>LPNX010987296.1:378730-386979 GCA_001517045.1 Pseudotsuga menziesii
ATCTTCATCATCATCATCATCTTCAACATCTAGACAATCATCATCATCATCATCATCATTATCATCATCATGATAATCTAGACAATGCCTAAGCTCCAAACACCTCACCACACAGGAATCCAATAAAGTTGATCCCATGACCTTACCTATATTAGGGGAGAGATATCACATTTATATCATGACCACTTGAGTTAAACCTCAAGATTACACATACACACATACACATAACAACATATAGCATTTTTTTCCTTCTTCTAAGCAATATATCCTATGGGAAACGTATCAAGAATTTCTCCTCATTTCAAGGATGGTACCAAGGAAAACCTTTGATTCTATATATCATCAAAAATGAAATTACATTCTTCCAATTCATATTACACCTTCATTTAGATAATCTTATAATTCCAAGCTAAAAAAAAATGACCCATAACCTAAACGTCAAAAGAAAGTACCACATTTTCACATATAAAATAAGAAAAGTCTATATCCCCTTACATCATATATTTTAAAAAATATTAAAAAATAACAGCTTGTCAATATAAATACAATATTAAAATTAATCCTCCAATAAGGAAAGATAAAAAACCAAAGGAACGAAAAAATAAACCACGAGAAGCAATATATCTAGATATTAATCACAATGGATACATTTAAAATGTAGAAAAACCATCTGTGACCTCCTTCAATTCCAATTCCATTGAAACCTACACCAACCTTTGGTGTTCCTTGGATAAACAATTTTTATTTATATTTTATTATCTAAAAACTTGAGATTATGAAAAGTGATTAAAGTGGGAACTAATCACCAAACAACTAAGCATAACGTTATGGTATCGTGAAAGGACTCAACACCTTCTTATGGACTCAATACCTAAACATGGAAGACTGCCAACATCATATGCCCCTCTCCTTGATCCACCTCACTAGAAAAATGGAATATTTTTTGAAATTAGTTTCCACTCTATTAGGAATTCCATAGAGATCCAATATTTCTTTCATGTGATTACTTTCCATTTCACTTCATTGATAAAAAAAAAAAAAAACGAACATCATATATGAAAATGAATGTGTTAATAATAAATATCGCCTCATTTAGACACCAAATATTCCGGCTTCCTTGATAACCCCTTCAACAACTAGAAGAAATTAAAAGGGGATAAAGGAATTCGGGTCTTAAAACTTTGGTCGACTTTAAAAAGTTTGAATCAAAGCTATTTATTGAGAAATCAAAATAAACAAAAGAGACATATCCCATAATCCATATCACAACTAGATAACTAAATTTAACATAAGCATGATCTAAGATAAAGTCAACTAGTCTTGTCATATTTATTTGACGGATATAATTTCACAACTACAACTTGGCAATTTCCTAATTTTAATCTAATGTGAATGTATTCTTGAGTTTATCCTATTTCGTCATATATTTGTCTTTCATCCAAGAATCCAAATTGTTCTTGGATATGCCATTAGAGAATATTTTTTGACCGTGAAGGTAAGAATTTTTTAGATTATTTTATATAGACAATTACATAAAGAAATATGTTAAAATATATCAAAGGAATAATGTGTGTTTTTTTTTAATTAAAACGAAAAAATATTTAAATAACTTGAAGCTTTGTACGAGTTCTTTCTTTTTATAGTAACTCTAATAAAACCCTTTTCCAAGAAATCATAAAAATATAAATATAATTACATAATCTACATATGTAGTCCTAGACTAGTATTTTTTAAAGGATATAAGAATAATCTATAGTTCATCCTGAGACTTAATCCATAAAGATATGGTTATCCTGTTCTAAGACAAAACTAATTTGCTATAACTATTACCTCTATTATTTTTCTTATACTTCTATTATTTTTATTTTTTATCATGATATGAATAGGAGTATGATTCAAACCACCTCTAGATTCAATCAAAGATATATTTCGCTATAACTATACCATAATAACCTCATTGAAAAATATATCCTACATTTAAAGTAAGTGGTTGATTTGTCCAATCTACCATGTGAACCCCAACAATTCTCTATACAAAGTGAAATTTAAATCACCTACAATAATGACCCTTCCTTCCTTTACACATGGCATATAGAAACACAAATTCCAATCAACATGGATTTCCTCATGAGACCCATAACAATAAACACATATAAGGTATGGCCCAAGTCTTTGAGATAGAGCTTGGTCCATATACCTAATTCAATAATAGAAAATGATAGCAAACAAAATGAATTGGTAGAATTTGTCAATAGACCACTAACATTACCAATTGCATATAAATACCTATAATCCTAATCTTTTAACAACCTTCCTAACTCCTAAACAACCATGTTCCCCTCACCTATGGTTTGTTGCACTAAAATAAAATTAGGACCTTGAATCTCCACTATCATTGCAATGGAAATTATTTTTGAGGGACTTATAATACCTTGAATGTTTATATATAAAGAAATCATTTAGAATCCATGTGGGTATTTTGTCTTCAAGATTAGTGAGACAACCTTGTAAAAAACCTTTTATAAGTGTGAAGCGAGAAGGATAAACTATGACATAATTGAAGCGAAGTGTGAATTGGAGGAGAAGGAATTCTGAACAAGAGGATATCCCCACACCATTCGATACCACACAACAGAAGAGGAGGAGACCCACAAAGTACTGAAGGAGAGATCCCTTGTGCTTGTTCTCCTAGAGGAGACCCAATTCTACACCAAGAGGAAATCAAGACCACCGAAAAGGAGACTAAGATGTCTTAAGTAAGTTAAAACATCAACCAAAAAATTAATCTTTGAAAATTGATTCTCTGGAGAGCACATAAAAATGAAAAATTGCTTAACTTCATAGAAATGTGTTGCGCAGATCACTAGGGTCATTTGACAAATGCATTAATTCCTTCAATGTATAGAAAATTTCACTTTTGTTATGTGTGATTGGGGGTTTGGAAATGTTTTAGGCGCACTAGGGTTTCGAATTTCAATGTTGCGCAGTAGAATGCACCTAGCTTCTCTCACTAAAAAAATTTAGGGAAAACTTAGGATGGGACTAAGTTTATCGCATTCCTAATAGTCTAGATATTTGAAATGTGAGGGTATGTCTCCAAATTATATCACGCCACCAACATACAAAGGATGGATGAACATCCCCACTTCCATCTTCATTATTAGCTAAACAAAAACATACCCTTAGCAAGATACTAGTGAAAAAACCCATCCCAATAGTAAAGCTAAAAACCTAATCTAACTCAAGCCTCTAACCCAACCAATTATCAAGATCCACTAATACAAGTGATCAATTTTGCCACGGAAAAAACGTGGCAATATCCACAGAAAAGCGTGGATATTGCCACATCTAAGTGTTTTTTGTTCTGTGGAAACTATTTCGTCGCAATAGCGACGACCCCTAATTTGCGTCGCAAGAGCGACGACCCTTTCCGTCGCTATAGCCACGCTCTGTATAAAGGTTTTTAAAAAATGGAGATCCAAGCCGTCGCTATAGCCACGCACTTCCGTCGCTATAGCCATGCCTCTTCCGTCGCTATAGCAACGCCTTTCCGTCTCTATATCGACGGTGGGTGAAATTTAAAAAAAAAAATTGTTGCACCGTCGCTATAGCCACGCCTCTTTCGTCGCTATAGCAACGCCTTTCCGTCGCTATATCGACGGTGGGTGAAATTTTTTTTTAAAAATATAGTTGCATCCGTCCCCAGCTTATGCAACCAGCAACGAGTGGCTCTTCCATCAGAAAGGTAGTTGCCTTAACCCTCAAACACGCTTGGGTCGGCCCTCAATAGGGACAGCATGCTACTCTCTTTCGAATTGAGTAATACCTGAATGAATGTTATATAGAAGAATAGAATAGAGCAGTGGGAAACCATTTTTGAAAAACTGCCAAAAAATACATTTTAGAAAAACCATTATCTGTCAAAATACATTTTTGAAAAACTACCGGCAATATGCTCAACTCCAAAAAGAATGTCAACATACTCGACAACTTTTTCTACATGCACCAGGTGAATCTGGACTACCAACCATATAGATAGGATTCTTCTTACATTCCCCAATAGCAGCCCAGTGAGTGCAACTAGCATTTTCATCAACACACTCCCCTGAAACTTTTGATTTAGAAAGTTCAAATGACCTAACATGTATCCATTTTGTTGCAGACCACTTTTCCCCCTCAATTACTGGGCAGCTACCATGCAGACTGGTTTGATCAGTTGTAGCATCTGGACGAAGACTGAAGAAAATTAGGGCATCTCCTTTGTTCGGTTTCACTGCATGTGACAAGAGACAGTTAAGTTCAAGAACTAAAAGGATGTCAAACATTGAACACCTTGCTAATGCCAGTAAAAGCTACTAAATGTCAAGAATAGTAACTGCATCTCAATCAACCTTCCGACGAGAATACCTGAATATCCACTCTTGGCACATTCTGACCAAGAGTCATCTTTGAATTGACTGTCCTTTGACTGAAATGCAACACATTTGTTGGCAATACTTAAATCACACTGTAAATAGCAAATACTCTATATAATTTGGAATTCAAGCAAACATCTGAAGGTGGTAAAAAAAAATATGTTCACTGCAAACTTGCAAAGTTACTAACCTCTGAGTTAGGAAAGACGGTCTCACCACCCTTCACAATATCAGATAGATACATCAACACTGTGGAAATTCTATGGCCCCCCATTGCTTGATTAATTTTATCATGGAAAAATTCAAAATGAGGCTCATATTTTTGGCCATGTTCATAATGCAAAATCTGGATAGCCTCACCATTTTCTGAATACATCATTAACAACAGATAGATCCCTTCAATGTATGTAACAAACTTTTACACGCAATTCTCGAAAATCGTTTCCAACACATAGGCTTCAAAAGAACAAATTTAATTTAGGTAATAAAAAGCTAATGAAAATATTGACAAAAAATAGTACAGATGTCATGACCAGGTGGAAGAAAATTCCAAGCTGCTATCCTGTCCTCAATGCTTGCAACAACTTCATCCTAAGTAGACATGCAAACAAAAAAAAATCATCAGAAACCCAATCTTCTAAAGATGGGGGATAAATTTGTGGAATGTATCTACTCTAGTAACTCTAATCTACACGATTTCCTCTTGGATACATCCTTTAAATCTATTTTTCTTCTTTATTAATAAATGTACTAATCGGCTTCAAATACACATTTCAAAATTTATTCATGGCAATAACAAGTATTCTGTGTATACTTTACATTCATGCCATTCAGTTAGAAGAATAAATATCATAGCATTAATTCAAAGGAATGACTGCCACTGAATTTGCAATTGATTTCGCACAAGTACATCAATTATTACATTCTATAAATTCAGGAGGAAGCTTGTAAGCATTGGCAAAATTCCTATATTAAGTACAAAACCTGTAGAGTTATGAAATACACTGCAATCTCTGTGATAATCTACACTGAAGCAGGAGACCCATTTAATGAAGTGATATTAACCAGCAACGAGAGCTCCCACTTAATGTGTAGAGGCAAAAAGGAAATGCCACCAACAAATGAACAAAATCACTTTAAAGTTTTAAACAAAACCTAAACAATAAAACTAGTGTAAAATCTAAGACATTTTCTAGTCACCTGAGCTTTATTCAACAACATTCCTGAGCTTGTTCTGATCTCACTCATAACACTTTTCCCTGATTCATTGTCTGCAACCATAGATTTCTGTAACTTATCCCTTGCCTGAAGTCATAAACAACACTAAACAATGAGGACAAAGCTAGACAGATAAAAGTAATTGAGGTTTCTCACAGGTTAAATAAATTGGAAAAGGTCACTTGCCAAGACAATAAGATGGTCACATTCTGCATCTGTAAGAAAATTCTTGTACAAGAAATCCCTGCATGCAGGCAGAAAAGTCCAATCTCAAGAATATCAATAAACAAAATAGACTGAACGTACAAAATGTGGTAAAAAAAATAAAAAAGCATGTGTATTCCTGCTGATCTACACTAAAGCCTTTCTAAACATGATATTGTTAAGAGTCACTGGCTTGGGATGCCAAGACAGCTGAGTAACTCGAGTTGGGTCAAAGCCAGAAGTTGGACCAGTTTGTAATATGGAAAATTTGGATGCATCCTTTTTAGTTCTCAATGGCATTCTATACCTGCAAAAGGACATTATGCTTATGAAACCAGAGACACATGTTTGTATATTTATTTATTTCATCCTGAAACTTCAGAAAATAGCCAGAAACCAGCACAGAACCCAGTAAACAAATGCCATAACAAAACACAATGTACACCAAAATAAATATATTTGATAGTTGAAATTTGAAGCCAAGAATCAAACCCAGGACCCACCTGGTCGGTGGGCACCTTTGCCAGTTTAGTTTCAAGGTCTGGATTTGCTATTTCCTTTGCAAAAAAAAGCAGAAACCAGTACAAAACCCCAATAAATGAATGCCATAACAAGACATTCAATATACACCAATTAATAAACATAGTTGATAGTTGAAAATTGAACAGGCTTGAAATCAAACCCGAGACCTACCTTGCCTTTGAGCATCCATACCAGTTTAATTTCAAAGTGTGGATTCTTATTTTCTTGACAAAAAGGCAGAATACCAGAAACCAGAACAAAACCCCAGTAAATAAAAACACCATAATAAAACACTAAATAGTAAATGTATAACAATTAGTAAATATATTCAATTGTTCAAAATTGAACAAGCCAGGAATTGAACCCAGGACTTGCCCCTTGGCCAGCAGGCACTGTTACGGCTTATCAGTTCTATACCAAGGCATGGATTATTATTTTTGTACCTTCAATGAGGATTTTTCCCGATTTTTTCCACTTTCATTGGGTATACACCATTAAATCTAAGGATGAGGTGTTTGGAAGGTATTGGGAATTTAAATCTCTTGTGGAAAATCAAAGCAACAAGAAGATCAAGTGTCTTGGCACTAATGGTAGAGGTGAATATATTAGATATATTTTCACTCATTTCTCTTATCTTAGGGAATATCTGGGCAAAGAACCATTCCTTCACACTCCTCAGTGGAATGAAACAATAGTGTTACATGGAGATGGCTCACTACATGCTTCACTCCAAGAAAATCAAACTTTCATTCAAGGCAGAGACGATTGTTTGCACAGCCCATATCATTAGTAGAACACCTTGTGTTATCATAAGATATAGTTATGACTTCTATCCTGTGTTCGGACATGCATGTACGGGCACTGTCCAATCGTGTCCTTAAAACAGGACACGAAAATGATGGCTGGGCCCATTAAAAACTGATTTTTTCACTTCTTTTTTCATTGCAAATTGTGGGAGAGCTCTAAGAGGGTTTTTTTTGCAGGTGAAGAGGATTTGAAGGCTTTGGAAGGGTTTGTTTTGCAAGTGAGGGTGGATTTGGTTGGGTGGATTGCAAGCTCAACCATCAAGCAAGAAGAACAATGTCTCATTCAGCTAGGGGAGGAGCTAAAGGGCAAAGGAAAGGGAGAAATGCCTCATCTATTGTCTCCCTTCCTATTCCTCCAAACACAAGCTCTTCTACTCCTCTTGTTAGTGCTCCATCTGCTGCTAGTGGAGCTCATGCTCCATTGAACCCTGTTTTAGCAAGACAACAAGCCCAAGAGAAGAAATACCCTTTGTGGAGGTATGTACTAGGAAAGAGGGCCTGGGGAAAAAGCTAGGTGGGGGAGGCAATGTGTCTTGGACTTGCAATTTTTGCAAGAATGACTTCAAGAGCACATACTACCGAGTTAAGAGCCATTTGTTGGGCCTTCCTAATTGTGGGATTTCTTCATGTAAAGGTGTGAGTGTTATCCAAAGGAAAGAAATGGGAAAAGAGGATCAAGAAGGCTTAGGGAATGTAGCAGTAGCAAGCAAGAAAAAGGATGAGGATCCTCTTCCATTCTTAAGGAAACCCTCTATAATTGTGATAATATTGTATTATAATGACTTATTTGTACCCCCTATTCAACTCAAAGGAGGAATATTGGAATTACATATTCATTTGTATTATTATGTACTTATAATTATGGTTAAGGCCATATTTTATTTCATTTATTGTAACACTAGGTTTGTGGTTAAGGTTGACCTAGTCAAACTTGACATGAAGGTTCCTTAACCTTCTTGGGGTAAGTGCCCTTGTTATGTGGACCCATAACCCCTCTTGGGAGGATGGCTCACTTGAGTTGTGCATGGATACATGACACAAGCTCTCAATGATATCATCCCATCTTGTGGCCTACTTGATCATT
>LPNX010987297.1:12698-26816 GCA_001517045.1 Pseudotsuga menziesii
CAAATGACTAGAGTTATGGTTTAAATTTCTTTTAGGGAATACACATTAAAAAAATTATGGTTTCAATTCAATTTAGGGCATACAAATTATTGAAAATAGAGAAATTATAAGGATGGAATTTGATGTAAATACCTGAGACTGAGGAGATTGATGCCAGAGGTGGTATATGGAGGCCCTTCTCACCCAAATCATATTCATCAATACGTGCTTTGGTCGCCCGAACTCATTGCTTGTCACTATTGTGAAGAAAATGATGGGCGTGGCCTGTTTTGGGGCATAAATCATGGTTCACAAAATGCATACGTGTTTTATAGGATATAACACATACACAATTTAGAGAACATAACACATACAAATTTTTGTTAACGATCCTAGTTTCCCTTCACCTTGGTAGGCTTAGAACTATGTTTGGTAAGATCAGGATTGCTTGGGATCATTTCTCTTTTATAGAACTTGAATAAGTTTATTGAATCTACCATTACATTAAAAAGGTCCCTCAACTTTATGCACTCATCCAATTGTAAGTTCCTTATCCTTGAAAGAGTATCATATTTTGTCACTAGAATATACAATAATGTAGAATGATATTCTATACATCCATACATAACATATAATAGTTCATCGACAGTCTTTCTTAATTGCTAGTCTTTCTCTTGAAAAGAAAGGAAAGGCAAAACCGTGGGTTGATTTGTCGTTGATCTGCCTCTTGTTGAGACCGCATGATGAACATATGACACTAGAACTGGACGAGAATCTTAAAACTAAAGGACATGATGACTTATATCAGAAATAAGGAAAATGATGTTTTTATATAGATTAATATCGATTTAAATTATATTAATTATCCTTTTTGCAGAGTGTCAAAACTTAAGGAAAACTATAGTTACGTAGATTCAAATTTGATGACACTTTACAAAAATTAATATCAAATTTAAATTAAATAGCTTTTATATATTGTTATTAAAGAGAATTGACATTATATTGAACCATTTTTTAAAACTTTTCCTGGTTTCTATGGGAATGAATCCACTTAACAAGTTTTAAATTTGCTTGAGATATGGCTTTATTCATCAAAATCAACGAAACTAACACAAAATGGTGTAATCAATTTAGATGAAAGCATGTTACAGCGAATGTTCTTTCATTCCGTTAGTTTTCTGAATTGTCACTGAAAGAGCGTTACATCTGTATTGTTTTTTTTAGCTTAATCCGTGCAATCAATTTCGTGGATTTCCATGTGCTGCTTTGAAAACTCATGTAAACAAAGAAATTCTTTGTGCATCTAACCATTACATTAATTAGAAACTATTTTTATTGATCCATTTCAATCGCAAAATTACGCCAAGAACGAACTTCTTTTTTTAAAGCAGAAGCTACAAAGAAGTTGGAAGAATGAAGGCAAGCAACAATGGAAGATGCACAAAAGATTGAGTAGGAAGAAGCAGTATGCGCTAAAGTTGCCGACCAAGTCTCTCAGGCTTGGGTATCGCTCATAGATGATGCAAAGTTATAGAAAGTCGTAGAGGAGCTACACACTGATGAAACAAAGGTAAACCAGCTTAAATATGACATGAAGTAGTTACCCTTGGTGCAGAAAATGGCTAAGGAAACAGAGATGAGAAAATTGCAGCAACAAGTAACAATGTTGTGTATACAATAACATCACTGTGCAAAGAAGGTTGAATAACTGCAAGATGAAGCTGAAAGAGTTACATGCATCATTCAACCTGTATTGTAGAAAGTGTGCGAAGCCATTGCATCAATATAGAAGGTAACATTGGAACATGTCATTTCCGACCTTGTGGAGCAATTGCAGAAGATAGAGGAAGAAGTGCGGTTGGAAGCAAAGAAAGTAGCGAAAATATTGGAAGATTTTCATAGTAACACCGACACAAGTAGATGAATAGCTTCGAGTGGCTTGGGACAATCCACATGTGAGTGTTGGGGGCATGTTGGGCCTAGGGAAAGGAAAGTACAATTCACTTACAATGATGCTTCAGTATGCAAAGAGATAAGGCATAAGAAGAGAAAGGAGACGTGATAGAGGTAATGAAAGAATGAATGAAGAGAAAATGGAGGAAAAGAAGGAAAATGAGACGTGGAAAAAACATATAAAGAAGAAGGAGTTAAGGAAAGAAGCGGTTCAAGTGGAAACTTTGAAAGCTGCGACAAAAGAAGATGTGCGACAGAAGAATATGTGTGACATAAGAAGATGTGTGATAGAAGGAAGATGCATGACAGAAGAAGATGTGAGATAAAAGGAAGGAATGCAATAAGGAAAAGTGTGATAGAATAACAATACCAGAAGGCGTGCAGTGGTATAACGACTGGAAAACGACAGTAGGGCATACGACTACAACGTGACCATTCGAGAAGATCATGGAGACGAGGTTGGAAAAAGTCGACGAAAGCTGCACATACGAAAGAATATTTGTAATTTGGGGCAGTAGTTTTTACTAACATGTGTTGCTAGAATAGGAAAGACAACCTGTTGGCTAAGTATAGGAAGTTCGATGAGAAAGCGACATGTAAAGAGTCTGTAAATAGCATGTAAAGATTTTGTAAAGAGTCTGTAAAAGGAGGAAACCAAGTTGTATGTAGGTTAGACACCTTAGACTCTCGTTAGATGCTTTGCTGTTGGACTCTCCCATGTTATTTTTGTAAGTTTGCTAAATGCATGGAGCCGAGTACCTATAGCTGAGTGCACAAAAGTGCAGGAGAAGTTGAGTCAATCCAGGTTGTGTGTGGATCATCAGTAGATTCAAGTAGGGAGGGAATAGAAGAGAAGATCAGAGAGTATGAGAGGAAAAAAGAGTCCGTGTAGATAAATAAGAAGATATAGAACAAAGGCTGCAACTTAGTGCGCAGACAGAAGGTGCATACATTTCTCATTCCATATGAAGAGTGCCATTGTGGTTTTTCTTGGATAGGTTTCCATGTTAACTAATGCATCGAATATATGAATGGTGAATTTGTTTAAGATGCATGTATATATGTTGCAATGATGAATGTCTTTGTATTTTGTTATAAAGACTATATTGATGTTTTTTGCACTATTATTGTGAATGTGTGAATGTACTTATGCTCCATTGGGTTGTTGATATAGTACTTGCATAAGGAGGAATCGTGTCATAGCTTGGCTGTGTAGAATAAGTGTTAAAATCCCACCCATCATATTTTGTCGAGTTCCTTGGTGTGTCGCCAAGGGATAGGAAATTTCCCACCCAATTGTGGAAACCTGGTTCTGGCAATTCCCATCAAGGAAGATATCTCGGGTGAGACTGCATCTTAATGCGCAGACAGAAGGTGCATGCATTTTTCCTGCAAGATGAAGAGCGCCTTTGTGGTTTTTCCTAGATGGGTTTCCACGTTAACTACTATGTCGAATGTATGAATGGTGAATGTGTTTAAGATACATGTATATATGTTTCCCTGAGTGAATGTCTATGCATTTGCTTATAAAGAGTATATTGATGTCTGTTGCACTGTTATTGTGAATGTGTGAATGTACTTATGCTGCATTGGGTTGTTGATATAGTACTTGCATAAAGAGGAATCGTGTTGTAGTTTGTCTATGTAGAATAATTGTTAAAACCCCACCCATCAGCCTTCGTTGAGTGCCTTGGCGTGTCGACTACAAGGGACATGAAATGCCCCACCCAATTGTGGAGACCTGGTTCAGGAAGTTACCCATTAAGGAAGATATCTCGGGTTAGACTGCATATACGTTGTAGATGCTTCCGACCAAGCCTCACTCTGTCGAGATGATATCTTGGGATTTATTTCACTAAGCAGAAGGGACTGAACCTGGGTCGAATGGAAGCATAAAATACATTAAACGGTTCCGTTGCTAGGACCAAATCATTTTGGTGAGGGATATGTTGTGGCAACCAACGAATCCTGAAGTCCAAGATTGGGTGGATTTCAAAGCGTTAGTGTTTGCACGAGAAGAGAGTAAAGGATCTTGGTGGAACCCAACAAAGTGGTTGGGCCGATACCTCTACACAGATATTCACGAGATTTTCTTTTTCGAGTTTCCAATTGTGTTGCATGACTGGTTGTCAAAGTATGCATGAGGCCCTATTCCTGTTGGCGGTGCTTCTTGGGATGTGGTGTTGGAAGTTGGAAAAATCATCCAAACATTGGTTCTAATCATTTTAAGGATCAACAAGATGACATATATTTGCTTCATATGGAAGGGGATAAGTAGAAGTATAAAAGCCTCGGAACCTACCTCAGATTTCAGCGTTAGCTTTGAAAATTGGTGATGTTGATGAAATTTTCCATCTAGTTCATCCTACCACTGTGAAATAGTAACTATATCCGATAGAATAAAGAACCAAAGAAGCAACAACATAAGTTACAAAGAATTTTGGAAGAACGAAGGCAAGCAACAATAGAATATGCACAGAAGATTGAACAAGCAAAAGCAGTCTGCGCTAACGCTGTCGACCAAGTCTCTTAGGCTTAGGTATCTCTCCTAGATGATGCAGGGTTAGATAAAGTCATAGAGGAGATGGGCACAACTGAAATAGAGGTAAATCCGCTGAAAGATGAGATGAAGAAGTTTCCCTTAGCACGGAAAATGGATAAGGAAACAGAGATGAGAAAATTGCAACAACAAGTAATAGTGATGCGCACACAACAACAACATCGTGTAGAGAAGGTTGAAGAGTTGCGAGTTGAAGTTGAAATAGTTATAGGCATCATTCAGCCTATACAACAGAAATTGCATGAAGCAACTGCATCAATAGAGAAGGTGACACCGGAACATGTCAGTTCTGACCTTATGGAGCAATTGCAGAAGACAAAGGAAGAAGTGTGGCTAGAAGGAGAGAAAGTAGCGAAAATATTGGAAGATTTTCATAGTAAAGTCGGGACAAGTAAAGAAATGAAGGAATAGCTTTGAGTGGCTCAAGACGAGCCATAGGTGAGTGTTGGGGACATGTTGTGCCTAGGGAAAGGAAAGAATAGTTCACTTAGGATTCTTCTTAAGTATGCGAAGAGTTAAAGAATAAGAAGAGAAAGGAGTCGTGATAGAAGGAAGGAAAAGTAGATGAAGGAAAAGAAGGAAAATCAAGTGCAACAAAACCAGATAAAGAAGAAGGGGTTAAAAGGAAAGAATCAATTCAAGAGGAAACTGTGAAATCTATGATAGAAGAAGATGTGTGACAGAAGGAAGATGTGCGATAGAAGAAGATGTGCGACGAAATAACAATGCCAGAATGTGTGTAGTGGTATAACGACTAGAAAACAACAGTAGGGCATACAACTAGAAAGCGACAATTCAGTAAGATCATGAGGATGATATTGGCCAGAGTCGGTGGAAGCCGCACATATGAAAGCATCTTTGTAATTTGGATCAGTAGTGCCTACTGACATGTGTTGCTCTAGAATAAGAAAGACAACCTATTGGCTAAGTATAGGAAGTCGGCTAAGAAAGAGACATCTAAAGAGTTTGTAAATACTATGTAAAGAGTTTTTAAAGAGTTTATAAAAGGAGGAACCCAAGCTGTATGTGGCTTAGACACCTTAAACTCTCGTTAGCTGCTATGCTATTAGAATCTCCCTTGATATTGTTGTCTTTTAGTTTGCTAAGTGCATGGAGCCGAGTACCTGCAGTTGAGTGCGAATAAGTGTAGGACAAGTTGAGTCGATCCAGGATGTGTGCGGATCATTAGTAGATTCAAATAGGGAGGGAATAGAAGAGAATATTAGGGAGCATGAGAGGAAGAAAGAGTCTATGTAGATAAAGAAGAAGTACTAGAACAGAGTTTGCAACTTAGTGTGCAAACAGAAGGTGCATACATTTCTCATGCCAGATGAAGAGCTCCTTTGTGTTTTTCATTGGATGGGTTTCCACATTAACTACTGTGTCAAATATATGAATGGTGAACTTGTTTAAGATGCATGTATATATGTTGCTCTGAGTGAATGTCTATGTATTTGCTTATAAATAGTATATTGATATCTGTTGCACTATTATTGTGAATGTGTGAATGTACTTATGTTGCATAAGGTTATTGATATAGTACTTGCACAAGGAGGAATCGTGTTGCATCTTGGTTGTGTAGAATAATTGTTAAAACCCCACCCATCATCCTTGGTCGAGTGCCTTAGCGTGTCACCAAGGGACATGAAATCCCCCACCCAATTGCGAAAACCTGGTTCTAGCAGTTACCCATTAAGGAAGATATCTAGGGTAAGACTGCATCTGCGCTACAGATGTTGCCGACCAAGCCTTGCTCTGCCGGGTTTATATCTTGGGATTTGTTGCGCTAAGAAGAAGGGACTAAACCTGGGTCGAAAGGAAGCAGAAAATCCAATATATATATATATATATATATATATATCTATGTGTGTGTGTGCACAACACAGTGGTGTCGTGGATAAAAAACAGATAAAAAGGTATAACACTCTTTGGATGGCCATTGCTTATTATAAAATGAATTAAGTGTACTGACATAACCAAAACCAACACAAGGTTGTGTAATGATGCAACTGTCTAATCATGTAAACGAAAAACAACACAACCTAGACAAATGGACAAAGGCAAGTGTACAAAAATAATGAATAATATGGAAGGTATTGAATCTATTTCTATAATACCCATACAAAATGAGAATAAAAAATAAAAATGATAAGCTTAAGTTTGGAATAGGTTAATCATATAAACACAAAAATCAAAGTTTTAATTATTCATTATTATTCCTTGTGATCCGTGGGCCTTCCATCTAACCACATAACTAAGGTTGTCACCTTCACACTCAAATACACGCTAAGTAATTTGACATACCATATGACAGGGTCATCGTTGACAAGATTGATAGATTACTAATAAAAAGGTATAACACTTTTTGGATGACCATTGCTTATTATAAAATGAATTAAGTACAATGACAAAACCAAAATCAACACAATGTTGTGTAATGATGCAACTGTCTAATCATGTAAACGAAAAACAACACAACCTGGACAAATGGACAAACCATGTACAAAAAAAATGAATAATATGGAAGGTATTGAATCTATTTCTATAATACCCATACAAAATGAGAATAAAAAATAAGAATAATAAGCTTAAGTTTGGAATAGGTTAATCATATAAACACAAAAATCAAAGTTTTAATTATTCATTATTATTCCTTGTGATCTGTGGGCCTTCCATCTAACCACATAACTAAGGTTGTCACCTTCACACACAAATACACACTAAGTAATCTGACATGCCATTTGACAGGGTCATCGTTGATAAGATTGATATATTTAACATTTCCCAAACTCTCGATGTCATAATTAGAATAAAAGTTCTCCTCAAGAATTGAGAGTATACTAGTTTTGAAATCTAAGTCAGTAAGTATTGAAAAAGATTTCAATTATGCTATTGTGCTCAATTTCTCTACTCATTTAGCAGGTTGGAATAAAACCCGCTAAAATAAAAAAATCTCATAATGACCATTGATCTTTTTTAAATTATCTTTTGTTACTTGAATGCCATCGATTCGATATTGGACATCCATTAAGCTTTGAGATTCATTCAGTGTGTAAACAGAGAAGATATTAAATTAGATTATTTTTTTGTTATAAATTTTAAATATAGTAAGTGGATCAGAATGTGCTGGTTGAAAATTGAATTAGAATGATAACCTATAACCATAGCTTTGATGGTACAAACATAAAGAGATTTTAGGATATTAAATTGGATCTATGGTTTTGTACCTTTTTATAGTGATCTTTTAGCAAATCCTTGTGGGTATAAATCATTGCAAAATTATGAACTGACTAGTTTGTCATCTAGCATTATTACATGTCTTCATATACAATTCAAACTAGACCTCATATTATCATTATGCAATTCAAATTGGACCTCATATTATCATAACCACAGATGGAAACTATCATTACCAAAGGTGGCAAAAAAGGCGTAGGTAGAAGGAGACCAAGGGAACTATATTCACGCTTACATAGGGACCTTCGTAAACAACATTTATTATGTTACAATTAGGTCAATCTCATATTATATAGTTCTTCCCACAGGTGCAATGGGACTTGGATTCCATTTTACAGACTTTGGGGAGCTACATACTACTACATAGATGGGGTTATTAAGACAATATATTTGTAAATTGACTCAACTTAAGAGAAAAAAGGTTTGTGTATTGTCTTTAAGCAGGTGTCTTAAACTATTGTCTTAAATTATTGTATTAAACTAGTGTCTTAAATTTAAGACAATAGTTTAAGACAATAATTTAAGACAATAGTTTAAGACACCCGCTTAAAGACAATACTTAAGACAATACACAAACTTTTTTTTGTCTTAAGTTGAGACAATTTACACAAATATTGTCTTAATAACCCCCTCTATGTAATAGTGTTACAATATCTAGGTGCAGCGGAATCGAACCAATATCTTCCTGCTTCTAAAGAAAGCACTCTTCCATTGAGATAACACCCTTTATAGAAAAAGAAGGAACATTCATTGTGGAAATCCTAAGAAAGACATCAATTAAAAATACAATATTATTTAATCCATGTTGTAAATATAACTATACAAATGCATTTACAATTAATGTTGTTTATTGTACAAAAGAAACTTATATTTTTAAAGGTTACGACATTAGCAATTGTCACTTGTATGGAATGGTACATAGCAATAAAGGTAGGATCATACCTAATGTCATGGATACCCCCTTCAATGGATGGATTTGAAGTTGTTTTGGAATTTGGGATGTTTGTGCTTGTGATTGCTTTTAGTTTGGAAACATCAACTGTTATTATGGTAGGTAATGGAAATTGATGTGACCTGAAATTTCAATTCAAATGGTACAAACCTAGGACTTCAGAATTGTTATAACATAGTTTTAGCACCCCTTCCATATACGATCTGGAGCTACGATCATGATCTAATTGAAAGGCACTAAAATTGAGTCCATGGTTCAATGCTCCCTCGCATATATACACCCATATAAACATGTTATCTTGTAAATCGATATAAACATGGTAAATTATATATGTTATCTTATAAGCCTATATAAGCATGGTAAATTATGTTACTATAATCTCTTAGGAGTAAAAATATTAGTGGCAATTAAAGAAGAGTGCAAGAATTTATACACTTTATATTCATCTTCTCATTCTATTATACAAGACAATTTGAAAAAGAAATAAAAATAAGACAGACCAAAATTTGAAATAAAGTAGATGATCAAAATACAAAGAAGAAAAGATGAAAAGCCATAACTTTTATCTTAAATTTTAAAAACACATAGACATGTGTTTCCACTATAAAGGCACTAAATGTGTTCAAACTTTCCTTCACTTTTCTCAACTATTTCAAATTACCATGTATTAACCCCTGTGACTGATTGTTAATGGAAGATCTTATCCTTTTGCAAAATAATTCATAAAAATGTCAATTTATAAAGAAAAAAAACTGAGATAATGTAACAACTCAATTTAGATGTTATGATATTTGGGTGTATGCACCAATTCCCAATTTCCTCTTATAAATGCATGCAATCGTGAATTTTAGTCTAGAGCTAAATATAGATACAAGTTGGGATTTTTATAATGAATAGAAAACATAAAAAAATTTAGAATAAGAAAGAGAGTGTTAGCAACAAAAACCAGAATTGAGTCACCGACCCCACACTCAAATCAGAGATCTCTCAAATTGAGTCACTCTCCTTGCTTATATTTCTCACACCTTCGCTCTTTGTCCTAGCTTACACAAATAATCTGTCTCTAACCTTTAATTATACCCAACCTTTAAGATTGTGTAAGCTACATAGAGGGATATGTTATTATGTGAATTGAGGACTATGTTATTACCTGAATCAAAAAATTGAGAGCGGATGAGAAGGCTACGTTGGCAATGCGTAGGCGGTATGTCTTTCCAGGCTTCACTGGTAGAATGTAGGGTGAGCATTGGCTGTTGGTACTGTTGCATATTTTATTGTATGCAGAAAAATTGTATTTTCCTATGCCCTCTATCAAAAGAGACTACAATAGTAACACATAAATTCACGTATATTAGTGAATTTCGATCAATCATGGATTCCATCCAGAATATCTAAGAGGACAGAGTGGAGAAAATGTATGTGACATAGAATAATACCTGAGGCTCCCCAACCCAAAGAAAGGGATTAGATAAGAGGCCTAGAGCCTGTTGGTAACTACTAGTGTGCCACCATTCATTGAGGATGATGCTCGGTTCTCCATTGTATGTGAAGGGCTCTTTCTTAGCCAAGTCAACTATCAACGACCCATACAAACCAACCATATGTTGCAGACCATAGTGGCCATGATATAAATATGTCTCAGGCTGCATACATAGTTAGCATTAAGCAATCGTCTTATTACCGAATCGCAACCTTAAGATGAAAATGTAAAATATGTTTAAAACTTACTCTACCAGCAACGTCTTTGTACATATAAGTCATGCTAGGTTGCATTGCACATTGAGACATGGAAGCAGTTCCATCACTCCACGGAGTTTCGATCAGAAGCACAGTAGCACTTCGATAAACAATGATGTGTATTACAAGAGCGCATATATTAAAGAATCAATCCATCACATCAAGAATCAACAATGAAAGTATTTTGATGGAGACCGAATCATACTTGGCGGAATCCATGCCAGTGAATGACAACATTTTCAGTGGGCATTTGATTCTCTATTTCAACGACAATGGTGTCTCCTTCCCTAGCTCTAATTGCGGGACCTGGATACTTCGAGCATCTTGATTCTAGAAGGATCTAGGGCTATCGTACCCTATTCCCCTTTCATTCATACCCTTTCATCTCTTCCCTTTCACTTAACGATATGATGGTTACACAATGGAGGGTTACACAATATGATGATTACACTATTAGGTTGGTTACACGATGCAGGTATGATGCTTGACGTACGATGCATGAACTACGATCTGCTTGATGTACGATCTGCTTCATGTTTCAACGATGAGGCATGAGCCGCACAAACTAGAGTAATTATAAATAAAAGCTCAGCTTCTCTATTAAGATAACTTAGGTATGGTTCTCGTTTCTCACGTATGGTTCTTCCTCTGGTTTATCAAGGAAAACAAAGATGTAATTTATGGCCATTTAGTATAAAGCAGACTTTTAATTGTTAAAATACAAAGTATTACTTAATAAGAGCTCTGTTCAAAGCTGGTTATATAAGAAAAAGAGATTCTGTCCATTGGATATGAAACATAGCTTGTAGCTTTCCATTTATAAACCTATTACATTTCAATTACTGAGGTTATTAAGAGGACCGACTTCTTTAAGGGATTCCATTCTTAAGTTGCAGTAAATAAAATACTAGCAAGGGGGATTTGAATCGTATTTCCAAAATGATAATAAAATCAAGTAGAATTCTCTACATAGTGCGTAGCAAAACTATATTATTGTAAATAAGTTCAAGAGGGTGACTCTTCTTATCGATGATTCAGATATCTTTTTTGGAGTTGATTCATCTCTATGGAGTTACACGCATTTTTCATCAAAAATTTATATAAATATACATAATAAAGCACATTCTTGGGGTTTCAACCTTTGTAGGAAAGGCCTCCGACCCCAATTGACAACCAGTTAAATAAAGTAATTGTAAAACACATGGCATCGAATTCTTACAATGATGAGAAATAAAATAATAAATAATATGTGCACTGCGGGTATTACAGAGTTTACTTATCTGTCAATGGTTAGGAAACTTCTCCCAGCCTCGTGCCCTCATGATAGTAGATATATCTAAAATAGTCGATCAGTTTCGTAGAGCGTCCAGAAACGCAATGTTGGTAGGTTTTGATGGCGTTGAAATACACAGAGCTGATGGATACCTCATTTACCAATTTTTTAATCACGACATCAACGACAGATCTTATGATTACGGTGGAAGTATAGAGAACCATTGCAATTTATCCCATGAAATTGTGCAGTCCGTGGCGAAGGAGATCAGGACGGAGTGCACCGCCATATGGTTGTCTCTCATCATAGACCACAATGAGGAAATAGACTGTTCCTCTTTGTCCCTCACGGCTGAGCTTATCCATGAACGTTCATGCTGATAAGCCACCTGCCCTGGGCCCTACGGCCGGTCAACTTGGTGCATTGACGGAATTTTACAATCGCCTCCGTCTAGCCACCGCCACCGCCACCGTCGTCCTGCTGCCACCCCGCCACGTCCTGCATTAATTATCTACCAAACCCGTCCTCTGTTGCAGCAATCTCTTCCCGTCATCGATCTAGCAGGCCTGGATGACATCAATCAACGCTTGAAGACGTGAGCCAAATAGCCCAAGCAGCCCAGGAATGGGGTAGCAGGCCTGGATGACATCAATCAACGCTTGAAGACGTGAGCCAAATAGCCCAAGCAGCCCAGGAATGGGGTTTCTTTCAGGGTTTTATTGCGATCATAAATTCTGCTTTTCTTTTTCATTTCTGTGTCCATTATCCAACCAGTTTCGTTATTGCTTGACCTTTTGATTTCATGGGTTTTCAAAAACCCTTTCAGTGTTTTATTGCGATCATAAATTCTGCTTTTCTTTTTCATTTCTGTGTCCATTATCCAACCAGTTTCGTTATTGCTTGACCTTTTGATTTCATGGGTTTTCAATTGTTTTGAAGATAATAAATCATGGCATACCTCTGTCGCTGTTGGAGAGTGCAAAACGGGTTTCACTGGAGTTCTTTGATCTTTCTCTTGAAGAGAAACAGAAACAGTGCCCTGTGAGGCCTGGTACTCAAAAGCTTGAAGGCTTCTCCGCTCCTCTCTGGATAAGTTCGGCCTATCCAGATCTTCTGCAAGATTTCTGCGTGGCTGATGATACCTCTGCAGGTAAATCCATATTCATTAATTTCTTTCTCTGCAACCTTGCTTACTGTTTTGTTTTTCAGAACTAAACATGAACGATGGCTCTGTTATTGAATCCAAGCCCTAATGTCGTATCCTCCCTTGATTTTTGTATGCAATTGGGTATTTTTGTTTGAATTTTGTTTGGAATCTTTTGTGCGATTGGGGAATTTGTCTGGGTATGTTGGATACTAAATGAAATCTTCTGTGCAATTAGGTCCTATGTCGTAGCATAAAGCTATTATTGGAACATATAACTGCACTCTTTGTTTTGGTGGAAAATATATTGAACTTAGTGTCTCATGTGCGGTTTCAACACTGGAATATTTCAGTCTTGCTGTTACCTGATACATTTATATGCTTTTATTGTCAACGAGATCGGCGAGCACTGTTTCTGGAAAGACTCAAGGGACCGATGTTGAACTTGAGACTGCTAATGCAGCTGTTTCAGGCATCGAGAAGAAAGAAGCCGAGACTGCAATCAGCAAGCATGATATGGAGAAATGGAAGGGGAAGGGATTGGCCAAATCCAGTTACTGGGGGATTTATCCTGCCCACATCTCTCGCCAAGACGGATCACCGTGGCCATAGAATTCATTTAGAGTAAGTCAACAGCGTTGGGAATTAATTTAATTAAGAGGCAATTTCAATTAACATGAGAAATATTTCTGTATTTTTCCACGCTTGTTGAAATTAATGAAGGTTCATTAATTTACAGCCTTGGGAGACATACAATCCGGACACGAGTATTGATCTGAAGAAGCATCACGTTCCAAAGTTATTTGCTGACAAATTTGCTTACTGGACTGTGAGGGCGTTGAGAATTCCAGTCGATTTGTTCTTTAAGGTAAACCATGCCTGTAAAGAATCAGGGTTTGGGCATCTCTTTTCTTGAAACGCTTTTAGATAAATGTTTGCGAATATTTTGAGGAAAAGTTGTTATATATGATTGCAGAAGCGGTATGATATCCGAGTGATGATGCTGGAAACTGTGGCTGCTGTTCCAGGAATGGTGGGAGGAATGCTCCTTCACTGCAAGTCCCTTAGGAAATTTCAACACGGTGCTGGATGGATAAAGGCTCTCTTAGAAGAAGCTGAAAATGAGAGGATGCACCTCATGACATTCATGGAGGTGACAAAGCCCAATTGGTTCCAGAGGGCCATGGTCTTTGCAGTGCAAGGAGTCTTCTTCAATGCATATTTCCTCATGTACATCGTTTCCCCCAAGCTTGCACACAGAATTGTGGGTTACCTTGAAGAAG
>LPNX010987297.1:34473-70625 GCA_001517045.1 Pseudotsuga menziesii
ACAGTGAAGGAGCATTCCTCCCACCATTCCTGGAACAGCAGCCACAGTTTCCAGCATCATCACTCGGATATCATACCGCTTCTGCAATCATATATAACAACTTTTCCTCAAAATATTCGCAAACATTCATCTAAAAGCGTTTCAAGAAAAGAGATGCCCAAACCCTGATTCTTTACAGGCATGGTTTACCTTAAAGAACAAATCGACTGGAATTCTCAACGCCCTCACAGTCCAGTAAGCGAATTTGTCAG
Organism: Pseudotsuga menziesii; assembly: GCA_001517045.1. Classification (NCBI taxonomy): domain Eukaryota; kingdom Viridiplantae; phylum Streptophyta; class Pinopsida; order Pinales; family Pinaceae; genus Pseudotsuga; species Pseudotsuga menziesii. Next base: position 34,725 of record LPNX010987297.1, read on the forward strand.
CAAATATCTTTGGAACTTGATGCTTCTTCAGATCAATACTCGTGTCCGGATTGTATGTCTCCCAAGGCTGTAAATTAATGAACCTTCATTAATTTCAACAAGCGTGGAAAAATACAGAAATATTTCTCATGTTAATTGAAATTGCCTCTTAATTAAATTAATTCCCAACGCTGTTGACTTACTCTAAATGAATTCCATGGCCATGGTGATCCGTCTTGGCGAGAGATGTGGGCAGGATAAATCCCCCAGTAACTGGAACTGGCCAATCCCTTCCCCTTCCATTTCTCCATATCATGCTTGCTGATTGCAGTCTCGGCTTCTTTCTTCTCGATGCCTGAAACAGCTGCATTAGCAGTCTCAAGTTCAACATCGATCCCTTGAGTCTTTCCAGAAACAGTGCTCGCCGATCTCGTTGACAATAAAAGCATATAAATGTATCAGGTAACAACAAGACTGAAATATTCCAGTGTTGAAACCGCACATGATACACTAAGCTCAATATATTTTCCACCAAAACAAGTAGTGCAGTTATATGTTCCAATAATAGCTTTATGCTACGACATAGGACCTAATGGCACAGAAGATTTCATTTAGTATCCAACATACCCAGACAAATTCCCCAATCACACAAAAGATTCCAAACAAAATTCAAACAAAAATACCCAATTGCATACAAAAATCAAGGGAGGATACGACATTAGGGCTTGGATTCAATAACATAGCCATCGTTCATGTTTAGTTTTGAAAAACAAAACAGTAAGCAAGGTTGCAGAGAAATAAATTAATGAATATGGATTTACCTGCAGAGGTATCATCAGCCACGCAGAAATCTTACAGAAGATCTGGATAGGCCAAGCTTATCCAGAGAGGAGCGGAGAAGCCTTCAAGCTTTTGAGTACCAGGCCTCACAGGGCACTGTTTCTGTTTCTCTTCAAGAGAAAGATCAAAGAACTCCAGTGAAACCTGTTTTGCACTCTCCAACAGCGACAGAGGTATGATTTATTATCTTCAAAACAATTGAAAAACCATGAAATCAAAAGGTCAAACAATAACGAAACCGGTTGGATAATTGACACAGAAATGAAAAAGAAAAGCAGAATTTATGATCGCAATAAAACCCTGAAAGAAACCCCATTCCTGGGCTGCTTGGGCTATTTGGCTCACAGTCTTCAAGCGTTGATTGATGTCATCCAGGCCTGCTAGATCGATGATGGGAAGAGATTGCTGCAACAGAGGACGGGTTTGGTAGATAATTAATGCAGGACGCGGCGGGGTGGCAATAGGACGATGGTGGCGGTGGCGTGGCGGAGGCTGACGAGGCTGCCGGATTATTGTAAAATTCCGTCAATGCACCAAGTTGACTGGCCGTAGGGCCCAGGGCAGGTGGCTTATCAGCATGAACGTACATGTTGGATATGTTGGATAAGCTCAGCCGTCTCTCACCTGCCACTTAATTCATCTTCTGAATCGCTACCCTCTGGCCCTGCATGTCATTGAGTCACGCTTAGCTATGGAAGGCGTCAAGCAAGGTGCTACGTAAGAGGCCGAAATGATGGATGCCGAGATGTGGAGAACAATGAGAGGGGAATACAGAGGAAGGCTGATGTGGAGTGGGGAATATGTTAGAGAGAGTGACATGGAAGCTATGCCAAAATTCCATGCAGACATGATTATATCCTTCGGTCGTCTATTCATTTCGAATCCGGACCTTCCTCTGAGATTGGCCATTGATTCCAAGCTTGATGAATATGACATATCTACATTCTACACTAATCATTAGGTTACCAAATACACCGATTACCCATTTGACAGGGATTTTCATCAACGCCCATGCCATCTCTCACAACCATTCTAGTTGAGCAAAAGCTTCATTCAAAATCCCAAATCCTTTGTCCTCCCCAAAAATCAGCTTTAGTTTTTTGATAAGAAAATAACAACCTCAAAAATTAAAAAATGAAAGTAGTTTTTAATCTAATTTTGTCTTAAAAATAGTCTTCCAAAAATCAGCTTTGGTTTTTTATAAGAAAATAACAACCTCAAAAATTAAAAAATGAAAGTAGTTTTTAATCTAATTTTGTCTTAAAAATAGTCTTAATTGTCATAAAATATTAAGACAATATGTTAATTTCGTCTTTAAAATTGTTTTAACTGTCATAAAATATTTAGAAAAAAATATTTAAGTCAATATGTTAATTTCTTCTTTAAAATTTGTCTTAAACAACCCCATCTTTAGACCATGATCTGCCCAAGTTTAGACATGCACATGCATCCACCAGATGTATGAAAAGGAATTTTCAAGAAGCTTAGTAGGCGCATGTTGAATGAATCCCCGTGGTCGTATGTGGATACCATTTCATCCTACTTCATTAACGATCAAGTTCTATCTTTCAAATTGAAGTGAATTTGGATAAGCTTGGCCTTGCTTGCTCTTTCTCTTGCTCCACTTGATCGGTGATCTATTGTTTCACGATACACTGTTTCACCCAGGTATACATGAGACCTATGTTACCAGAAACGTGACGGCATTACTCGTTTCTTTCAAAAAACGGTTCAGAAACGGAAATGGAACGAAAAACGGCGTTTTCTACGCTCGTTTTTCGGAGTCAAAAACCGTTTCTCACGAAATGCCCAACGTTTATTCCCGTTTCTTACTATCGTTTCTGAAATTTCTGAATGTTTAAGCGGCTGCGGTTTTCAATTTATGTTCTGTTTCACTGGTCTCTGTTGTATGAGCCTAAATATTAAACTAATTTTATGCTGCAAAATCCCATTCCCCAAATCTTCTACCAGCCAGGTGTGCGATAGCTTGTTATATATGTAATTAGCTAGGTGGGTGAGGTTCATACGCCACACAGAGAGAGACATTCAGATCTGATCAAAAGTATTGTATCAGCTTGAGCCATTCACGCCGGTAAGGTTGCAAGTCTAGGAGGTATGTGAGGTAGGATAAAAATACACTATTTATTCTATGATAAAGAATCCAAACTGTGTAAAGTATTTAAATAATTTTCCTTTGGTTTTAATAAAGTGGTTTATGAAATAATTTTCTTTATCTTAACCTTTGTGTTTTGATTTTATTAAATTGGTTTATGGTTTTGAAATGGAGAAAGAGGGGGTTTGGCCAGTTTGAGAAGGTGTCTGGCCAACCACGTAACCCTAACCCAAATTGTGTTCAATGTCATAATTTTATGCTTTTTCTTTTTTGTTAAGTTGACATTTAAGTAACTTGTTCTCCATTCAGTTTTAAAGTATTTGTATAGGTTGATCTTTTCTGAAAATGTTGATCACTTTTATCTATATATCAACTCTAAAAGTGGGTTCATAGGTTCATAGTTTTTTTTGTTTTGTTTTTTTTTCAATAAACCAGTGGAAATTCTATAATTTTTGGTTTTAGTTAGAAGAAAATTTCAAATTATCATATATTTAGACCTTCTTTAAGAAGAGTTGGAGACTTGATCAAAGTTTCGATTGTATTAAATACTTCTAAGCATACAAACTAATCTATATTACCAATTAATAGGCAATCCTATTTTACCCACTAATCAAGACTATTCACAACATAAATCCTATTTTACCCACTAATCAAGACTCTTCACAACATAAATTGCATTTCAATATATTATCTGATGTCTCTTCTTTTCTTTACCTTCAATGTTCTTATTCTTTCTCTCTCCTCGTTTGTTGTACATGCGAAACCTCTAAACATCGTTTCTCGTATCGTTCTCGTTTCTCGTTCCGTTTTGCGTTTCTTGTTTCTGGTAACATAGCATGAGACACCATTTTAGGTCATTGTTCAAGGTGTGGGTAATATACATTTGCTAAATCAGTGGCCCATATAAAGGAATTATGCACCAGACTATTCTCATATATATTCAAGAGAAAGTTGGATTCAGTTTGGGTTATGGGATTCCCATGACAGGATCGATCATATTATCTGTAATATTATCAATAGACACTCCATTTTATAGACACAAAGTTCACAAAGGGAATCCTTTCGGTCACATGGGGCAGGTAATTATTGCAACTGCTTGTAAATGGAGACTTAACGTGTTGTCAGATTCCACCAAACTTCATGAAGTTGACCCCAAGGAGTATGTTGCCGATGAAAGTTACCAATTCATCATACTCCGAGCTTGAGGTGAGTTTAACAATCATTTGCAGTTTACGTTCCTGAAATTGAACCCTATTCTTGTTACTCTGGACACTGTCATGTGCATGTTGTAATATTCAATGAATTTCTCTTAGATCAATGTAAGTAAACCAAGTTCTACATCCCTGTAATTTTTTTTAAAGTTAAAGTAGCATGAAATGGATACTATTAAAATCAACCCAAAGGCTGATAACTATCTACATTGTGACCTATCACGATACATAATCATCAATACTTGTGTTGTATACTATTTTTTAAACCAAAACTGTTCTCTTTCTCAATGAGGGTGGAGTTACTTTAAAAAACTTTAAATATAGCTAGAACAGTAGAAAATACTGTGAAAATGGGATTTAGGTTTTAGATGAAGGGAAAACCTTAGAAACTCATATAAGAAAAATCAATAGAATCATATAATTATATGAAATTATATTATGGTATAGTTATGGAAATTTTATTCACATTTTCTAGTAATTTGCAGATCTCATGCATCCAAATCCCCTTTCATGATTCCCCTCCATGATTTTTCAATTTTTTTTCTACTACATATTTTAAGATGCCAAAAACCTAATAGTGTAATTGCAGCCTTTGCATTATCAAAAGTTAAGACTGGAATCCAGAACCTAAAATATCTAAAATGAATTCTATGGGATGCTTACAAATATAAGTTTGATGTCTCTTTATTCATGAAGATTTGAGGATTGGGGTGATGAAGTTTAACAAACAATTCACAAACCTGCATGATTTACCATTGAAAACCTAAAAAGCATTTAGTGTAATCAACCTAAAAGCATTGAGTGTAATGGAAGGGTTTGCAAAATATTAGTCTTGTAACCTGTTTGTTGGAAATTTTGTCTTTAGGAAAACTAGGTTCAATAGCACAAACTAACCTCAAGCCGATCATTTCTGCCATCTACGTATTTGGATACTCAACTGTAGATCCTAGAAACACCGAGGGAATTGCAACGATTTTCAAAGACAACTTTCTTCCATATGGGAGAGATCTTGCAAATCATAAACCCACTAGCCGATTTACGAATGGAAAATTAGCAACAGATATATCATGTATGACTCTATGGACAACTTTGTGATGTAGAATAAATAATTTTGATAGCTTGGTTAGTGATGTTGGACTTACAAGTAGATAGTAATATAGTTCGTCTTAAATCACAGTACAACAATGAAGGATCGGACTTACCGTGTTCTAAAATAAATTAGAATTTAGTTAAAGTTTGATTGACTATACTTGCTAATGATGCTATTGCAACTGTGCAATTACTAACCTGGTGTTTGTTATGTTATTGTAGGTCACCAAGCATTGCCTCAATTCCACCTAAGGAGTTGCAGACATTTTTGGTTGAAAATTGTGACAAAGGTCACTTAATCTTGTATGTGGTGTAGGAGGGGCCCTCCTTAACAAACATGTGCGTTCAAGCCATTCAACGGACCAACAACAAAGTCAACGGTTGACTTCGTTGTTGGTCCGTTGGATGGCTTGAACGTACATGTTTTTTAAGTTCAGGTTGTAGGAGGTAGGCAAGAGGTCCTTGTTGACTTCATTGTTGGTCCGTTGGATGGCTTGAACTTACATGTTTGTTTTTTAAGCTCAGGTTATAGGAGGTAGGGAAGAGGTCCTTGTTGACTTCGTTGTTGGTTCATTGGATGGCTTAAACGTACATGTTTTTTAAACTCAAGTTGTAGGAGATAGGCAAGAGGTCCTTTCTCAAAATAGTCTACAAACACCTTAAAAAAGAGGTCAGTCATTTCTTTGATTTTGACATAATGTTTTACCATTTCGAGTCATTCTTTGGTTTGACATAATGTTTTACCATTTCCAAAAACTTTGAGATTGAACAGTTACATGCTTCTATTTCCAAGGTTCCCAACACTAATAGGTTAGCTGCCTAATTGATCGCGTCCTTTATCTACCAAATGATAAAGATTACTTCCTTTATCTACCAACTGATAAAGATTAGAATATTGCACTGCAGTTAAATTACATTCACAAGAAATCTTGTGAAAATGGACGACATGAAGGTGGTGAATGGTGAAGATGGTTGATCAGCCAGCCAAGGCGGTGAGCAGTGAATGCAAGTTCAAAGTAAACCAACACACAGACTGAACACATTAAAATGATTTCAATTCTATGTGACAACCGCCTGTCCAAAATTAAATATTAGATTGCCATAACCACCGAATACAAGCGCTATCGATGTATTGAACAACACATTAAAACACCACTTTCTAAGAATCTCGCGGTCGACTCAGCAATAAGGCCTCGAAGATAAATAAATTTGTATGATAAATAAATAAATTTGTAATAATTAAGAAAATAACAATTTCAAACTCTAATCTAAAAGAATTGAGAAATGGTAAATATTTGTTAGTCAACTGAAACTAAGTGCTCTTCAACGCTAATCAAATGCAATATACACCACCTATCAGTCAGTATAATACAAAGATAACCATAAAACATATTAATCCACACGAATAGAAGACCAAGTAATGTATTTACTTTTTATTACCAGAGAATATTTACTTTATAGATCTAAGTTACATATATGGATTTAATACTTGTAATAGAGCATTCATTGATTAGTTTTGACCAGGGGAAGGGAGAGATTAGACCAAAGAAAGGGTGAGAGTATGTACATGCATAGTGGTGGTGGGGGAAAGATGGTAGAATGCTGCCAAAACTCACCACATACAGAGATCTGCAGCAATGATTTGCACTTCCAAGTTGTGGATTAAACTAAGTTTTGTAGAGCGAGGTTTGTATTTGCTGATGCCGATTCAATCCAAGAGCATGACCTATCAGTTGTGAAATAAAAGCAACATAGAATGCCACACATAGCTTCAGGTGGTATGTCTACAATTGCAGGATTGCAACTTGTCCAAGTGGAATTATTTGGTTTGGAAGATTATTATTGTTTAATGCACATATTGAGCACCTGAGTGGGTCTAATGGTTAAGAACAAGTGTTATCTCTTTGGAGGTTATGGGTTCAAAACCGGCGGGGTAGGGTTGTTCATTGGTTGGCTGTGAAAAGGCTCGAAGGGTAGGCGACCCTTGGGATAGAGGCTCATCACCCCGGTGGGCTTAGGGACGTCTCGACCCCTACTAAGTCACAAGTGCTAGGTATATCTAGCTTGCTGAGTATATTATGCTTTTCATTAAACTTTTTTATGATTTAAACTTTGTCGGTGTATGTTTCTCCGAGTTCTCTCACCATTGATTTTTTAAGTGGGTAAGACAAATTTAGATTTTCGGGCAAGTTAATGTAACGTCAATTTGAAATTTTGAAGCAGAACACATAATTCATAACGTATTGATAAATCATAATGGGCATGGTTTCACTCTAAGGTGGGACATATTGGTAATTCATAAGGGGCATTGTTTCACTCCTAGGTGGGACTTGGATGTTAACATGTTTTCTTTTCTCAATGAAAACAAGTGTTTTTAGTTTTTATTCGAAGACCAGAAGTAATTTTAGTTTTTATTCGAAGACCAAGAAGTGGTTTATGCCTACGCTACTTTTGCTTTCTTGTAATTTCAATTGAACCTCTCTTGTTCTTAGTAATAGGTTTCTCAACCACTCCCTATTTAAATAGGAGTTGTTAAAAATACTGGAGATATTATCTCAACCTCTTTTTCTAAACTAGAAATAATTAGATATTATAATAAATTTAAGTTAGATCACATAATAAATAATAACCTCTAAATTACTAATTATTATAATAGACCAATTATTTATAATATTATGTATGAAATTTGAACATTTATTTGTGTTTTTTATTCTATTCATTCTAATAATATTTGATTTTTTTTTGAACATTTATTTTTGTTTCTTCTTCTATTCATTCCAATAATATTTGATTAGAAAAACACCGAATTAAAAAAATTATATCTTCCCACATACTTCTCATCTTGATATCGAGAGAAGTTCACGTCATGGTATCACATCAAAGTTCATGTTTCGTGAGTCTATATATATAAACCACGAGAGAGTAGCTGTTAAAAAATATAAACACAATATAAACATCGATTGATGAGAGTTGTCGCCTTGATATATTAAAGCCATTGTTTCAAGAAAGAAGCCACTATCATGTCATTATGCATAAAGGAGCCTCACATCGAGGTGAAAGAGCCATGGGCTCTTGAATATTAATGCCTCAATTGATCAAAGGCTAGTTTAAATTTGTTACAACTAAACGACTATTCTTAGTTAATTATGCAAACCATTCTCTCTCGTGTAATGAAATGAAATAAACAATGTCTGCTCTTAATGTAATTGTTGTGCTCTACCTATCAATAAAATTTCATGTTTAGTATTTTTTCTATTTTATTTCAATATTAGTGTCCATGATTTATTAACATGGTATCAGAGCCTCGATAGCCTTGACTCTCTTACGAGAGTTTCTAGAACATGAGATTATTTTAATCATGGTCGCTCTAGGAGAGATAGATTACATTACACTCGTAGGTGTGTAGATTTCTATTAATAGTATTTGTAGAAATAAGTCTTATGATATTAGGTGTGGAAGTAAATATGTTTTCAAGGAAGAATTCCACCATTCAAGGCGCAACCCACCCTTCAAGACGTGGTGTATTAAGTACTGGAAATTTTGCTGGTGATCGAGCTGGAAATTTTATGAATATTCTATGGGTATTCAACACTAGACGAATATGTCACATCTTTCTGATCAAAATGTGGAGTTTGTATGAGAAATATTTGTGCATTTGAGTTTTCGTAGATCTCTTACAACTTCCTTTTTTCTTATTTTTGAAAGACTATCAAAACTTAAGTGTCCCAACATTCTGTGCCATAACCAACTTTCATCTACCATACTTAAGTAGCTTTGATTTACATTTCCCAAGATGTATACATTGTTTGTATTTCTCATAGCAATGCCAACGATCTTTCCTGATTTCTTATTCTTGATTTCACATTTTTCTGAGTCAAAGATACAAATGTGTCCTTGGTCACATGTTTGACTTACACTGAGAAGATTAGGCTTGAGGTTTTCAACTAGCAAAATATTTTCTGCTTTGATCTTGTTGTTGACAACAATTGTTCCTTTGCTGATTATTTTGTTGGATAGGCTGTCTCCAAAAGTGACATTTCCCTTATTATCTTTTAGTGTTATGAATTTGCTTGGGTCACCAACCATATGTTTTGAACAACCACTGTCCAGGTGCCATAAGTTTTTGCTTTCGGTTGCACATAAAGCAATCATGGAAGTTTCCTTTTCTTCCTTTTCTCTCCAATATCTCTTTTGTTTGGTGTTCTGAGAGTTGATTGCAACAATTTTTTTTATGGGAGTCTTCAGCTTACAATATCTTGCCATATGCCCATGGTTATTACACTTATAACATTCTATGTCATAATTTTGGAGTAGTGTAAAAATATTCTCATTTCCCTTTCAACTTATTACTTGATGACTTCTTCTTCTATTCATAAACCTTTGTTTTAGTTCTACAATTTAATGCTTTATGACCAAAATTATTACAAGAATAACACTGACCTAAGAAGATCTGTAAATATCTATTTGGTCTGCTTGATGTAGTATTATTTCTATTTTTATCTTGAGAGATTAAGCCTACTTTCTTGCTTCCTTCCTTTTTAGCTGGAGTTTTTATTACTTCAGCGTAGCTTTTCTTACTTCCTTCTTGATTGGTGACAGGAAAAATCTCTGGATTCTTTTCTTTAACAAAACCCAATACATATCTATCACTTGATGGTCTTTGGCTACTCAGAATGTCATCTAGAATCCTTGAGCTATTCTCAAAATTTGACTTGATAGATTCTTCATCAAGCTTTCTCTTGATTTGTATGATTTCTTCTACAAGCTTTTCAGACTCTTGTATTCTTCTTTTCAGTTGTAGATTTAGGTCCTCCTCAACCTTTTTGGCATATAGAAGTTGAGCTTCCAATTGACTGATGATAAAATTTGACTGTCTATTCTTTTCCCTACAATTCTCAAGTTCTTCAAGGGTGCTAACAAGTTCAGCTCTTAGGTCTACTTCTCCTTCTATATATGAGTCATTGTTTGAGGATTGAGTATCTAGGCCCATGAATGAAACTTCAATTTCTTCAGCTTCACTTTTTTCCTTGGAATAGAAGTTCTTCTTTTTCTCTTTATACTTCTTTCTACCCTTATGACAACATGATTCTTCATGGTCACTCACCTCTTGTTTTGGGTAGGAACACTTATGGGAAAAAATGCCCAATCCTTCCACAATTAAAACATTTCAAAGGTATATTACCTTTGTATTTCCCAGGGGCCTTTATTAAGTCTACTTACAAAGAGGGATTCCTCATCATCTAGATTCTCTTATTGATTTTTGGAAGAGACTTTAAAATCCGCTTCTTTCTTTAAGGTTTCATTTAGTCCAGTTCTCACCTCATACATAGTGAGAATTCCATGTAGCTCATCTACTGTCACTGTTTTAAGGTCGTCTCGTTCCTCTATGGTGGAAACCTTTGAATCACATCTCATCGGTAATGTTATTAGTATCTTGATTACCACTTATTTTTCTTTCAATTTTCCTCCAAGACCTCTAATAACATTAACCACCTCATCTACACGAAGAAGGTATTCCCCAATATTCTCTTCTTCTCTCATTTTCATGCTTTCAAATTGACCTTTATATGTCTGCAGTTTGGATTCTTTGACCTTAGATGCTCCTTCATAGATAATTTTCAACTTATCTTGAGCTTATTTAGTAGAAGTGCATTGCATAACCTTAGTAAACACATTTTTTGTTAAGCCACTCAAGATTGCATTAAGGGATTTAGCATTTCCTTCATATTGGCCTAGTTTTATTGTGTCTATAGGGTATTGGTTTCCCACAGGAACATCCTTTTCAGTTGCATCCCAAACCTCCCATACAAGGGACATCACATGGCATCTCATTCTAACACTCCAATATGCATAGTCTTCTCCGATAAATAGTGGATGCCTGTTAGTGGGAATGCTTTCTTGTTGATCCATAGTAGTTTTCATAAACGATCTACCTTCCAGTGGTTAAAATGTGCCAAAGGAACCTACTCTGATACCAATTGTTGGTTTATTGGTCAATACTGAGAGGGGGGGTGAATCAATATTGTTATCTTTTTACTATTTTAACCACTTTTAAATCTATCATTAGAAACACATAACAACAAGAATACACAAAAAACAATTTTAACGTGGAAGCCCAATAGGCTAAACCACCTGTTATCACTAAAGTTTACACCCTAACTGCTCAGGTCAAAGCTTAGAGAAATCTTAGATAAACAAACATTGCAAAGATCAAGCTAGGATAGAAGCATGACTGCAGGAAATGCATCATTGTAATGAGCGATAATAAGAAATGGCTACGAGCATAAGATTATGAAAAACATGAAACAAGTTCTGCTTTCAAAACATTACAAATAGTTGCATATTGATCAAAAGAATCACGGTATGGAATATTAATACCACACATAGATAGAATGATGATAACATGTACTTTATTTATTAAAACAAAACAAGATTCAAATGATCATAATCATTTCAAAGCAGCCATCCTACACAAAGAAAAACAGAGTGCATACATGCCCTGTCTCAGCCCTTGGCTGAAAACTCCCCCTCTTACATTACAAAACCATCTATTTTATATAAAAAATTACATCAACGAACTCTCAAAAATCAAAAGCAAACAAAGTTATCTAATAATAATAATAAAAAAATCTAGAACTATCTGCTAGAAATCTGGAACTTTAGAATTCTCTTGCCATGTGTAATTTGTGTGCTTGAAAATGCTCATTGAGCTCCTAGAGATCAGGGATGCTCCTTAATTACTGCTCTAGGGGCTCCTCATATCCTAAAATTTGGGATTAACTGATCATAATGTTAGCTTTGATAACCTTGATGATATGTCAGCGTCTTATATGAAAGAACTTCAGAGATAGATGGATCTGCTTCTTTGGTAAATTCTCCTAGCTTCCACATGTTCCTCGGTACCCTGCATTCTAGCTAACATTTGACTTACGGATCCTCTGGAAATCTGGAAATGATCTTGATGCTGATTCTCTACGTTCAAAACTGGAAGTGCTCGAATTAATTGACCCAAAATATTTCTTTTAAAATATACTCTGCCACCTGATCATTTTAGGCCTGGAGATATGGAGATGACCTTTAACCAACGCTAATAGTCTTCCTCGAAAAATGGATCCAGTCCTCTGCCTTTGAATACTTTTTCTTCTTTATGGCTTCTGCATTTTATTTGGCAGGTAGTTGCAGCCTAAATTCTCCACGCCAGACTCCTCATGAAACCCTGTATGATCTGGATTATCACATGCCTTTCTTGATTTTGCTTGAAACCTCAATCTTTATATACATGCAATATTTTATTATTGGCACCTGACGACCATATTCCATAAACATATTAATATCTATATATACCAATAATTCCATTATGTTTCTCCATGTGTAAGCTTTGGCACTTGGTTTCATGGGTCAACATGGGCGAAGACTAAGACAAATGGTTAACGGTTGGTACAAAAAGTCTCATTCCTTTTACAAAACAATGCAACTTATAACTTTATGTGTTAAAGGTAAAACAAACATTAATAAATAGCAAACATAAACAATTATTTTAAAATCTTATAAAGAATCTATAATTTATATTTATTTATTTATAATTTGGTTTGTTTTAACTTTTAAATTTTGGGTAGCAATGGTGCAAGAAAAGTTGGCTCAATATTTTGATATGACATCTAAATTGAATGTGATAGAGGTTTGAGGCGATATGCGCTGCTAGAATATAAACGATTTTGTTGGAGCAGATCTAGTGATAACATCTGGCTCCATCTGGGGATAAAGCTCTTCTTGTGAGGCTTTAAGAACACCTTGACCATGTGTCTTCATCCTTTGCTGCCAGCTATAACAATGCTCTGCTTACAACTCATAACATTCACTGAAACCTGAAAATACCGGTGCCATTATTGGGCTGGAGTCATGACCTCATTTCAAACCTGTCAACTGTACCCTGCTCATTCACATTACAAATCCAGATTCCTGGCATACTGAATAACAATCATATACTGCAAACTAAAAATTGCTCCATTAGGCTGGAGTCTTTCATATCTCAAACTTCTACACTTATTCAAAACTTGAAAAGAATCTATCTGCTTGTATGGAAAGATTGTTCTCTTACCTACTTCTACTTCTAATTAGTAGAAGCAAACTGATCAAGTAAAACTAAATTTCCAATGCAACCAAGTAAGTAATTGACAAACAACTTGAACCTTCCTTCCAACCTTATGCAAAGTCACAAACACATAGACTGTAGTATGTGAATCATAATCTTTGAAATCATACTTACAATCCAAAAATCCAGCCTTAAAGAAGGAAATAGATGAAACTTCATCATTGCAAAACATCTCCATAGAAGTGGTAACTAGATCTTGAAATTTGTACAAAACTTGTTGATGCTCAACAAATGACATAGAAACATGCATCATCAGTTGCTCATCTAATCCTTTCTGTTTTCCTTTGCCATATCCCTGTGATTCGGATCCATCACTATGATGTGCTGGCTCATTACAGCTGACAATTTCTGAGAGAAAATAAGAGATATGTTCATGATCAAATGAAAGATGAGTATTAAAAGATATTCCATGAAGAAATTGCTGATTACCCTGTCCAATAATGATATCTTTAAAAAATGTATCAGAAATAAGAGGATCTTCATAAGTATTTTGAACAATAGACTCATAACTATTATCGACCATAGCATGAATGCATTATTGATCATTTCTTTGTTGAAAAGTGGAACTATATGTGATTCCATTAATCAACAAGCATTGATAAACTTTAAATTCTTCCTCTTTATCACTATACTTGTCAAATATTGGAGCATTAGGATAGAATCCTAATGGAAAAGATGAAGATTTCTGCATAGGATTATCAGAAATATGGCTTCGAAAGAGATTTGAAATAACATCTCCTTCTTCCTCATCACTATTATCTTTCTCATCTGGATTTAAAGCAACATGCACATAAGGAGAAAGATTATCCTCTTGTTGTTCCTCCTTGAAAATGTATGATCTCGGCAAATCCAGTTCTTTATGATTGGAACAATTTCTTTTGGTTTGCAAATATGAAAGCTGGGGACTGCCCTTATTGGTTTCCATTGGTATTTTACCAAAAGACACTTGATAATTCTACTTTCTATCTAAAGAAACCAAATCTTCAGGTATATAATAATAAGAATTAATGATAGAAGGATAAATTTCAGCTTCTTCATTATTGTATTCATCATAAATTGGGGCAGCCTGACAAATTTCTAATGGTAATGAGGAAGATTCATGTTTTTCTTCATCTAATAAACCCTGAACAACCTTTTGTAACAACATATTATCATGGAAACAATCCAAAGCTTCTTGAGAGTCATGAGAACCCAATACTTCTACAACAATATCTTCATTAATAGGCTGATCTGAAAAGGAATAAGCATGATCTCCTATTTCTTTGTTTTGAGAAATATCTTCAATCACATGCGATTCTTTTTGGACATGACTATCACATGCTTTAATATCAATGGATGTGTTCTGAAAAAATTTTCTTAATAAATTTCTGATTTTGAATGCATGGACTAAAGGACACATCCGTGTGATTGAGCAATTGTTGATCATGATCATCTTTTTCAATTTCAAACTCCTCTTCTCTTTGTTCTTCATATGTATTAAAAACCATTTCCTAAATTTGATTGCTAGTGACAATATGCTGATCTATATTTCTCACAACAATATTCAAGAAGTAACTCATGTGAAAAATACCTTTTACAGTGCTCATGGAATAATGTGTGGAAATCCTTCAAGGATGAAGTGCTGGAAGGAGGCAATGGGAAATACCATTCACGTGCATCACCATCCAATGAATACATGAACATCTTCATATGGAAATATTCGTGTTGTAGACCTAGCAGATCCATGCACTCATGAAACTTAATGAGGTGATCTGCAGGATTATCTTCTTTCCTTTCTCCGAAGATAGGCAAAAAATGTCCCCATTTTGTCATAGTCAGTACTAGATGTGGGAAACCATGAACTGCTGAAAAATTAAAAGGTGCAAACCTCCGAGCCAAAATGGCTTCCATGGTCTTTGGCATCTTGAACCTTGACATCTCGAACTAGTGGTGTCGCCAATATATTTGTCTACAATGAAGCTGGAGTCGCCAGGTAGAAAACTGCAGTTAAGATAATATCCTTCTCTTGTCTACCATCAAGATATGGATTTCATCATTGTTGTACTTACCGGGGAAGATACCTACGTTCCTCTGTCCCTGGCAATGCCGCCAGAAGATACTATCACTAAAGTTTGCACCTTGACTGCTCGGGTCAAAGCTTAGAGAAATATTAGATAAACAAACATTGCAGAGATAAAGCTAGGATAGAAGCATGACTGCAAGAAATGCACCACTGTAATGAGTGATAATAAGAAATGGCTACGAGCATAACATTATCAAAAAAAATGAAACAGGTTCTGCTTTCAAAACATTACAAATAGTTGCATATTGATCAAAAGGATCACGGAATGGAATATTAAGACTACACATAGACATAATGATGATGTGACATGTACTTTATTTATTAAAACATAACAAGGTTCAAATGATCATAATCATTTCAAAGCATCCATCCTACATAAAGAAAAATAGAGTACATACATGCCTCGCCTCAGCCCTTGGATGAAAACTACCCCTCTTACATTACAAAACCATCTATTTTATATAAAAAATTACATCAACGAACTCTAAAAAATTGGAAGCAAACAAAGCTATCTAATTATTAAAATAATAATAAAATATAGAACTATCTGCCAAAAATTTGGAACTTTAGAAATCTCCTTCCATTTGCAATTTGTGTGCTTGAAAATGCTCATTGAGCTCCTTAAGATCAGGGATGCTCCTTCATTATTGCTCCAGCTGCTCCTCATATCCTGAAATTTGGGATTACGTGATCATAATGTTAGCTTCGATAACCTTGATGATATGTCAGCTTCTCATATGAAAGAACTTCATAGATATATGGATCTGCTTCTTTGGTAAATTCTCCTAGCTTCCACATGTTCCTCGGTACCCTGCATTCTAGCTAACATTTGACTTACAGATCCTCTGGAAATATGGAAATGATCTTGATGCTGATTCTCTATGTTCAAAACTGGAAGTGTTCGAATTAATTGACCCAAAATATTTCTTTCAAAATATACTCTACCACTTGATCATTTTAGGCATGAAGATATGGAGATGACCTTTAACCAACGTTAATAGTCTACCTGGAAAAATGGATCCGATCCTCTGCCTCTGAATACTTTTTCTTCTTTATGGCTTTTGCGTTTTATTTGGCAGGTAGTTGCAACCTAAATTCTCCATGCCAGACTCCTCAAGAAACCCTGTATGATCTGGATTATTGCATGCCTTTCTTGATTTTGCTTGAAACCTCAATCTTTATATACATGCAATATTTTCTTATTGGCACCTGGCGACCATATTCCAGAAACATATTAATATCTATATATACGAAAAATTCCATTATGTTTCTCCATGTGTAATATTTGGCACTTGGTTTCATAGGTCAACATCATGGGCGAAGACTAAGACAAATGGTTGACGGTTGGTACAAAAAGTCTCATTCCTTTTACAAACCAACGTAACGTATAACTTTATGTGTTAAAGGTAAAACAAGCATTAATAAATAATAAACATAAATAATTGTTTTAAAATATTATAAAGAATCCTAAAATAATTTAATTTATATTTATTTATTGATAATTTGGTTTGTTTTAACTTTAAATTTTGGGTAGCAATGGTGCAAGAAAAGTTGGCTCAATATTTTGATATGACATCTAAATTGAATGAGATAGAGGTTTGAGGTGATATGCCCTGCCAGAATATAAACGATTTTGTTGGAGAAGATCTGGTAATAACATCTGGCTACAACCCCTTGGTTTATCAGCTACAACTGAAAGGAGGAAACAACCCCCTGTAGGCTTGTTTCCTTCCCTAGCGTCGCCCTGCCACCCTGATATGTTTCTCTCGATTTCTCTCCCACTGAATTCTGTAACGCCCATTGGTATCTGATTCTGATCATGCAATTCGAACTACAGAGACATCTTCCTTCTTACTCAAACCACTTCTTAAATACTTCTTACTGTTTAAGCTTCTTTCAACAATTGCATATTTTCAAACTAAACAAACATACCTTTCACTATTTCACCCTTTCAAATATGAATATTACACCTTTCAGAATGTCCTTTCACTTTCTTCCATTGATCCTGCATCTCAGAGATCGTTTCTGTAGCTTGGAAACCATTTCCACACCTCTATCCAATGTTTGCAAGTGCTTTCGTACTACCAAACTTCTTTCTACAGGATCAACTTCCTAATCCAATTATAGTCGTTGATCTTATTTCGAAGTCAATCCAGACCGTCGATCTAACCATCAATTTTCACCTCAAAATCACCTTTCCGCACCAAGATTCTATTTCAACGATTTCCCATCGTTGATCTTCGTCGGGCGTTTTCTCAACCGTCGATCTCTAGATTACGGGTGTGGGATGTCGACTGTCTGCTTTTTCCTTTATGTAAACTCCTTTCCACAAATTTCTTTCCACAAGCTCCTTTCCACAATTCTTCTTCCGCACCATTGATCTGTTTTAGGGGAACTAACTTCAGTCGTCTGATCTCTCCAGATTGGGGGATGTGGGATGCGGAATCACACTTTCCTATTTTGGAATTCTGCATTTTTTTCTACAACTTTGTTTTCACATTATGAATTGCGGTAAGCGGGATGCAGAATCACACTTTCCTATTTTGGACTTCCGTAAATTCCTTCCGCAACTTTGTTTCCACATTTTCCTGGATCGTCGATTTCCTTGCGGATTTACCCCTGATCGCCTATCTTGATCTTTTGCGGAACTTTGTTTTTTCTGCCTAACTTATGTAAACTTGATCTTCACTGTCAGATCTAGTGTGGGTTTCTCCCTAATCATCATCATTCCATGTCATCACTACCTTAGTCTTTCACTAAGTACATCATCATATCCACTGGTTATTCCTTTGTCATTCGTGAACAACTTTGACATTAATGACAAATATAACTCAATTTTTCCAACAATGACTATTGTATAAATCACATTTAGTTTAAAACTTTAACGAATAACAAACTCGTTAACATTTGAAGGTTTGGGGATTTTCAACAACGATCTGTAGAATCCCCTACTGTGTTTCCAAGCGCAGTGATCTTGGCTCACGTATTTGTTCATACCTGTAATTACATATATGTTCATATCTGTAAATAGTTAGATATATTTTACATAATGACAAGTGAAAACGATGGTTATACATATATGTTCAAATTTGTAATTAGTTAGATATATTTTACAGAATGACAAGTGAAAATGATGGCTATACATATATGTTCAGATTTGTGATTAGTTAGATATATTTTACAAGAAAAACAAGTGAAAATGATGGCTATACATATATGTTTAGATTTGTAATTAGTTAGATATATTTTACAGAACGACAAGTGAAAACGATGGCTATACATATATGTTCAAATTTGTAATTAGTTAAATATATTTTATAGAACAACAAGTGAAAACGATGGCTATACATATATGTTCATATTTGTAATTAGTTAGATATATTTTACAGAACACCAAGTGAAAATATGGCTATACATATATGTTCAGATTTTCAATTAGTTAGATATATTTTACAGAACGACAAGTGAAAATGATGGCTATACATATATGTTCAGATTTGTAATTAGTTAGATATATTTTACAAAACGACAAGTGAAAACGATGGCTATACATATATGTTCATATTTGTAATTAGTTAGATATATTTTACAAGAACGACAAGGGAAAACAATGTCTATGCATATATGTTCAAATTTGTAATTAGTTAGATATATTTTACAAAAACGACAAGTGAAAACGATGGCTCTACATATATGTTCAGATATGTAAAATAGTTGTTAACATATTTTGTCTAAATATGTTAAATATTGGGTAAAACAGTTGCTAACATATTTTTTGTCTATGATATGTTAAAGATTGGGTAAAACGGTTGCTAACATATTTTGTTTAAATGTGTTAAAGATTGAGTAAATTAGTTGCTAACATATTTTGTTTAAATGTGTTAAATATTGGTTAAAGAGACTGATAGCATATTGTTGTCTAAAGGTATTAAAGATTAGGTAAAAAGGTTGTTAGCATATTTTGTCTAAAGTTGTCAAAGATTCGGTAAAAAGGGGTGTTAGTATAATTCATTTTAAATGATTTAATAGATCTAAAAAGAATCTTTTCAAATGGATTATCTTTTAGATTGGATAAAAATGCTCCTAAAGTATAATGTATGAAGTTTGCATAAACCTTACGGCCATTGTCTTTGGTAAACCATTATTAACATCTCTAGATCAATATTTGATATATAAGTTCACATTAATACGTTAATAGAACCCTGCATACGTTTTGCTCATGTGAACAGTTCTTAAATTGTGTAGATTGGGATATGCTTTTATGGTTTTGTATAGTGTTGAACATGTATAGATGCATGGATCAAATGCATGGGTTTGTATAGATTTCATTGCATGTGCTTGTATAGACCCCATGTATGTTTATTGAGGATGTCTAGTTATGCGTAGGGTTGACTAATGGATTTTTGTGTTTATGATGAAATCTAGCTTGTTTTAAAAGAAAATATGTCCATTAGAATGGAGTAGTAAAAGTTAAACCTGTCTTGACGACTAAGAAATCTAAGTATCATACTCATAGGCAAAGTATCCCTTTGATTAGAATACTATCATAACTTGAAACTAAGAGAGTTTATGTTTATAATCTCGAGCATAGTAGATTCATCGTCTAGCTCGGGGATGAATTTAGACAAAAAAACATACGTCAGATGAAGCCTATGGTTGGGAGGAAGTTTATAGACACTTTTTTAGCTTCCCAAGATAAAGTCAGATTAAACGAGAATCTATGATGGTTATCTTTTTTTATAGGATTTAATTTATCTTGTTTATAAGTTTAATATGAAGCTTATGTTATTGGATTGATAAACTGATATATAATACTAACATGTGTGTTGATTTACATGACTTCAAGTGTTGGCTGTAGAGGCTGTGAAAGGCATCGAGATAACTCTTGGAAGGCATTGTAGAGTAAAACCGTTGTTTATGTGCATACTTTTTAGTTAAGTGTTTTAAACCTCTAAAGTATATCTAACATCATTGTTTGATCTACTCATGAAAACTCATGTGTCATGTTTGATAGGTTGTGCCCAGGAGATGAAGTACAGAGAATGGTGCCTTGTTATGTAGGGACCACAATTTAAAGATAGGGTTAATGTGTAAATAGTTATCTCATTTCAAAGATAGTCTCGCGACTTGTGTAACGGTTGTACCTTATTATAATTTGTTTATGTAAATCAACATTAAAGTGATTGTGTTTAGTAGATTCCTAATCTTGAAATAATGGTATGGTTAAGTAAAAAGTTTTGAATTTATTCGGTATGATTAAATGTATACTAATAAAAAGGAAAAAAATTATACTTCCACCTAGAGAATCTATTCAGATATTTTGGGGTATGTTAGATATGGTATCAGAGCATGGTTACAAACATTCGGGCTTATATGGGCTCAGTCGGAGGTAACGAATATAAGTTAGTTGAACAAGAAAATGGACTTCATCTATAAGAATGCAAGCATAAAAATTTCGTTACCAAGGATCGACAAGAGGTAACCGACAAGCCTTCTTTGAATAGCAAGTAGGTATGTTCCATTTGCTAAAGCATTATAATGGCATAGCATTGTATATTTTTCATTTTATTGTCGGAATGATCTTTTACAGGTGAATACTAGTCAATGAATATCTCCTTATACTCTACAATTAGGACAAGAAAGTAATCATTAAAACAATTGAGAAGGATAGACTATTGGGTTAATGATTTATGAATTAAGATCTTGTAAAGTCATTCTAGCTGTGAATGTTCAAAGGAAAAAACTAATATCCCATAAGAAGTATAACCTTGCTAGACTAAAGTATCTAGATTCTTTTTAAACAAATGAATTAACTTTAATTAGTTTAATTGTACATTCTACTGGTGTGAGCTATTCTATGACTGAGAAATTGTCAGGTTATAAGGGAGAATAATGGGTAGGAGTCTCCTTGTTTCATTCTGGTATGTGATTGTATAGAATAAGTGATTATAAAACTAATGTGTGACATTAGAACACGCGTATACCTTTGCTTGTCAATTCAACAAAAGGATAATGGTTATGATTACTTAAAAGGTACACAAGTGCATTTTACATAGTTCATAGGATGCTTATGATGAAAATGCATTTCTTATTCCACTGATCTTTACTATGGATGTTAGAATACTTTGAGAGTTTTTTATAAAAGTTAACTATTTTCCTAATAAACTAGACTGTTGAATGTCTTAATGTGTAAATGTTATGAATACTTAAGTATGAAAAATTCCCTCAAGGGAGAGGATGAATGGTAATTTTTAAAAGGTTACTGCATGAAATTATGTGAAATAGATCATGCTAACTTGTGAATGAAAGAAAAGAAAAAAATGTCTATCCCAAGTTCAGGACTAGTTAAAGCATCAAAGTACTTGAGGTAAAAGACGTCCTCCAAAATGATAAGTAAATCGAAATAGGCTTATGAATTATTGTGAAGGTAAATTAGGTCTTCTTATAAGGATAAAAGCACAAACAAAGGAAAAAATATGTTCCATGAATTGCAAACGTTTTGTTGCAAAAATAACTTGTTGTTTATGTTCTAAGTTAGATTATGAATTAATGCCATGTTTACTGAAAAATTACTTTGGAAGACCTGGTTTTGTTGCACAAGAGTGGAGGTTATGAAGCATAAAAGCTTGAGGGTATCGCAAAAGTTTGAAGCTAATCAAAACAAAAAGGGAAAACAGAACAAAAGATAAACTCAAAAGTGGAACACAAACCTTTGATGAATATGTAACACCGATGACAGTGCTAATTCTAAGGGGGAAAGGATGTAAGTAAAAAGTACTGTAAGTACTATTCTAGTGTCATCAAATTATAGATGAAATTAATATTGCTAGGAGATTGAAAGTATGCATGACTAAAACGATGGTAGGGGACGAATCCACTAGGGGGAGAGGCTAATGGCTACCAAATCCTTGTGAATCTAGCGAAGATAACTTGGTATTATCTTGTTTTCAATAAGAAAACCAGTTGCAATACTCACCTTGGACCTTAATTTTTTCATTAAATGCTTACATGCTTAAATTATGAACTACTCTTATAATTAAGATGTTTTATGAAAATAAAATAACCTCCACAAGGAGAGTCCATCTCTACCTCACAATAGTCAGAATATTGAAAGATAAAAGAAGATATTATTACATTTTTATATGATGGTGAAAGAACCTCGGTGATATATATGCATACTCTGGCTATGTTACAACACCAATACATATGTATATAATTAGACCATTATAATACATATACATGAGTGATTAACATAGAACATAAAAAAATGATATATATATAGTAAGGAAACATTATAAAAGTATTGTAGTAGAAGGACTTTCGATTTGGAGCGGATTTTCAATATATGAGTGTTATAGCGGATTTCACCACTCTAGGTGAATCACACTTTGTATGGCCTTCCCCTGTCCCGCTGCAGACTCTTTAGACCCCATGGACCATATTGTATCCTTTGATGTTACCTTGATCATCCCTAAAAAACTATATAAAAGATGATATACGCGGCTTTTTCCCCGATAACCGCGTACATACGCGGGTTTGACTCCTATAACCGCATACATCAGGATGTGTGCATAAGTCCAAAACATTTTGGAGTTTTCCTTGACTTGGATCCAACTCATTCGACTCCTGGCCTTCCATATGCCTTGAGATCACTCAGTTTCAACCCTTCATTATCCCTTGTGAAGCTATATAAGGAACCTCTTGGTACATTGAAGGCATATAGAGAGATTGAAGCAACAAAACTATAGTCCATTGTTGCCAGAACTATACTTGAGTCTACATCCCTTTGTCCCTTTGGAGCACTTTTGTGTTCTTCCCAAGATTTCCTTTGCTAGTGAGCTTACTATCGAGAGATGGAGGATTGAGGTGGTGGAGGCCCAAGTGGGGGATTCAGTTTCTCTGATTCGCAGACGTGCCATCAGAGGTTGTATCTATCTTGTAATCTCTGATTTATATTAATAAGAACTATCTTTCCTTGTCCAATGATGTGTAGTTGATTGAATATTGTATCCATTGGAATATGTCAAATGCTTTTACATTATTGATTATATATGCTAGAATAGATCTAACACCATGATATATAATATGCTTGTATTGTTTACTTGTTGTTGAGGAAGTATTATATCAACTCAAGCTGAAGATTGGAAAGCTCAACGGGGATCTACTTCAACCGTCCGGAATAAGGTACGAGGTATGATCCTTTAGTGTTAGACATTTTATTTCTATTGCATATTGGGAAAGATTGATTTCTGGAGTCAAGTCTGTCTGTTGTGGTACCCCAAGCCATAGGAATTTATCTCCATAACAGACTTGGTGACTCCGCTGGGGAGATCCTGGTAGTTGTCCTTTGGGGGTGATTTTCTTGGCATTCAATGTATTTGAATTGCTCTTTCTCTCTTGTTTCTGTGTCAGGTCTGGGGGCATGTATGCCTGGTAGAGTCTGATTGGAGTGAAGTTGGTCTTATCCTGTCTGTTTGCCTTTATTTATGCACCTTTTATTCCTGTACGCGGGTTTTTGATTTACAGTCGCGTATACACGTGGTTTCCTCTGGGATTTCCGCGTATACACGCGGGTTTACTGCGAACAGTCGCGTATACCCTGGATTTTTCCCTTTTTGTGGAAGTTAATTGGTTGCTGGGTGAATGCTGTTAGTTTCCGAGTCTCCTTTGGCACTGCCTGAGTCTGTTTTGACCTCTGGTTCTGACTGGAAATGTTTTTTTTTAGCCTAATTTTTTTTTTAGGAAGTTCTTGTCATGGCATTTTCGATTTTTTGTTTGAGATTAGTGCATTAGAGTTCTTTTACCTTAGTTCTTTGCTTGAATTCTGTCTATGTGTGCTTGCAGAGTCTGAGGGTGGTAGAATCATTCTTTTGCTTTTTGCATCTCTTATATTTTCAGAAAATCCAAAAACATTTGCTTATCATAATGCATTGCATTTTCCACTTTGCATTGTACTTGCACTAGATCTAGATTTGCTTTGGAGTACTAGTTAGGACTTCAAATAGGAAAATTTGCATTCATCATTTGAAGAAAAATTGTGCATTTCACGTAGTATGCATACCCTGTTTACATGGACACAATGCATTTGCATTGATTGTTACAGTGTGCATTTTACTTCTTGTTGCGTCATAACACCACTAGTTGCATGACCATATCCTATTTTTGAGTAATAAAGCCAACTAAAATCAACGCTAATTAAAATGAATTACACTCTTTTCTTTTCTAAGGTGCACTAAGAAGCTTAGGTTTTAAGATCTTGGAATAGTTCATTGTAAGTTAATTCTCCAAGATCACTGAACAACAACATTTAGGTGTCTGTCCAGGGAGTGTGTGAAATCCTTGGTATAACCATTGTTCTCAGAATCCTCCTCTCAAAAGGGAGTTAAGCACGAGGCAGTGTGAGCGGTTGTTGATTGGGATGACCCCTAGTTGATAACGGTGTAGCACCGACGATATAGCCAGGATTGTATTCGTATCTGGGGGCTCTTTCGAGAGTTTCGGGCTTTGCTACCCTGCCCATATGGTCAATCCCACCTGCGACTGTCCGCCTGAGATTTGATTATATTGAGGTGACCTTAGTGACCTTACCTAGGATATCGAGGGGGTACGTGTAGAGGTTATTTTGCATGTGTCCTGGCCAGGTTGGGGTCGAACAACACAGTCTCTTTACGCATTGAAGCTGAGGGCCACAATAATTGGTTACGTACCTCCGCTTGTGGTGACAAGGGCCTCTCAAGCCTCTCCTAGGCGAGACATACCATCCACATTCGGGAGCTCACTTATCCAGCCCTTGTTTGCTTGCATTTGGATTTAGATTTTATTAGTGATTGCTCTGTGCACGTTAGTTGGCCTAGGGTCTACGTAAATAGAGAGTCTTTGCTTTTTGTTGAGTCATTGTGGATTCGAGTGCGGTTCCACGCCGTTCTCGTCGGTTAGCAGGACTTCCGCCTTCCACTTCTCCTCCTCCTTTGGGAGAGGGACCTAGATAGTCCAGGTGGATTATGTCACACACTGATTCACACACCATGGAGGATCATTCAGAGACTATTCCTGAGCCACCTCCTCCCGTTCATATTGACGATGGGGAACTTACTCCTACATACGATCCTTCACCTGACCTAGTTGAGTTTGGTCTTGTGATTTCCCAGATAGGATCTTTGCATGATAGACCTACTCACCCTAGGGCTGATTCCCCATTGCCACATTACCGGTATGGAATGCCGGAAGATGCCGAGACTCACTTTCCACCCGCCAACTATGGTAGTTATGCTATGACTGGTTTTCCTATGCATGATTTGACATTTCATGTCGAATCCGATTCCGAGCCTAGCACTATGCCTGGGGGCAATCCCATTCCTTACCTTGCAGAGAGGTTTGGGAGTACTAGTCACATTGCACCTTCCATCCCAGTGGTGGAAGCTCCATCTTATCCCCCTCTTAGGTCTAGGGCTAGCGATCCGATTAGGATACCAGGTCTGAGACGAGTGACGATAGGCACTAGTACATATCTTATTATGGAGATTCCTTCGTCCTCGGTTTCGAGTTCTTCAAATGTACATCCTCCACCTTACCCACGAGGTCCTTCGAGCCAATATATGGCTACGAGTCAGGTCCGTACTGCGGTTACTAGGCCGATTGTGTTTCAAGTTTATATACCACCCGTTGCTTCGGGAGGCTATATCCACCCTTCTAGTGGTCAGCTTGTTACGTCCGGGGCATATATACCTACTTCGGGTATGTATGTTCCTCCTTCCAGAGCTTATCTTCCTACCTATGGAGTGTCCCATGGGACATCGCATGCGACGACCTATGGACCTTATTACAGTCCGCAGTATGGAAAGGTTTCTTCACCTTACGGAGGCGGGTATCAACAACCTGCTTACTCTCCTAATTATGGCTTTGTAGCTCCTACTAGTCAAGGTCCACCTTACTATGGTACTTCCACGTCACCTTATATAGGTCAGATAGGAGGAGGACACTATGGCCAAGGCCATGGTGGTGCTCAAACCTATGTGAACCAGGGAGCGGTCCATCGACCTCATCATGCTAAGATCCCTTTCCTCGCGACGCTTAACCTTCCTGACTTATCAAGACTTACGAACGATCCCGTGGCTCATGACCCAGCTTGGCCGGATGTCCCTACCAAGCTTCCTTCGGACATACCTAAGTTCGAAGGCAAACCGGGAGAGGATTCGAGCGAACACGTTACCACGTTTCACCTTTGGTACTCTTCGAATTCGTTACATCAGGACTTAGTCCGCTTGTGACTATTTCAATGCACCCTCATAGGGCCTACGGCGAAATGGTATATAGAGTTACCAAAGGGAGCCTTTACCTTGTTCGACGATCTTGCGATGAATTTTCTTAATCACTTCCAGCTACTAGTGCGCTATGATGTTGTTACTAAACTCTTGTCGACATTTCGGCAAGATAAAGCCACCCATATTTCTGATCATATTCAGGAGTGGCGTAGATGGAAGAGATTAATTAAAGCCTTTATACTGCCGGAGTTCCTTCTCGAGTGGTTCCTCAAGTGTTTATTGCCATATATCACGAAGGATGTTTCCACATCCGGAGTGCAGAATGAGGAACAAGCAATCTTTAGGGAGCAAGAACTAGACTTGATTTATGCTCAGTCCAGTTTGTTGTATGAGATTATTCCCAACGCTCCTCGTTCTAGTTTTGATCCCAAGGTCAAGCCTGGACCACATGCTGATGGCATTGTGGGTTGTGCAAGTGTGAAACCTGTAGATTCGGTTGCAAAACAAGTTAGTCAATTGTCGCTCAACCAATCTGCCTCGGGACAAGCTACGGCTTCGTCTCAACCCGCCCAAATGGTGAGTGTACTTTCTATACAATCGTCGGACCAGAAGGGTAACCAGCAACCCAGACGGAATAAGAAAAAGGGTAAGAATAATAATCGAAAGGGTGGGAATAAGAATGAGAATGCTTCCAATCATGACAAGAATGATTAGAATGCTGGTGGGGACAAGAAAGTGAAACGTAAGGTTAAGTTCCCTTGCAAGCTATGTAAGGATGATCACCTCACTTACTTGTGCCCTAGAATTGATGAAGCTTCGAGACTCTTAGCACAGGGCCGAGCTGTGCTAACGAACCCTTTACCGCATAACCAGAATATGAACTCGAAGTCCCAGGAGCAATCTAGTGAGAATGATCCACCAGAAGCTAGTGCTCATGGGTGCATTAACATGGTTCGTGTTGCCAAGGTTATGACTTGTGTGAAAGATTATAGGTCATCACAACCCAACCCAGGCAAATAACCCGATCCACCAGGAACTCCTTTGCGCATTGAGAAACCTGTGGACAAACCTGAAGCTGCACCTCGCATTCCTAAGAGGGTACTTAAGCGCTTGGGGCATAATCCAAATGCCCGAGCCGCCCAGAATTATTTAGTTGTTGAGGATTTGGGCCATACTCCTTGCGCGATGTCTGCATTGGAAGTGCTTCAAAGTTGTCCTTCGCAAAGGAAGGCTTTGCTTTCTGCTCTTGGTGTGAACAGTGATGATTCTTCCTCAGTGATCAAATTTGAAACCGCAGGTCATCAGCCTCGCTTGCCCTACTATGTGTCACTTTTGGTACATGTAGAATGTCTTAATATGATCGTCAAGCGCACTGTGATTGATGAGGGTGCTGCTGCATCTGTGATGTCTTTGTCTTGTTGGAAGAGTCTTGGTTCTCCTGAGTTGTAGAAGTCAGTGACCATGTTAACTGCTTTTGATGGGAGATCTTTTAGGCCGCACGACATCATTCATTCCCTTAAAGTCCGTTTGGGAGGGAAAACCGTTGCGATAGAGGTTGAGGTGGTTAATGCACCCCTCGACTACAATCTCTTGCTGGGTCGGAACTGGATGTATAGTATGCAAGTCGTTGCTTCTTTCGTGTTTCACGTTGTATGCTTTCCACATAACGGGAATATTGTAACGATTGATCAGATGGCATTCAAGAATTCCACTGTTACCGCATCTTCGGGAACTTCGGTTCCGGTCGTTGAACACTCTCAACCGGCAACTGGGAGTGTGGGTGTAGGCATGTACCCATCCCTTATGGGGATCTTTAGTTGTCCTGCGCCGGTCCTCATGATAGGATCTAGTTTCGATAAGGCTTCGTCTTCTACGACCTCAGTGTCTTTTCGCACGACTCATATGGAAGATCCTTGGATTCTTCTTACACTGAGTATTTTGAGTGAGCCTGTCGAGACCAATGTGCCGCTTCCTACAACCATGATAGCTTATCAAGCCAATCTTATGGATGTTGCGGAGCCTTGTTCTTCTTCTTCGCGGACAGAGGAGGAAGACCCCTATGTGTTGCTTGCATGGGCAGTACAGTCTTCTCATGCCCACGACTTCTTGGATACGGTTTTCCCTTCCGATGAAGCGATTATCGAGGCTATGTTGGGTGTTGAGCCACCATGGGAGGAACTTCATCATAGATCATATTTCCTTCCACCGCTTGACCGTTTGGAGCATGAGGATTATAGGGAGATTCTTAGTCAGAGAGTTGGTAGTCCCATTTTTCCATTAAGCTCTCTTGTTCAGATGGCTAATGGGAACATGGCGAACATATCTTCCACGATTTCTATCAACATCTCTCGAAATCCTTGCACCATTGAGAATGTCTATATTGGGGCGGATTGTTCCCAAGCTGAGATTATCGAATATACCGAGCTATTCAGGGAATTCCGTGATATTTTTGCTTGGTCTTATGATGAGATGCCAGGTATTGACCCTCGGATTGTCGAACATGAGATTAAGACTTACCCCAACGCTAAGCCTGTTTGACAACGTTTACGCGCTGTGAATCCTAGGAAATCACCTGCCATTAAGGCAGAGATAGAGAAGCTGTTGAAAGCTGGTTTCATCTATCCCGTTCCCTTGACGGAGTGGGTTTCAAACCCCATTCCGGTGGATAAGAAGTAGGGAGTGATCCAAATATGCACTGATTTCCGCGATTTAAATCGTGCCTATCCTAAGGATAACTTCCCCACACCGTTTATAGATCAGATTTTGGATGAGTGTGCGGGTAGCGAGGTGTTCTCCTTTATGGACTGCTTTTCTGGGTATAATCATATCCATATCAAACCTAAGGACCAACACAAGACTGCATTTATTTGTCCTTGGGGAACGTTTGCATATCAGAAAATGCCTTTCGGCCTTAAAAACGCCGGAGCTACATTTCAGCGGGCAATGACCTTGATTTTCCACGATCTCAAGTCTATTATTGAAGTATTTTTGGATGACCTTGTTGCTCATTCTCGTATGAGAATGCGTCATTCATATCACTTGAGATTGGTCTTCGAAAGATGCCGTCACTATTCGGTTCGATTAAATCCTCATAAGTGCATCTTTTGTGTAAAGTCAGGTCGTTTATTAGGATTCATCGTTTCAAAAGAGGGCATAAGAGTCGATCCCTTAAAGGTTGAGGAAATACTTCAGTTGTCTTCCCCGAAGAATATTCGTCATCTTCAGTGTTTGCAAGGTATGGAAAACTTCTTGCGAAGATTTGTGGTCAATTTTGCCAATTTGACTAGAGGCTTCATGCATCTCTTGAAGAAGGATACTCCCTTTGAATGGGATGAGCGAGCCCAGGAGTCCTTCGATGCTCTTAAGCGAGCCCTAGCATCGGCCCCGATGATTAGTCCTCCAGATTATAGCCGTGATTTCCTATTATATGTGGCCGCGTATTTAGAGACAATTGGTATGGTATTGGTTCAGGAGGATGAGGAGCTCCAGGAGCATGTCATATATTATCTGAGCCAAAACCTTATTGACGCGGAGATTCGTTATTCTCATGTCGAGAAGCTTGCTTTAGTGACCGTACATGCGGTTCAGCGTTTGAGACATTATATACTCCTTCGCCAGACCTCAGTTGTGGCCCATGTCAATCCATTTCAATTCTTCCTCACACGAAGGATGATTGGGGGAAAGTATAATAAATGGATTGTCATCTTGCAAGAATTCGATCTCGAATTTGTTTCGGCAAAGTCGAAGAAATCGTTGATTTTTGTAGAGCTTATATCGGATTTTACGAGCGAGGCCGAGGAGTCGATTTGTGAAGATACGTTTGTTGACGAACACATCTTCTTAATCGCAACATCTAACCCATGGTATGGAGATATCATAGTATATCTGCAAACACAGAGGACCCCTACTCACCTCTCGCGAGATGAACGACAACGATTACGTCATGTCTCGAAGAACTACCTTATAGTGGACAATACTTTGTACCGCCGTGGGGTAGATTCCATTTTACGATGTTGTTTAACTCATGAGGAGGCTGAGGTTGTGCTGAATGATTGCCACGGAGGGGCATGTGGTGGTCATTTATCTGGGCTTTCTACAGCTCAAAAGATTTTGAGAGCGGGTTATTTCTAGCCATCGATCTTTAAAGATTATGTTGACACGGTCAAGAGGTGACACCCTTTCCAGGTGTTTACATGAAATATGTGCTCGAAGCCTGCCCCGTTACATCCCATTATCACCGCCAGTCCCTTCACCAAGTGGGGGCTCGATTTTATGGATTGCAGCCTAGCTTCGGCAGGGGGGAACCAACATATTATATTGGCTGTAGATTATTTCACGAAATGGGCTGAGGCAATGCCTACAGTAAAATCTGACGGTGAGACAGCCGCTCACTTCGTATTCAACCAAATCATTACTCGGTTCGGGATTCCGAAAGAGTTTGTCACTGACCATGGCTTGCACTTTCAGAACCGCATGATGGAAGAGTTGGCATCCAAATTAGGGTATAAGCAAGAGCATTCCTCTTCTTACTACCCCCAAGCGAATGGACAGGTTGAAGCAGTGAATAAATCACTTAAGTCCATTCTCCAATGAACCATCGCACAGAGCAAGACGAATTGGCATATTATGTTATACCCTGCTTTGTGGGCATATCGAACCTCGGTTAAGACTGCCACTGGTTTTTCTCCATATCAGCTTGTGCATGGAGTGGAGTCGATATTGCCGGTTGAATGCGAGATTCCTTCATTGAAGCTAGCTGTCGAACTCTTACCAAACACTTCACCTTTGGAGGAGCGTTTGGTCCACCTCGAGCAGCTTGATGAGCAGCGTCGAGATGCCTTGGTGGCTCTAGAGGTTAATAAGCGTCGCGTTAAGGTCCAATATGACAAGTCTGTATGTCCAAGAGTGTTTAGTGAAGGAGACTTGGTCCTTTTGTGGGATCAATCGAAAGAACCCTTGGGGGTAGGGAAGTTTAATCCTATGTGGCGTGGTCCTTATGTGGTTAAGCGTGTCTTAGAGAAGGGTGCCTATGAGTTAGTCGATTATGAAGGCACAGCTTTGGTGGAGCCTAGAAATGGGCTCTATCTTAAAAAATACTATGCATGATCTTTAGCCAAGGATGCTTGTTATATACTATTGTACAGCTTTGCATAGTTAGGTCTTTTTTATCGTGATCGGGTTTGTGATTAGTTTCCATTTCTTGTGGCAGATGTCAATGGAATCTTCCACCTACATAGGATTCACGGATGGTGCAAGCCGTCACACTCAACACTCAGCCTCTGCTGCTTGGGTGATTTATACTCCTATAGGTCAGGTACTATCTTCAGCAGGTGTATGTCTACGGCCATCTTCCAACAATGTTGCTGAATATAGTGCCGTTATCGAGCTTCTACGCAATGCCATTTCACATGGCGTTCTATCTCTTGAGGTACGTCTTGATTCGGAGTTAGTAGTGTCACAGCTCAATGGTTTGTACCATGTTAGAGATTCGACGTTATTGAAAAGATTCTTACATGTGAGATTGTTAGAACGACAATTTGACAGTATTACATATATACACATTCCAAGAAATGATAATCAAGTTGCTGACTCATATGCTAACTACATGTTAGATTGGCATTTGTTTCATTCATAATAAATTAATCACAAACATTTTTACACATGTAAATAAATAAACCGATCACCATAAAACTTTTTATATATATAAAAAATGTGGTAATACATAGTGTCATATACAAAAGTGGAGCTTTCAAAGCTTCCATCACATAATACACGATCGTACAAAACATATATACTCCCAGGTGTCTAATCCTGTGGAGGGGGAGGGTTGTGATCATGATACGTCACTACGGCTCTAGCTAGCCATCGGAATAAATGCACCCATGCGTGTGGCACACCCACCACCTGTCGCTGCATGGCCTCAGGAAAGTCCTCGACTTGCGCCATGGGAACCCGGTGAGTCAGTCGCATGAAGTTGGTATGAATGCCTTGGAGCGTTCGCTCCACATCCGCACCTGTGATGTCATCCCCTCTTCCCCTCCATCTATGACGTGGGAAGCCCTCTGGTCATCGTGGTTCTACATCTGCACATGAATGGTAGATGTCACTATGTGTTGTCATGCAAAAACATGTCTTTTTGATTCCACATAATCAAGAAAACACAAAAAAATGAAATAACTCAAAAATTTTTAAAAAAGAGTGAGAGTCAAGATTCAGTACCTATATCTCTGTATGCCGATCCTGGTGGCAATGGCATGTCCAGGTCCCCTAAAAAATCTATCCCTCCATAGGGGTAGTCATCTATGGCAACAATCTGTCGTCGCCACCATGGAAAGAAGTCAGTTGGATATGGGTTGGCCACCCTACCACCCCCCAGTCTGCGCATAGCATCTTCCCAACGTCGTTGGGCCGGATCTCAAACCCTGTGGAGAGGAACGTCCACTCTAGGGCTCAATCCTGGAACACGCTTGAAGAAAAACGTGCTCAATATGCTGCTGAACCCGAAGTTTTGTATCCTACCTGCCTTACACTCACTGAGCTGGTGTTTCATGTTGCTCAGTAGTGTAGTACTCCAGTCGTATATGGTCGATCTCATACACTCTACCACATAGTACATCAGTGGCCGCGAGGCCTGATGGAGTGAGGCTAAGCCTGCTATCCTACCCAGCGTCAATAATATGGCCTTTAGGCCCAGCACCTGTATAGCATTGGTAGGGACTTGACTCCCTACCTTCTCAGTAGGGTAGCAGTACACAGCTACGTTCTCATCGATAGTAAGCCCACCGCCTGGCCCACCTCGGGAACGAAGGTTCACCACCTCCCCTCGTCTAGATAGACCTGTGATGAAGTATATGTCTTCCACCTCTATAGTGAGAGACATCCCATCTATCCTGAATGACTCTGAGTCTAGATCCCAATAGTTTACCAGCATCTCTAGCAGTCTTGGTTTGGCCCTCAAGCAACCAAGGCACCAAAACTTGTAGAGTCCGCATCTTCTTAGAGCTTGTTGAGCCATTATGTCAGCCCTTACAGCTTCCTCTACTTCACCATGCTCGCGCTCTCTCCATTCTAGCACCATCCTGCATGAGAAATTACCTAATTGTACATTAGATTCTTGTAAATCCACTTGTGCGGCGTCATACGCTTACAAACAGCCGCGTATGTACGCGGTTTCTAGCCCCTTTTCCGCGTATAGCCATCCCTATATGTGAAAAAAGCTTCGATACCCGCGTGGGCCGCAGCGCTCATGTAGAATTGGCCTGAACTACCTCATTTTACCATGAAAATTAACAAAAAATATATTGAAATGCATGAGGAGAGCATGAGTAACTACCTGGAAGAAACGGTTATGAATTCCGCCGACTGGATCTCCTGGAATTTGCAGTTGAATATTAGAGCTCCAATGGGTAAAGTTTCAAATGATTTATATTTTTTACTATTTATAGAAAAAATTTCAAATATTTGAAAATTTTTACCCCCTTTCCTATAGTTTTGACAGTTTCTAACCATTTTGGAGCGTTTCTGACATAATTTGAGATGTAGAAGACCATTTTCAGTGTCATTTTCTTTTTCAGCCTTTGGATTGACCCATTCGTACATATCTCAAGTATAACGTCTATACTGGCATATAGGTTAGGTTCACCACCGTTTGCATTTTGCATGACCTTATGACCATGTCACCATGACCTTAGGTATGAACCCACTCTATTATGTCATGGAACCTTCTTGCTGCTATAGAAGTGGCATGATGTGAGTGGTAGAGCTTCACCTTACATGGGTACCCTAGTTAGCGCCTTATTTGCATTTGGTGCCCATGCTGACGTTTCCTCCTTTAGGGTGTGGGAGTCCGTTGTATAGTATTGCCATGACATTTAGCAAGAGCCTCATACTCCTCTTGATCTTATGCTGGCCCGTTTCCCCCCAGACTCCCCTTATGTCAAGTTGTGAATGCATTATCATGAGCTTTTCCTGCCTTATTGAGCTTTATGTCGGCACCCCTGACATTGCGTTTCAGCCATATAGCTTGAGCTTATCTCATGTCTAGCCATGCAGAGCCATTTTTATATCCTTCGCAGCTTGATTCCCTTTTTACCGGGAGGGGATTTTCCCCCGAGTGTCGATATCCTACACATGTATCCTTGCATTGAGCATAGGTATGTTCCACTGCTTGGAACTAGTTTGTTTGCTCTCATGACACTCGTCTCTTCCCAGTTTGTAACTATAAAGCTAGTTTATTCTTTTTTCAAGCTTTTCAAATAACTGAAAAAGACCAAAAAAATCAAAAAACCAAAAAGCCGGACAAGGAAAGATGTTATCTTTGGCAGCTGTCGAGTCATGTCGCCTTCGAATAGAGCACTGCATATCACATCCATTGGTTGGGTTATAGTTTGACTTAGGAGCTGTACTCGTTTATCTGAGTTTATCTCCACCGACTGGTTAAGCTTCCAGTCCCTATGGAGCCTCTGTTGATGCCTCCTGTGTCACAGAGATGTCCCAGTTTGTATATCGAGTCTATGTTGCCTTCATTCATTCACCATACGTCGTTATGCTCTTATTCGAATGAAGTTGAAACCTGTGTCGGCCATTCCTCAGTTATCTTGACTTTGCATGTTGGCCATTCCCGGTACAGTTACTGGTTCGTGCACTTTATGATCGAGTCCTTCCACATTAGACAGCTTTGCTGAGTACCTCGTGTTGGATGATGGGGGATGCCTTAATGCCCTCCTTCTAGCGGATTTCGTCCCATCAACTTCAGATCATTTATTCTGGGATTGGAATCTAGAGTCCTTTTGAGTGCCTTGAGACTTGCAGTCATCAGTGGCAGGTTCTCTTCCCATCGACAGTTTCTTGGGAATACATCAATGTCCCCTGATTGATGGATTCTCTCAAGTGTTTGACCTCAACACATCTATTCACACTTGTTAGTTTTCACTCTAGTACCTTGATTCCCATTATCATCATCGGTGGGTAATCTCGCGTCTGTTAACGGTATACATCAATGACCGGTAATCAGATGATGGACTACTATGTTCGACCTCGACACCTCTATTCGTATAGTAGGACATGTACTCATAGCGGTTTGTGTACAAGACCTTCCATACTGGTGGCATCTCTTATATGCTACCTCCTTGATCGTGCCAGTGTTCATGAGATTTCAGCTCTCGTGACTTGATTCCAGTGTATGTCAGACATTT
>LPNX010987310.1:0-18678 GCA_001517045.1 Pseudotsuga menziesii
AAGCTGTAAAACAGGGAGCAAGAGTGGCTGCAGGGCTGCAAATGGAACAGGTGGCTGTGCAAGTGCAGGAAAAACAGAGGTAAATCAGCTAGGTTTCTGCGTGATAACAAGGGCAAAAACTGGGCACGGTTCGTGGGTTTCTCAATGGCAGCGGCGGTCGAAACCGCGGGTTCTGGGCAAACAGGCGCGGTCTAGGTCGCGGGTTTCTCAATGGCAGCGGCGGTCGAAACCGCGGGTTCTGGGAAAACAGGCGCGGTCTAGGTCACGGGTTTGGGGCGAACAGCTGCGGTCGAGGCTGCGGATTCGGTGGGAACATCGGCGATCAGAGCGCGCCTGTGTAGTGAACAGGTGCGGTCGGATCGCGACTGTGGGTGGAAAAAACGCGATCTGGGTGCAGGAAAAAGGGACTGACAGCGGCGGGCTGGTCGCGGCTTAAGGCCTGAAATGTGCGGTCGGGGCCGCGGCTGCGGAAGAAAACGGCGCAGTTTCCGGCGGCCGAAAACAGTAAACTGAAAATGC
The DNA here is from genome assembly GCA_001517045.1 of Pseudotsuga menziesii. NCBI lineage: Eukaryota > Viridiplantae > Streptophyta > Pinopsida > Pinales > Pinaceae > Pseudotsuga > Pseudotsuga menziesii. Next base: position 520 of record LPNX010987310.1, read on the forward strand.
AGTACGAAAGGAAAACTAACAATAAAACAGACAGCGGAGTCGCCAAAACTGTAGCTAGGGTTTTTACCCTAGCTTGTGCTAATGAGAACCTACTAAGGAATCTGGATTCCTTAGTAGCAGTTCGATTGATGTAAGTAAAAATAAACTAAATTAACAACAGTAAAAGTAAATGACAGAAAGTAAAAATGACAAGAAGATGTATAAAAAGTTTTTGTATTTGTATTACCTCTGATGAAGAGGTTGGTGGAGTCCGTTGCGCTGGTCCGATGTCGGTGGCTCCGAGCTCCGAGCTGGTCCTTCTCCTTCTCCGATGGTGGAAAATGGGCCAAAGATGGGTTCTCAGCAGTGAAAATAGCTTGATGGTAAGCTAGGGTTTCACGAGACGTTTTGGCAGAGTAAGGGTGCTATGATTGTGGATATGAAATGAGGGGTCTCCATCACTTATTTATAGTTTTTTGGTGGTGGAGTGTTTGCCCATGGTTTTGGGAAACCATATGGTTTAGGGCAGCTTGTTTAGGGTTTTTGCTGTTTTTAGGGTTTTCCTCCTTTTTCCTCATTATTTTTATTCCTTTTCTTCCCCTTTTGGGGATTTTTGCTATTTTTAGAGGAATTTTGGCTATTTTTGGAGGAAAAAGGGGTTTTTTGGCCTTTTGGAGGCATTTTAGGCCTTTTGGAGGCTTTTTAGATGGTTTTGTGGCCTTTTAGAGGCATTTTAGGCCTTTTGGAGGCTTTTTGTGGGATTTTCAGGGAAATATGGTAGGCAAATGGACAAATGAGCCATGTAGTGAGGTAGATGAGGTAGTTAACCATTTTTGGGTGTTAACACAATAAGTGAATGAAGAACCTCCAGCAAAATATGAACCAAATAAGGAGCAAAGAAAACACAAAGACTTAAAGTGGCTCAAATAAGTCTCATCAATACACCCATGAATATGTATATCATCATAATGTAACAAAATATGTTGTTTCCAACAACAATTTTCTTCAATCATATATCTCTTCACCCAAGTGTGGGATGAAGTTACTCCAACATGAAATGGACTAGGCGAGGAGCAACGAAAATCATGAGTCTCCAAGTGACTCAAGTGAATACCATAGGTGCATCCATATAGATGTGTATCATCATAATGTAACAAGGGATTTTCCTGAAAATGTAAATAATATGGTTCTCTAATCATGTCATCATCAAAAGGAGAGATAGAAATTCCATACTCTTCATGTGGCTGCAATAAAAAAACATTTCACCCATACTTCATTAGGATGAATGCTGCAAAATTTGGAAGTGTAGGATGTAGGATAAAGAACCAACTCACCCAAATGATCAGAAAGTGAACAATTTTCATCATGCGAAGGATCCATAGGGGTAGGAACATGCACCTCCCTAAAAAATGAAAAAATTTCCTCATAGGTTGGTGTTGATGTATTTGTAACTTTGGAATATATTCATCTATGCATCTTATGTATTGTAACCTGATGTTTATTGCAGGATGTATCTATAATGTAATTGAGTCATGTTGTCATGCCTCGATGTTCCGATCGGGAGGATCAATAATGTAAACAAGTCATGTCAAGTCATTGTGGGTAACCCTTTGATTGTCTAAGGGTTAAAGCCCCTGTAGTTTTGGGGCACTAGGGTTATTAGACTCTCCTAGTAGAGGTCGGACCTAGTAGGGTTTTATTCATGCCGGGATTAGTATAAATAGAGAGATGGACTCTCTATTTAGCACACATCAGTAACACACTCAAGTGTAGCGCATAGTTGAGGAAGGAGTAGACACTAGGGCTAGATAAGAAGAAGGTTACTGCTATCGGGAGATCACTTACTATTTTGGGCTTTTACTATTTTGGTGCTGATTCTATCTCTAAGGAAGTTGTAGGGTTTTCTCCATTTATGGTTTTGCCCCGAGGAAAAACACTGTGTTCATTGTCTCTTGTGTTTGATTGCTGTACTTGTTATTCTCTCAGTTAAAGATCCTAATAATGCTAGCTTAATGTTGAAAAACTAACAGTTGGTTCCAAGGTAGTGGAATAAAGCACTTCTTCAAAACGTGTGCACCCATATTCAATAGGCAACTCAAGTTCCTCTTCCACCACAACTAGTGATTGGATCTCATCAATCTCATATCAAAACACACCAAGAACCTGCAATTTTCCATGTTTATTATTATCCCTCATGTCATGAGAATCGTTGAAGCAATCTACCATATGACAATTTGGAACATAGGAAGAATACGTATCTTGCAACCTATCAAGAAGTTGCTCACTTTGAATTTTGAGCTTATGAGTATCCTCATTATTATTCAAGTATGCTTCATGTAACCATTCATTAAGCTCGACCAAATGGTTTCTATCAAAAAACAAAGACATGAAATTACCTTCGATGTTGCACATTTCTCTTTGAATATTCTCCATGTCTTCAAGGAAGGATGGCTCCTCCAATGAAGAAATTTTCCAACAAGAATTTGATACTGATGTTTTAGTGTCATGGAGTATTCTAAGGGCCTCATGGATATCCTTTTCACTCATATTTAAAGACCCTTCAATGAAGGATGGTTCATTAGAGTGAACCTCCTGTTCTTCTTTCTTCTTGATTTGATCAACTTCTTGAAGCTCAAGTGGTGATGGGAAAGTTGATCTTGGTTCTTCATTATCTGTCACAAGGTGTTCATCTTCATGATTATGAGAACTTTTTATTGTAGCAACATTTTAAAATCTGAGATCTATGTCACCAACATAGAGTTGTGAGCACTCATTAGTAGGTACTCCTTCATAGTTCAAGGATCCATTAGTAGATTCTCTTTGATTTGCACAAACCCCATCAGTAAGTGTTAACACTAAAAAGTGTTCACCTAATAGCTCTCCATAGTCTAAACCATATACCTACATAATATTCCTACAATATTTCCCTTACTTTTGACCTTCACAATTGTATTTCCACCAAAAATGGTCCAAAACATAATTATTTACTTTGGTTTACCCTCACTCTCTCCCAAAAAGGGCTAAAAAACCCTAAAAAGGGGTCAAAAACCCTAAAAAAGAGAAAGGGTAAAAAAACCATAGATAAATACCATGGGTTATCACCTTGGATAAAAAACCCCTAGGACCATGATATAAATACATTGTGAAGGGCTCTCCCAAAACACCTACCTTTTCATTCACTTGTGGTTACGCTGTGTCATTTTTGTCTCAGATATACCACATACTTTCTTGCCAGTATTCCCATTACCACGCCATTTCCCACGGTGTACATTGAGATATCTCTGTACCCACTTTGTATCCATCCCCTATTTGATAATTGTTCGTGGAGTAGATTGGAGAACCAACCCGTGGAGTTGTGGAACCACTTCCGAGGATGGTTATGGTGGCCCATCTTGCATGAGAAAGGTGTGTTTATTTTATTTTTTGCATTTAGTTAGATTATATATATGTTAAAACCCTAAAACTATTTGCTTTAATTTTTATCGTAGTTGCTATTGTTGTTTAGTTTTGTTATTCCATTGAACTCTTCCTTATGCTCTGGATGAGGTAAGGTTGGTGCATCTGCATGTAGCCGAGGAGAAATCCCCACTACATTTTTGGAGACTCCACTCGGCTGATCCATATGGGTCTTTGATTTTGTAGTTTTTCTATTGGTTTGTCATTTTTTCCTCTCTGCCGTCTCATATCAAGCCCCATCGCAACCGATCCGAACCATTACTGCGTCAGTGCTTGCCCCCCTGGCCTTAGTCGACTCTTTTTTTCAAAAAAATTATGTTCGAGCTGAGTCGCCCTTATCTAGCCAGAAGTCGCGAACCAGTCAATCCTTTCCACATGATAAGCGTGACCTAGGTCACACCTTTAGCTTCGATAAGAGATACCTAGCTTAAGAACCCATATCACTCCTATCTTGACTTTTGGAGCGACCCTAGTAGCTACTGTGACTCAGTTTTGAGCGACCCAGTCGCCCTAAACCCTCTATTTTGCACAACATGAGTCTGTCGACTGTTTTTCTACCTAGATCATGACTGTTTCTATGTTTTGTGTGGCCACGATCATGCATGTTTCGCCAACAGTTGCGACCTACAATGTTTTAGCCTATTTTCATGCTTGAGATTCCTATTTCATACTCCCTGTTTGTCCCAACCTGTTTTCTATCTAGATTTGATCTTTTTACAGCCCCTTGGAATGTGTGAGATCCCACTTGCTTGTTTTATGAGCTATTTTAGTTGAACTTCATGTTTGAGACCCCATTCATGTTTCCTACATTTAATTAAGTCCCTTTTACAACTAATTTGGTTTCAACTACATTTTATTTATGGCAAATTTATTTATTTTGCAGCATTATTGTTCTTTACTATTTTTACTGCATTATATTTGCATCCTGGTAGTGATATTGGAACATATTTACCGTGGATTGTTGGGTTTGACATACACATTAGTTGCACATGTTTCACACTATCTAAGTTAAAATATTGGTTCATGACCTCGGGCAAGCCTTAAAATTAACTTAATACAACACATGATTGTAACCTCGCTTGAGGATAAAACAATATTGTAGCTAAGTTCGAACTTTGGGGATAGGCATATAAGCAAAACCCCTCTACAATTACATTTTCGAGACATAATTTTTGTCCATTAGGGGACCAAAATCGTCTTGTATTTGTTGACATGGTCAAAACCAGTTTGTCGGGAGCCTCCTTGCTCAGTAGGAGTAAGATGCAAACGAAGGGCTTCTAGAAGTCAGGGTGGAATACCACACTCCATCTTGTACTGAAGGCTAAACCTTCACAGTCGTCCCCATATCACCTAGCTGGGGGTAGGGTTCAAAGGGATTGAGAGTCAGTAAACCGAACAGATGTGTCATGAATGAGGTATCCTAGTGGCCATTCTTCTAGGGCTCTTTTACCCAGAGGTCATTCTCGGTAGTGGGATTCTCTTATCCTATATTGTTCTTCCATTTCTTATTCTCTAACTGGGATTTCATCACCCCACCGAGGATACGATTTGTGAGGGGCTTCCATCTTGTAGATAGGAGATTTATTGCACTCATACCCCGGAGGTTAGTGCATCATTTTTATTTAATAGGTAGTGCCACTTCTTGGATTTCTAGACTCTTTGTTGTAGACTCACCTTTCTGTGACTCATTGTCGTAGTTTGGTTATAGAGATTGTTGTTTGACTATGAGCCTCCATTTCATATGTTCTCCTTCTACACACTCGATTGTAGTTGGGTTTTTGAGCCTGCGATTGATCCTCTTGAGTTTCCAGTCATTACAAAACTCTCCATATAGTCATCATAGCTCCACCATGCTACTCACATAGGATTAGGGGCACACCCCCCAATTCGGTTCTTTGAACCATCACTGTCAAATCCATCTTCGATATCACTCACCACCTTTAGAGCCAAACATAGCCTCTGAGTCTGATTCGGATTCATATTAGTCCGAACCCACCTTGTTCACTGCCTCATCTAGACCAATGGATGGTGTACATTCTGATCCCGCTCAAGGGGGGATGGTTAGTAGTGGACTCATGTCCCTCCCACCCATCATTATAGGTATCCCTTCCACTGGGCCTACAGTACCTAGTCCTAGTGGGCCCCTTATCACTACACACACTACTGGTGGTTCACTACCCACTAGTGGTGGTCCCATTCCATCCACCATGGTCACTACCATTCCACCATTTATACCTGGGAGCAGTGGCCCTTCCACATCCATTCTTACTATTCCTACCATACCAATGACTTTTCCTCCTGTCGAAACTCAACCTTATCTACCCCTAGTTATGCATGGGAACTACATTCCTGTAGCCACCAGCACCATTGCTAGTCCTTCCCAAGCCTCTTTCGGTTCTAGTCTCCCTTTTATGGATAGCCTCCTACGCATACGAAAATTCCCTCAGACATCCCTAAGTTTGAGGGTAAGGCGGGAGAGGATCCTCAAAATCACATCATGTCATTCCATCTATGGTGTTCATCTAACAACATAGTGCGTAATTTAGTCTAGTTGAGGTTATTCTAGTGCACACTTATTGGTGCCACAACCAAGTGGTATATTGAACTGCCTCATGTGACTTACCCGGAATTCTCCTCTTTATCTTAGATGTTCCTTCAATACTTCCAGTTACCTGTCCATTATGACGAGGGAGTGGAAATATTATTATCTAGTTGAAAGAACACAACTACCCACATCACGGACCACATCCATGAATGGCGTCGTCGTCGTGGATTGTGTAAGATCCAGTTAGATGATAGGATTTTCCTAGATTGGTTCCTCAAAACCTTACTCCCTCCCATATCCAAGGACATCACATATGAATGCCAGAAAACCGAAGAGGAAGCTATCCTTAAGGATCAACAGTTCGATCTAATATACGCCCAATATGGATATTTGTATACCGTTATACATGATGCTCCCTGTGTCGACACCTCAGATCGAGATACACCCAGGGAATCTCATGTTGTTGATGGAATTATCAGCTCCATTACCCAACACCCTCAGTTTTACTCTGCCTCTCCTATGATGCCACCCCATTGAGGCAACACCCATAATGTTTCCCAACCCATTTATGTCCTCGATTACTCATGCATGATGGCTCAATTCGGAGCTGCTTCCTCCTTTGCGCCTCATGGTTATGCCCTTGATTATTCATGCATAACGAATCAGTCTGAATCCACCCCTTCCTATGTGCCTTCCGCACCAAATCCTCATGTTCATTGACTGAATTTTTCGACACACTCATGTTTTAGCCAAATGGCCAGATGTGTAGCCCCACCAGCTTCTCCGGTCTATTACGCACCACCTATACAACCCACTCCGGCTCTGACCCTGACTTCTCCTGTTTCTACGAAAAAGTTCTATGCACAACAGAACCTCCCTAACCAACCCACCCCCAATAACCAACAAGGGCATGGGAAGAACAATATAGGTAGGAACCGAGGCAATAACCAACCCCAAGGAGGCAACCAATAGGAAATCCCTCCAAAAAACAATAGTACCAATCCTCCAGCATAGAATCCCCAACATTCCAATCGACCTGGGAAGAATCCACAATTACAGACTAATCATCCATGTGCTATCTGTAACACCTACGGTCATTACACTCATCAGTGTCCTCACATGGCTCACATCCAACGAATTCTCGAAAGCGACAGTCAACATGATCCAAACGTGGTTGCTCCGGCTTAGTAAACCTAGCACCACTAGGTCCTCTGCCTATGGTGCTCCAAAACCCCCTACCACACCAAGGAATGGTTACAACCCAACCCTTGGCCCCACAAGCTCCTGCAACCACTGTTGAGGCGAGTTTCCAGCACCTTATGATGTTATCATCCGAAGTCAACCTCCAGACTCGATGTAGCCAGTATGGATCCACCAAAGAAATTGATCTACCTCTACCACTACTGACATGTCTCTGCACTTACTGGGACCCCCCAAAGACGAGGCTTTCAGAGTCCCACATTTCCTTATGCGTCGTGTCACAAACAATGCTAGTACCAGATCTACCCTTAACTATAGTATAGTTGATGACTTGGCCCATACTCCTACATCCATGTCCGCTTTGGAAGTTCTTAAAACTTTCCCATCACAGTGTAAAGCATTGTTGTCCATGATAGGTGTCGTCGATCCCTCTGATTATAGGTTGATCACTCTCGACCTGGACCAAGGAGAACCTCGAATCCCATCAACTGTTGCATTCCAAGTTCCGGTCACAATTCAGAATTTGGTCGTGCATCGATGCATTATTGATGAGGGGATATCCGTGTGTGTTATGTAGGATTTGTTTGGCAGAAACTCGGGTCCCCTACCCTTCAATCTTCCACCACCTCCCTTCGCACCTATGATTGCCTCTCTTGTTACAAATTTTAAATTTAAATATTTACAAATGCTAAATTGAAATACTAAGCTAGGTTGAAAAGTCACCTCTCTCAACCACTTAGGGTATAAATTACCCGAGGCACTTATTATTGTAATCATCTTCTTCATTTTTATCACATATATGTTTTTACACTACATTCTTGCTCCTTCATCTACATTCTTTATCTTCCATTGGTATCAAAGCCTCTCGGATCTCGACACCAGCCCACCAATTTGCATCCTACACAAGTTCCACCTTTGCTGCACCCACCTCCTCCTTACCTTCCCCGCGCTCATGCTGCCCTCCACCACCAGCTACCACCAGCTTCCTACTCCCTACTCCATTCTCGCACCTTCCTTCCCTATCCATCTACTCCATTCTCCCACCTTCCTCCCTCTCTGCCTGCCCCATTCACCGCCTGCTCCACTCACCCTTCATTCCTTCCTTCGATTCATGCCACCACCCCCAATCTGCTAACACTGCCATCTCCATCTGCTAATTCCACTACATCCATCCCTTCTTTTTCACTCGGCCACCTGCTCGCTCCTCCTTCCCACTTCCTGTCGTCGCTTCCACCCCTCCCATCGCTCTCCATCTAGCTGCTCCATCCTTCATTTCCACTTCTTCCCACTTCACGCTGCCACTTCCACCCTCTCGCTGCTGCTTCATCCCCCTCTCCACAAAACGCTTCATCGCACAGCTAATTACTTGACGGTTAAATTTCAATCACGTGCCTCTTTGCAATAATACAAATTTTAATATTAATAATAATTATTATATTAATATATTTTTATTAATATTATTATTAATAAAAAACCTATATTATAATAATAATTATTATTATAATTAATTAAAAAAAGCATGGCGGGCTTGCATCATACAGGGAAAAAAAATCCATGTTCAACACCAAGAAGATTCCAATCACCATATCAATGGACGCTCGGTTCAATCAAATCAATGAGAAGATTAACAAGAACTACAAGGAACTCCATGCAAAGATCAAACAAACCAGTGACAATTTGACATCTAATTGGACACAAATCACATCACGATTGGAGAATACGACCTTCCTCACTCTATAAGAAGACCAAAAGAAAAATCAAGCAGTTTTAACCGCCATCTTGGATAGATTACAAATATCGAATGATCCACATCCAAACTCTCCCAAAACACTAGAGTAGCCAGATCCTCTATTCAGCATGTCTTACTCAGCATCATATACACAAGGACACCAAATACGGGTGAAATTTGAGTTACCCAAATACGATGGGGATGAAAAATAATGCATAGTGTGGATTAACAAATCCAGGGAATACCTAGACATCCACAACATCCATTACGAAGGCGAGAAAATTAAATATGCCTCCATGCATCTAGAAGGAAACACTTACAATTGGTACTTATGGTGGAAGAATACTTCAAAAATATGTTCTCACAATTGGGCTAGCTTCATAAATGACCTCATCAAAAGATTCCAGGGAATTGAATAAAAAGACTTTTTTCCAAAATGACAAGGTTATAACAAAAAACAATGTTGATGAGTACACCTGTGAGTGGGAAGCATTGTCAACTCGAGTTCCAAAGTTAACCGATGACCAATGACTACAGACCTACTTACACAGTCTAAAACAACACATCCTTGATGACCTAGAGTTACATAAGATCTCTACCATGGAGGTAGCACGATGCAAAGCCATGCTTATTGAAAGCAAATTCAAGAAATCCGTTCATACACATTTCGACAAAGGCAACTCCAAAAGGAATCCTTTCCAATCAACATACACAAGAAATCCAAGATATACACTGCCACAACTTAGGGAAGGAATGAAGCCCAGTTTAGAGGCCCAGAGAATAAAGGAATGGAAATGTAAGTTTTGTGGAGATAAATGGGATCCTAAGCACATATGATTACAAAAGAAATTGTATGCATGTGAAGAAGAAGAAGTAGAGTTGGAATTCGAGGAACCAATTGAAAACGATGTGAATATTCAACCAGACTACCAAATAGAAATCGAGGATGACACCCCAAAAATATCATTAGCCGCTATTACCGAAATCTCCCAAACGCAAACATTAAAGATGAAAGGACATATAAAAAATAATAACGTCGCAGTTCTCATCGACTCTGGAAGCACCCATAAATTCGTTAATGTCAACCTTGCTAAAATATTTAACCTATTTATTCATCAAGTACCTAACATGAAGGTTATGGTAGCAGATGGAAAGAATATTGACAATGTGGGAAAATGTCACAAGGTCAAGTTACAAATGCAAGAGTATAATTTAGAATCATATTTCTTTGAGGTACCACTAGGAGGAGTCGACGTAGTATTAGGAATACAATGGTTACAAACCTTGGGTACATACTCGACAAACCACGAAGAGCATTTTATTGGATTCTAGTCATTCAGGAAGACACACAAATTATATGATTTACAACCACCTCTGACACACTTAGTTACATAAGATCAGATGGAAAAAGTACTTCGGAAAGGCACACCAGCGTACATACTTCAATTCCAAGAAATGAAACTTCTACGGTGTGAAGGAGAGATGGACAAACAACCAGAGATAAAAGAGATGATTTAAAAACATCACAAGGTGTTTCAAGAACTACCCATGGATCTTCCACCAAACAGAAAGATTGAGCACATCATCGAAATAGAACCAAGGACAAAACCTGCAAGTAGCAAACCATAGAGATACCCGCATCACAATAAAATAGAAATCGATAGGTTAACTTAGGGTTTTCTAAAATGTGGCATCATTTCAAAATGCAGAAGCTTGTATGCAGCTCCAATAGTGCTATCATGAAAGAAGGATGGGTCCTTCAGACTGTGCATAGATTACAGAGGACTGAACAAAATAACTATGAAAAATAAATTTCCGATCCCATTCATTGATGAGTTGCTGGATGAACTTCATGGGGCCAAGTACTTCTCAAAGTTGGATCTCTGATATGGTTATTACCAAATAAAATTTAGAGTGGAATACATAGCTAAAACCACTTTTTGCACTCATGAAGGCCATTATGAGTTCAAAGTAATGCCCTTCGGTTTGACTAACGCTCCAGCTACGTTTCAAGCCGCAATGAACGAATTGTTCCAACCATTTTTAAGGAAATTTGTACTAGTGTTTTTTGATGACATCCTCATATATAGAAGAAAGTGGAAGGAGCATCTGGAACACTTAAGTCAAGTACTTACCATTTTGGAAGAAAACAAATTCTATGCAAAGAGGTCTAAGTGCACCTTTGGAAAAGAAGAAGTGGACTAACTAGGTGACAAAATATCAAAGGAAGGAGTCGAAGTTGATCCAAGTAAAATCAAAGAAATTATGGAATGGACCAAACCAGATAACATATCAAAACTAAGGGGATTTCTATGCCTAATAGGATACTATCGAAGATTTGTAAAGAATTACACCCATAAAACCACCCCTCTCATAAATTTATTGAGGAAAAATTCTTTCCAATGAAATAGTGAATTAGAAAAATGTTTTGAAACATTAAAATGCATGATGTATTCAACATCGGTATTAGACACACCAAAATTCACAAAACCCTTTGTAGTCGAGTGTGACACATCAGGTTTCGGACTAGGAGCACTTTTGATGCAAGAAGGGAACCCAATAGCATTCGAAAGTAGGAAGCTCAACAAGAGAGAAAGTTTGAAGTACGCTTATGATAAAGAAATGCTGGCCATTATACATGCCTTAAAAAAATGGAAACAATACCTTTTAGGGAGAAAAATACTGATAAGAACATACCATAACAGTCTTCAATACCTCCTCCAACAAAAAACATTGTCAACAGAACAACATAAGTGGATAGAAAAAATCGCTACCTTTGATATGGACATATTACATAAAAGAGGGAAAGATAATATAGTTTCCGATTCTCTATCTAGAAAGGATGAAGTCCAGACATATTCAATTTCAATCGTTATTCTAGAATGTTTGGACGAAATACGAAGAGAAGACGCTAAAGACCCAAACACGTGTGCCTTAATCGAAGACCCGAATAGAGGTTGAAAATTCGAGTGGAGAAATGACATCTTGTGGTACAAAGGAAGGATCTATTTAAACCCAACAGCAAGGTTTAAAACTAAGGTGATGATAGAATCTCATGATTCACCTGCTGCCAGGCATGTAGGTTTTTTCAAAACATATTACAATGCCATACAATTGTTCTATTGGAAAGGAATGCATTAATACATTCAAAAATATGTATCCAAGTGATACACATGTCAAAGGAATAAAAACAAAAACATCATGACTCCAGGGCTACTCCACCCATTGCATATTATGAAGAAAAAGTGGGAGGAGATTTATATGGTTTTTACTGAAGGGTTACCCTTATCAGATGGTAAAGATAAAATCCTTGTGGTAGTAGATCAACTAACTAAATATGCAAATTTCATGGTCATAAAGAAAACTGAATCCTCTAAGCAAATCGTTGAAGTGTTTTGTAGACATATTTACAAATTACATGGTTTTCCAAAAATTATAGTGAGCAATAAAGACACCAAATTCGCAAGAAATTTTTGGAAGGAATTCTACAAGAAAATGGGGATCACTCTTAATATGAGCTCAACATATCACCCACAGACCAATGGGAAAACCGAAGTGGTTAACAAGTGTTTGGAAACCTATCTCCATAGTTTCATCACAAACAAACATAACAAATGGTTACATCTCGTAGAATGGTGGTATAACGCTACGTATCACACCTCAGGGAAGATGACTCCATTTAAAGTAGTATATAGTTATGAACCACCCAGATGGAAGGAATTCTTTCAAGGAAGCATAAAAGTACCCTCCGTAAAAGATCAACTGGAAGACAACCAAGGAATCATGAAAACACTCAAGGATAATTTAACTATGGAACAAAATTGTATGAAACAACAAGAAGACCAGCATAGAACTGACAGAGAGTTTGAATTAGCAGATTGGATATTCGTAATATTTCAACCATACAAACAATTATTGCTAAAAAAAAATGAAATAACAAATTAGCACCTAAATTCTATGGTCCATAGCAAATTATATGGAAGATTAACAACGTAGCATACGAGCTAAAGTTACTAGAGACAAGTCGAATTCACAACATTTTCCATGTATCAAATCTAAAAAAGTTGTTGGGACAACATCAATCAGTTCAAACAAAAATTCCCTCTCTGGAAGAAGAAGGGAAACTAATCTTAGAACCAAAGCTATCATCAACATTAGAGAATGAGATTACACACTAGAATGATCAAGGAATACCTCATTAAATGGAAGAATTGCCCAGAAGAAGATGCATCATGCGAAATAGAGAAATTCATTCAGCAATATCCGTATTTACCCTGCTTTGAGGACATAGCAATTTAAAAGGAGAAGGCATTGTTACAAATGTTAAATTTAAATATTTACAAATGCTAAATTTAAATAGTAAGATAGGTTAGTTTTAGTATATTTATGTAATTAAACTAAGAGGTGAATTGAAAAGTCACCTCTCTTCCCCACTTCGGGTATAAATTACCTAGGGCACTTATTATTGTAATCATCTTCTTCATTTTTATCACATATACATTTTTACACTACGTTCTTGCTCCTCCATCTACGTTCTTTCTCTTCCATCTCTACTCAGCCCCAAGGGATTCTCACGAACGTTCCTGTTGATTTAGACGGAAAAAAGGTGTTGATTAACCTAGAGGATGTCAATTCCCAACTTGATTACAACATCCTCCTAGAAAGTAGCTACATGTATGCCATGACTTCTGTGGCCTCTACCATATTTCTACTCCTGATGGTTCCTCATTATGGGAAGATCATGACTATCGACCAGTTGACGTACTATGATCCTAAGGGACTGGCCACACTGGAACATGTCCTTCTCACTGTCGAAGCTACCATCGATAATGTGTATGTTCCATCCTTATCTGTTGTTGGACCGAGATTGTTTTCCAACACTCCTATGACAGACACCTTTTTGTCCTTACCACCTCCACCTTCACTAAATGACGTATCAGATTTGTGCACTATCACATCCGGTACCATTCCGATCAAATCACAACCTTAGTGACAACCCCAACCATAATCATTGGGAAATTATTGGAGTTCATTCCTGATCCACGTGATTCCCTTTATTTTTCCACCATTAAGTATCATGAGCAAGCCTGTCATGGATACTCTTAACTTACCTAATTTTACAATGGGAATTCATGTGTGGTACCTTGATCCACCCACCCCACCCTAGAATCCCTAGGTCATGTTGACTCTCATCCAACCCATTGAGACATTTTCACACCCACCTCCTTGTCCACAGAAGGCTCCCCCTATCTCTGCACTTGCCCCTCCTTCTCCGAAGAAGGCTGGGGGCAAGACATCCAAAGAAACGACCGAACCACATCCAGCTCCTATGTGTGCTTTATGCGATATTCAAGGCCATGCGACACAAAATTGTCCTGAGTTTATTGTCCTTTGCACCCACATGGAAACTATAGATGAGACCTATGGCACTCCAGTAGTGACCATCCCAGATCCACTAGTGGTTAAGAACAAGTCATTGCAAACCAATCATCCTTGTGCATTTTACGATTTGTATGGTCATTACTCTCACCATTTCCCAGAATTTCCTAAGTATAGATCACTCCTTCGTGACCTTCAGAAACACTCTCATGAGTCTGACATCATTGTCCCTGAGGAGGCCCACCCTTTGGTTTCTTCCTCGGGCACAACCAACACCATATACACGATATCCAGTTCTAGTAGTCCTTCCATCTCCACAGTGGTGGAGGATATTTTCGATCTATCTACACATTGTTTCAACAATGATGAGGAGATCCTTGAATCCATTTCAGCTCTTGATTATCCTTGGGATGATATGTATCATCGCTCCTTTTTCATCCCTGATGAAACTTCTTCATTGTCGGACCAATACTCAGTCGAAGCGAAAGAATTCATCCACGGAAAGGTAGACTGGTTGAAGAATCCCATTCCGACACCCAACTCCTTTAAAGAGGGAAACATGGCTAATATTTCACCAACTATTAAGGTTAATATATCAACCACACCCGAGGTTGTTGAATATATTACACTCAGAGCATCTTGCTTCCCTAAAGAAGTTGCTTCATATAAAGCACCTTTTCAGGAGTTTCATGATATTTTCACTTGGTCATATACCGAGATTCCCGTGCTCGATCCTTCTATCATCGAAAAATGTATTGAAACATGTCCTGATGTTGCGCCTATATGCCAAAATCAAAGATCCATTAACCCCTCAAAGTATCCCGCTGTCAAAGATGAGATCGAGAAACTGCGTAAAGCAGGTTTTATATACCGTATTACGTTCACCACTTGGGTTTCCAATCCTATTCTCGTTAACAAAAAAAAGGTACCATTCGCATCTGTATTGATTTCCATGACTTGAGTTTGGCATGTCCAAAAGAAAAATTCCCCACTCCGTTCATTGACCAAATCATTGATGAATGTGCCGACCACAAAGTCTTTTCTTTCATGGATAGTTTTTCTGGTTATAACCAAATTCAAATATGGAAAGATGACTAGTACAATACTGCTTTCACAACCCTGTGGGGAACGTTTGTGTATCGGGTTATGCCATTTGGCCTAAAAAATGCTAGAGCCACTTTTCAGTGGGCCATGACGTTCTACTTCCATGAACTTATACACATTATCTTAGTCTAACTAGATGACATCACGGGTCGCTCCCGGAAGCGTTCCCAACATCTAGATGACTTATGACAAGTCTTCTTGTGATGTCGCAAATAGAACATCTACTTGAACCCCCTCAAGTGTGTGTTTTGTGTCCTAGCTCGACATTGACTCATGTTTATCATATCTCACAAAGGGATTTTGGTTGATCCTTTGAAGGTTCAAGCCATGATGAATATTCCCTCCCCATGTACTTTGCGCCAACTGCAGAGTCTCCAAGGAAAATCCAACTTCCTTTGTCGTTACATTCTAGACTATGCGACAAAAATCCATGGCTTCTTATGACTGCTTCATACCAACATTCCTTTTGTTTGGGATAAGCATGTGCAAGACGATTTTGACGCATTGAAACAAGCTCTTACTTCCCCTCCATTGATGTCTCCTTCGGAATTCACTAAGGATTTCATTATCTATGTGTCAACATCCAAAAATTCCATCGCTAGAGTCTTGGTCCAAGAAGACGATGCACGCCAAGAGAATGTGATCTATTATGTAAGCCAAAATCTTTTCGTTCCCCCTTTATGTTACTTGCATGAAGAGAAGATGGCCCTTTCCGTCGTCTATTACATTCAGAAGCTACGCCATTACATCCTTTTGAGTTGCACACGAGTCATGGTCAATTCCAATACCATGAGGTATCTCTTGAGCCACAGCCTTGTACAAGGTCGTGCTTCCAAGTGGATTGTCATTCTCCAAGAGTATGATTTGGAATTTGTTTCCCCAAGAGAACCAAAGTGTTGGCATTATATTCCTTAATGACAGACCTCCCTCAGTCGTCTGCTTCATCACCAATTGCCATCAAACTTCCATATGAATTCTTATTTGTCATATCTACAGAAAATCCCTAGTATGGGGGCATCCTCCTGTACTTGTACACTTAGAAATTTAGGCCTCATTAAGGCACAAAGACCATCAGCACATTGGACACCAAGCTACTCGTTGTCTTCCCATTGGGGATGTATTGTATTGTCAAGGTGTTGATATCATCTTACGCCATTGCCTCACCCACGATGAGGCTGAAAAAGTCTTGAATGGATGTCACAGTGGAGCGTGTGGTGGCCACCTCTCTAGTTTGGTCACTACCTAGAATATCCTCCATGCCGTTTATTTTTGGCCCACCAATTTTTCTGATTGCATCCATGCAGTCAAACACTACCACAATTGCCATCTCTTTGCTCTAAAATCAAGGACCCCTCTCATGTCGTTACATCCTATGGTCACAGTTGGTCCCTTCTGCAAGTGGGAGATTGAATTCATGACTTGTAATCCCACCTCAGCCAGTGGTTGTAAGTACATCATTGTGGCCATCAATTATTTCACTAAATGGGTTGAAGCCATGCCTACATACAACTGTACGGCTGACACGGAAACATAGTTCCTTTTTAACCACATTATCACACATTTCGATGTCCCCTAGGAGATAGTCTCAAACCATGGTTCTCATTTTGAGGACGCTGTTTGGACAAAGCTTTCGACCATGTTGAAGTTTGAACACCAGTACTCCTTCGCACACTACCCTCAGGGAAATGGTCAAGTTGAGGCTATCAATAAGATCCTAAAACCATGCTCCAATGGATGGTGGACAAACATAAATCCAAATGGCATTATTTGCTCTTTTCCACCCTCTGGGCCTGTCTGACATCAACGAAGACCGCCATCAGTTTTACCCATTTCACTTGGTCCATGGTGTAGAGTCTGTACTTCCCATCGAGTGCCAGATTCCATCACTCCACCTTGCTATTGAGATTTTCCTCGACGCCTCACCATTAGAAAAAATGCCTTATTATGCTTTAACATACCAATGAGGACCACCACGCTGCTCTCTAGATGATCGAAGAAACCAAGACTTGGTCAAATTCCCATTATGAATCCCATGTCCACCATCGCACCTTCATCGAGGGAGATTTGATCCTCGTTTATGACCAAGCCAATGATAAGTTAGGGAAATGGAAGTTTGATTCCATGTGGTACGATCCATATGTCTTCCATCGTTGCCTCGGCAAGGGGGCATATACCCTTACTGACTTTGACAACCACCTCTTGAAGAATCCCCACAATGGGCTCTACCTCAAGAGGTTCTATGCCCAAAGTCACCCACAATGAGTACACTTGTGTCATAGTTTTTATTTTTGTTTTACGTTGTTCTTGCCATGAGTCTTACAATTTGTTTCCTTGGTTTCTCCAAATGGATCCTACCTCGCATCGCTACATTGGTTTCGCTGATGGAGCAAGTAGATGGTCGCCTAATCTCGCCTCGACTACATGGGTGATCTATTCCTCGTCACATGAGTTGATCCATATCGACGGAATTTGTATTTTTAACAGCCTAGTTTTGACCCCGTTTACATTAAATATATATGATGCAAATATTGTAATTAATCATGGTGTGGAGATAAAGGAAAAATCCCCACCATTGATTTAGCGTTTTATGTTTTGGCGATTAAAATCGATACCGATGGTATTTGGTGCTAACCAACACATTATAATTTTGGATATCATATAAATATGCAATTTAATTAAAAACCCACAACCAACTATGTGAATGAAACAAATAATGATATGGGGGCATGATTTCCTAAGGATAAGCGGGGGGGGGGGGGGGGGGGGG
>LPNX010987310.1:18729-33302 GCA_001517045.1 Pseudotsuga menziesii
CCATTCCCTCATGCATTCACATTTTCATCTTCCCTCACGTTTTAGGGAGCGATGGGATGTTTTTGATCATCCATCCTTCATTCACATGGAGCTCTCAGGAAGATGAACCTTCCTAGGTTTTTAACCTTCACGTTTTCAGTTTTCCCTCATTATGCATGCCCATTCCATCATCTGGATTTCACCAAAACGTTGTGGTCCATTCTAGTCATTCTGTTCATGTGTGCTGCACGTTCATCCTACTTGTAGAACTGTGTTTTGATCTGGGTTGTTCGCATGTTGTTACCATCCTCAGCCGCGCAAAGGTTCGGGGTCTCCTTTGTTTGTTGAATGAATGAGCAGTGGAGATCACTCGATTTTAAGAGAAAGAGTGGTCATCTATGGTTTCCTCAGTGTTGTTGTGCAATGGTCCCCTTTGTCATAAAGTGAGTGGAATCCTGTTTTGCTGTGTTGACATTGTGGTTTGTTGTGTATGCATATTTTTGCCTTGGTATGAACTAGTTTGGAGTGGAATTGGGTCTGAAATAGCTTGATAAACCTAGTGTAGGAAGGAACATCACAAATAGATCTAGAGGGGCTTGTTTTCTTCTTTGCACACCCTGAATAGCACTGGATTAGAAGGAATAGCCTGAGGGACTATGTAGTAGAGAAGGGGATGCTTCCTTGTGTTGGATGTGTAGATGTTTTAGGAGCCAAGCTTGATCTAGTGCAGGTGTCCATAGCTCGGTGGTTGAGCTCACTAGCTTAGAAATTCAAGTTTTCCAACTCCTTTGCATCCTGATAAACCCATTTGTTAGTTGGCTTGGCTGGTCCTTAATGTGAATGTTGGCTTGACTAACTGTAGTTTGATAAACCCAGCAGTGAGATGGATTGGATGTGTGTCCTGATAAACCCATCTATTAGTTGTCTTGGCTGAGTAGCCCGATAAACCCAACTGTTAACTGGATTGACTGATTAGCCTGATAAACCCAAAAATATAATGTCTTATTTCGTTGCAGCCTGATAAACCCAACTGTGTTGGCTTGGATGAGTTTTGTTGTATCCTTGGATATGTGTGAGTCTTCTAGTATTCCCTTATTCCTTGTGGGAATCATTCCCAACTCGGGGGTGACAGTGCTGCTAAGAGATTGATAAGTGCACTGGTCTATGGTTGGGTGGAATGTTGTAGCAACGTAGTTGGTTGCGGGACAAACTTCTTTCAAGATAAGTATTCTTGTCTATGTTAATCTCTGCAATTGTATTTTCTTAATGAAATATGATGAACATGCCTAATGTGTTGAATTGATGAATTTATTCCGTTGTATAATTGAAATTTTATGCATCTCTATATGTTTTCTTTCAATGCATTTTTAAATTACGTTATGGGGATTAGATTTCTGGATTGGTGATGGCCTGAATGATCAAATCTGTCCAAGTCTTCTATTAACAAGTTGAATTTCCTGCCATAAATCTTCCTTTCCGCAACTTGCAGAATGCAGGATGCAAGATGCGGAAATGTCCTTCTGTAAATTCTACTTCCCGTATATTTCCTTCCTCAACTCTTCTTTACGCAACTTGCAGGATGCGGGATGCTTCTTCACAATCTCTATTTCCGTAAATCTCCTTCTACAACTCTCCTTTCCACATGCAGGATGGAGGATGCGGCTTCAAAATCTCTATTTCCGCAACTAATTATATCCACAATGGTCTATTCTGCATGCGGGATGTAGGATCTCAATTTCCATATTTCCTCAATTCCGCAAACTCAAGCTTTCCACTTCGTTGATTCTTGTGGGTTGATTCTCAGCTGTTGATCTGTTTCTAGATGCAGAACAAATTGTCACCATCGATTTTAGTCATTATATTTCTCGGACGTTCGATCTCCTCTGAGATATTTCTTTGTAGATCGTTGACTTGATCACTTACATGATCGATTCTCTTCTATTGGGAAGTTAGATCATTTATACTCATACTTGAATAGAGTGAACGCAAGATGAATCCATGCCTCTATATATTTCTACAAAAAAATCGGGAATCCATCAAAATACATATAGAATTCAATGAAATTCGAGTTGGGTGCTCCTATAACAATCAGAGCGAGCAGTTATGGTCATGCTCTCTCTCTCTAGTGGACGAGAGGGGAGTGACAATATTGGTATTTCTACTAACAACTAGGCTAAGTACGACGGTGTCCGTGGGTCTCCTGACTGCTGCCCTCCACTTGGGTATTCGTCACCTTGATGTCTTCTTAGACTCCCAGCTACTTGTATCCCAATTGAATAACTACTACCCGGTACATGATCCTTGTCTCTTTAGAAAGTTCCTGTTCACTAGACTTTTGGTTAGACATTTTGAATCCATTACATTCATGCATGTTCCCATAAGTCTCAATAGTCTAGTAGACAAAATGGCTAATGATGTTCTAGAGTGGCACATCAATCATTGCATATAGGAAATAAAAATGCATCATGCATCATCATATAGTCATGCATACATATGTCATATACATCATATAGGAATCATCATAAAAAACACATAAAAAGTGTATCCATGTGCATATATATATATATATATATATCATGTCATAATGTTCAGTACAAAATTAGAAGCTCCATAAGATTTCTTGGTTTATCATATATATAGTACAAAATTCCCCATGCACCACTACATTGGGGGGAAGCATCACTAACTGCTAGTCCTCCTCCTCCTCCTCATACTCTAGGTCTGTGTCCTCCTCACTTGAGTCCTCCTCCGCCTCCATGGGAACATCACCCTGTGTCACCGCTTTGACATACTCAGTAGCGACTACGATCCTCCTCATAAGGAGGATCCACTCTGGAGGAGCTCTGTAACAAGAGATGATCAAGTCGTCATTGAGGTACTGCCAGCCGTCATCGGTGACCCCATCTAGAAATCACTCAACATCAAGTCGAAGTGAGTCTAGTGTACTCTAGTACCTCCTGTGCCCATGAGCAGGTGGGTTTAACCCCTCCACTCTGGCCCTTCATCTCTGATAGTCTATTGGAGGCCATGGTATGATGTCTGCACATTCACATAGTATGTCATCAATATCCATCAAACACATAAAATGGATACCACTAATATAGTAAAAGTATATGTGAATGCAACCATAAACTAATCATGTATACATACCATTGGGTCCCTAGACCTGGCCGAGTGGTCAAGGCATCTTTGGGGGTCCCTGATAATCCATCCCTGCATACGGGTAGTCCTCTATAAGGACTGGTAGCTGCCATCACTACATGAAAATATCCTGGGTGAAAAAAATACCCACCAAGCCACCTCCCTCCTTGATCATCATCTTGATCCACCTCCTCATGTGAGGCTCGCAAGGTCCTCCATCCCGCACCACCAAATGTGGTCGCAGGGTAGGAAGTTGCTCAAAAACAAATGAGCACAAGAATGAGGGGAAACATAAATCCACTCCCATTGAACTAGCATGGTTCAACGCACACCAAAACTGAGTCAAGTACATTTGGTCCCACCCAAATTAGGTTTCCCTCAGAACACGCTCCACCAAATGGAGCTGACTGCCTGATATCTTGTGCGGTCCTAATAAGCCCAGTATACGCAACACCATCGCTATTGCAGATCGAGTCCCAAGACTCTCAATGTCACACACCAGTATGTATGATGAATACACTGATGCGAAGGCATAGAAATGTATATTACAGAGGTCGTCTAGTGACACCCCATGGGTGAGCTTCGACGTAGTTTTGTCGATCACACCCATCACAGGGATCCCAGTAAGAAAGTACACATTGAGGAGTGTGATCTCAATATGCTCCTCCTAGATAATAAACACTCTGCATCATAGTCCCAAAAGCTCACCAGTTTTTCTAGCAGTAGCTTTGCTGAACGCATGAATGGGATCTGGAAGTACTTTCATAGTGCACACCGAGCGAGAAAATCTTGCACTACGAGGTCATCTTGCACCTCCACTCGGATGTTCCCAATTTCTCTCTCTTTCCATGCCACCCGAGGCATCATGCACATACACATAGTCCATGTCAGGTCCAGTCATGCACAAAAAAACTCATCCTGGGTTGAGTCACTCCTGTTCGGTCTTTTGTGCGACCTAATTCACTGAAAAACCCTGAACAGGAGCGACTGGGTCGCTCCTATCAGTTGAACAGGTGCGACCTAGGTCGCGCCTATCTCCCGACAAGTGCGACCGGGTCACACCTTCCATCCTGATAAGAGAGACCCAGGTCACTTCTTTTCCCTCAAAAAGAGTGACTCGACCCTGAGAACCCTTTCAGATCAGCACAGGCCCTAGGATGAGAAAAAAAAAGTAGACCAGTGAAAAAGATGGGTTCGACGAGAGCTCCTCCTGCAAGTCACATATCGAAAAACTGCCGGTCCAATTGAGAGAAATTAGTAGTTGAATTCTGGGGTCCTCCACTCCAACTCAACACTGAATAGTAAAAATGACACATGTCATGTGGTCCCCCTATTTGTAGGCCTCCATTTGGTCTATTTTTTCTTTCGTGCACCACAGAGTCATCCAGGGTCTGTTTGAGGCACCGTTCGCACCACCAGGTTAAGTTTTTCACCCTCTGTATTTTGAAGAGACCCTCATCTTGTGCTCTCACTATGATTTTCTGGGCCATTTCCTGGAAGTCATCTCAATTTGTGTTCCATCACACAAATCACCCATTGTATGTATTGGCATGTTCACGAGCCATCCGCACCATCCATACTACACAATTATCCTTATTTTAATGCCATCCACCATCTTGCAAGAGGGCCCCATCAGTGTTTTGCATTTATTCTTCTCAGCCATGTTCACAACATAACCTCTTTCCATATATTGAACATTTCCCCCTTTCCTGATTGACCATTATAGAGTTTTTGTTAAGCTCTTTTCTGACTCCTAAAAGAATGAAAAGATTGTCGAGAATGCTTGCTTCCTTTCATGCTCGTTAAAGTATTTGAAAGGGAATCTATGTAGCCTCATTTATCTCCTTTTTCATACTATATATACTATCATAAGAAAATGTCCACCTTGGCACATTCAAGACAAGAACGTTTCCCTTTGTATCCTTTTATGCTTTGTTGGACATTGGGACCGTACATTATGAAAAATATCATCATAGGTTGTCTTTAAGCTCTTTTCCAACATTCTCATTAAGAAAATATTGCTGAGCAAAATTCATTTCATTCATGCTCGTAAAAGTATTTGAATGACCGTCCAGTCAGTATAGGTTTAACCTTTTTCATCCTGGTTAGACCACCAACGGTAAAGAAGTATCCCTTCCCCAAATGTGGGGAGAGCTCTCCTTTGTACACTTTTGTCCTTTTTCGGAATTAGGATACTACATATGAAAAAGATACCACATTGAAGTCTTCTTCCTATTTTCAAACTCTCTAAAAATGAAAACACCATCGAGCATTTACCTTCTCGGGCTTGCTAAAAATCCACGAGATCATAGCATATTGAGCTTACTTATATCCCTTCTTCATGCTCTTTAAACTATGAAGAAGGCCCAAATGGTCTCTTTTGGCGCCGCCACATCTGATATCATATTATGGCAACTTCCCCCCATTGGGCCTCCTTTGTTTAGAGTATTCTGCGATGAGTCTTCCCTGGATCCCATGGATACCACTAGTCCAGTTACCTCCCTTAGTATTTCCCATTGTAGTTATCTTCCCAGTATTACAGCTATGATCCCTCTCCCTTGAGTCATTTTCATTTTCTTCTAGGTTAGCCCTGTTGTTATACTCTGAACAAAGGAATTTTGAGTCCCCTGTACCCCCCTTCCCCCGTTCCCCCATTTCGTGTGTCATTCCCCTGATTGTTCCACATCTTTTGGTTATCCCCCTCATGCTTCTAGTCAAGGAAACATCATTTCCTTGATTAGTTGTAGGTCTCCCTCTATCAACATCAACACATCTATTCTAGAGGATATACCTAGAGGTTCCTGTATCCTGGTTTCATGCACCGCATTAATGAGTTCCTTGTACCACTTGACAAGAGTCATTAGTGCCTCTCAGGTTGGTTGTGTCTCACGTGCTCGAATTCAGCTACATCATCGCACCATTGAGATTCCTAAAGGGTATTGGTCGGTTCATTATTTGGTCGAAGACCCTGGTTGTCACCTGACTCTAGCACATTGGTGATTCTATTTGTGGGACCCATATAGTCTCATATCCCTTGTGATTTCCAGGCTGCGTTGGTGACAGTGTTCAAAATATCCAAGTGTAATGCTTCCATGTATCTCCAGTACCTGATGCTACATATTGTACCACATAGATTCTGACATATATAAAAGGATCTTTTGAAGCACCCTACGTGTTGACCTAACATCCAAGTCCATAGGAAATCCCAAGGCTTGCAAAGCGAAGCAGGATCCTGTGGACCAACAAGGAAATGCACAATACAGATAAGTATTGGATTATTTTACAATTCTTACTTATGAATATGCATGTGTATATGATTTGGTTATGATGTTTTAAGCTCTTGTTTAAGAGATAAAAACCATTGAGAATAAACTAAACATGTGAATCTATTCAATGTTTGAATATAGGTATCACTGGGAGCGAGGACTATGAGAGAATCCTAGGGGTGCATGTGGACATGTGACTGTCCTAAAGAGCTCAGAATGAGCAGTAATGAAAAAGGTGCTAGTGAGACTGTGAAGTTCCTAGCAGCCGAGACAAACCATGTGGGGAGGCTCCATGGTTGAGAGGTTTGAAATAGACCAGAGACACTAAGTGTCATGACCAAGAGGGATTGGTCCAGCATTCATGGTGAAGTGAAAGAGGTTGAGAGCATGAAAACCACAGTGGTGGTGTGGGTTCCAGTATGGAACAAGACAAAGAGGAAAAAAAAACTCTTGCTGCTCTCTCTTTATTTCTTTTATTATATATATATATATATATATATATATACTTATGCATTGTGAAAACAGAAGATTGTTGAATGCATGTATGGCTGAAAATAGAATGTGTCTATTTGCTTAAAATAATTATGAATGCTGGAATAGTTAATTCCCTGCCCAAGAATGGACATGAATGAGCTCATGTGCCTATTGGGAAGGCACGAAAAATATGAAAGTCTCCTTGATGAGACTTGGACTGTCATGCCAATTGGGCAATTAATTGACTGATTTTTATATTATGCTTGGTCTGACAAAATTTCAATGATGCATTTCACAGGTGAGAAAAGTGAAATCCATTGATGCACATTGATCATGGCAACCGACCAAAAGCTGTTGGATTTGGCTGGAAGTCTCCTTCAAACAATTTCCAAGACCCAAGAAAATCTTGGAGAGATACTCAAGATACATAAAAGTTCCTAGACTTGGGGATGGGCTGAAATCTGAGAACCAGCAAGGGAAGCTTGTGGAAGCTGAGGGGCTTGGTCCTGAAAGTTCAAGTAAATAATTGAACGTGGGACAGATCTGCAAAATTTTGAAATTTCGATGTGAAAATGGTATATGCATTCCTATGTATTGGAACACCGAGGACGATGTTATTCCAAGGGGGAGGGGATTGTAATATCCCCGGTTCTGACCCCAGTTGCATTAAAAGATACATGATGTATATGTTGTAATTAATCGTGGTGTGGAGCTAAAGGAAAAATCCCCACGATCGATTTGGTTGTGTTATGTTTCAGCAATTGAGATCGTTGTTGATGGTATATCGTGCTATCTGGCACATGATAGTTTTTCATCATGTAAATATGAACATTAATTAAAATAAACCTACAACCAGCTACGACGATGCAACGTTAAATGAAAAGGGCATGATTTCCTAAGGTTAAGGGGGGGATTGTCTAACCCATGGGAGCCATTGGGGAAAAGCCATGTGTCAGCCACTTAAGCTCCTATATTATTTGGACAGTTAATGCTAGGTAGTGGTGGGTGGAAGACTACCCCCCTGCACTCTCCATCAGCTGGTTCAGTCACATGCATGGGATGGGAGTGGTTTCCTCACACGATGCTTGGTATACCAACCGTTTTTGGTTCTGTTCACTCTCCCCATCATCGGCTATTCATTTTCCTCATCCTGAGATGAATTAAAAGGATCCACGATCCATTGATTGGGGGTTCGTTCTCCCTTCTCTCACAGATTACTGGTCTATGGATCGGTTCTTCCTCCAATCTCAGCAAAGAATCGTATTCCTTTTCACCATTGTTAGACTGTGAAATGTTTTCTGTGTTTTCCTTTGTGAGATGTTTCCCTCCTATTCACACAGGGAGTCTGTGTTTACTCCACCATTGCCGACTGTGAAAATGTGTCGTGGCTTCATTGTTGAGGAAGGACCATTGTTTTCCAATGTTGTTGGCTGTGTCTGGATTGTGTAATGTCCTGTTACTTCATCGAGAACCAGGGTTGTTGTTCTTCCCCTGGTCGGGAGTTGCTATGAGTAGCTACATTGTGTTGGATGTGGTCTCATTCAGATTTTGTTGGATGTGTCTTCCTTTGCGTTTTGGGCTGCTATAAGCTATTATGGAGTTGTTTTGGCCACAATAGGGACAAGAACAACTCAGGGATTGTCTTCCCCTGTCCAAGCTGTGAAGTGCTGATTTTGTTGCATGCATGCAGTGGTTGGTCTTCAGACTATGTGGAGTGGGATTAAAGGCTGGGTATGCTTGAGAAATCTGAGTTTAGGGAGCCACACAGACAGAGTTATGTGGCTGGATTTCTTCTCCATAACCCCAAAAGAGCACTAGCAAGGGAAGTCAGGGCCTAAGGGACTGTGAAGCAGAGAAGGGACTGATTCCTGGTGTTGGGTGTGTGTGGGTGTCATAGAGGTCAGGCTAGCTCTGGTGTAGGTGTCCTTAGCTCTTCCATGAACTCACCAGCTTAGCATTTGGCTTCTCCCAGCTCCTTGATAGCCTGATAATCCCTACTATGTGGGCTTGGCTGATTTGTGTACCTTGGCTATGTGTAAGCCTGCTTAGTCCCTTATTCCTTGGGGAATCATACCTAGCTTGGGGGTGGCCGTGTTGCTGAGAGATTGATGAGCACGTTGGCCTATGGTTGGGTGGAATGTTGCAGTGACTTAGCTGGTTGTAGGGCAAGTTCTTCCTAAGATAAGTATCCTTGTCTATTTCATCTCTGCAATTATATTTGATGGCTAATGAACTATGATGAACATATTGAATGCCTAAATGTATGTTTGCTTCCGCCATGTATGTGAATGACTATGCATCTTAGCATGTTTTGTGTTTTAAGAATTTTATTTCAACATTTTATGTATGTTCATTTTCATGGGGCTAGTTGCTCGGATGTTTGATGGTTTGGTAGCGTCCTCTTCGCTGGACAGAGGGTTGGGGACGTTACAGTATGGTATCAGAGAAAAGGTTGCAGCATGGGCCTGAATGGGCCATGAAAGGTCAGCTAGCAGAGGCATGTTGCCTTTTTCCCAACAGAAAATAGAAGAAAATCTATGCATGAAAAGAGAATTTTGGAAAATTTCTCTAAGTATTGGGACCATCGGATCGTCGGAGGACTTAGTCTGAAGTCCCGTCGATGCATCGGATCACCTAAGTAGAGGGCCGTCCGATGGGGACCACCGAACAAAAATCTCAAATTTTTTCTAAGTATTCAGACTATCGGCCATCAAAATTTTTTAGGGGATCGCTCCTCCGATGCAGCGAAAGTTTTAGTCGGAAGGCCCTCCGATACAGGCCAATGGGGGATGGCGAAAGGAGAGGAAACTTCCATCGGAAGTCATTAGCAGAAGACCGCTGAAACGACGATGTAAAGTAGTTGATGGAGTCACCGCAGTGTCGACAAAAAATAGTAGATGGAATATCCGATGGAGCATTGCGGGAGAAAAGACAAAGGAAAGAAAAATTTGTAAAAATTTGTCTAAGTGTCGAACCGATTAACGATCGGCAGAAGTTAGACGATGGAATCGGCGATGAACATCCGAAAGGTCTAGCTATTCGTGCGCCTGCCATTGCGGCTGGTTAGTGGACTATCCTTCGTATGGATAGAGTCCCCAACCACCGATGCTGCAGTAGATAGATAGTGAAGGCGTCGATATGTCGGCAAGGAATAAAAGACATTTGAGCCAATGAAGCGATGGAAGGAAGTTTAAAGAAGAAATTTCAGAAAAAAATTCTAAGTATGGGAATTGTCGGCCGTCGACGAAACTTAGTGGATGCAGGAGCCACAGTTTCAGTGGTGATCAGCCAAAGATCGTCAAAATGTCGGCTCAATATAGTTGAGGAAACATCCGATATTGACCTTTGACATTGGCAAAGTTTAGTTGTTCAGACCACCGATGCGGTCGGCAAAAATTAGTTGTTGGGTTCGCCAACATGGAAGGAAGAAGGAAATTTTTTGGAATTTTGTTGAAGTGTTGAAAATGATCGGCCATCGGTGAAATTTAGACGATGAGCCTACCAATGGACGTCATCAGAGATTTATAGAGGATCAAATCGACGATCAGAAAAATATTAACAGTTGGTGAACTGCTATTGCGGAAGCCTATAGAACTAGCCATCCGATGAGTAGGGGATCCAATCACCGATGCAGATCGAAAGCTTAGACCACTACAAGTCCGACACGCCGGAAGGGAATAGGTGAGCAAACCACCAATGAACCACGGAGAAATTTAGTGGATCTGGTCACTAAAACATCGGAAAGATGGTGGAAAAGAGACCCGATGAACAGTCCTTGGCATCGTCGATCCCGTTTGGAAAGCTTACATCGGAGAAATATAGTTGAGGGAACCACCGATACAGTGGAAACCTAAAGCTGATGGGGCCCCCAATGAGCGCCATAGAATTTAGTCCTCTGGGTCACCGAAGTGTCAGAAGACTAGTCCACTAAGGGTTTGAAACATCGGAAAATTAGTTGGGATGAGACCCGATTTTGACCAAAGAAAAAAACATTGGGGTTTTGCAGTGAATTTCTCATTGGGTTTCTCAGTAATTTCAGGGCTGAAAAGGAAGAGAGTTCCAAGTGGTTGAAGTTGACATTTTAGACCAGAATACATTTGGTAAAAAGCATAATTTTTGAAGTGGTGTGGTTTTCACACCCGAGGTTAGAGTGAAGCATGTGGATAGTTGTTGGAAATCTTATCTAGCAGGGAACAAGGGAGAGTAACCAGAATTTGAGTGTGGAGCAGCAAAGTTCTAGTGATTGCTTGAAAGAGAAATGTGCTGCTGTCAATATGAACAATGCAGGAATTGCATGCCTAGAGGTAGCAAGACCATGAAGTCAAACCAGCTGTTGTGTGGAAGAGGAGTTCCATGCAAGGATGAGGGACTTGAAAAGGGAAATTTCCTTAAACCTTGTCTTGCTAATTATGATTACAAGTTTTATACATGAAATGTATGAGGATATGCGTTGCATGCATAGGATAGTACATGTTGGTAAGAATAGTGAGAATTATACATTCATAATGAGCCACTAATGATAATTATTGCATTGGTGTTGGCATTAGTGAAAAAACAAACGACAACATGGACATGGATGAATATTTTGCCCATGTTGACGAATGTGACTAGCAACCCAATGGAGAAAGGGATAAGGAAACAAGTCAAGAATCAAAAGTTGGTGAACAAATTCTGCAATCTCCTGCAAAGGACCAACCAAACTGGTAATGTCAAGGGTGTAAGTAGGACCCATGAAGGTAAGAGTTTAATTATGAAAATTGCATGGAGTGGTAAAAGCAAGAGGTCTCATACCATGTGGGTATTTGAATTTTATAATGCATTCATAGAGAAAGGTGTCATGACTATACTATGTTGTTATGAGCTTAGTAGCCCAAGGAAAGTAAGCACTGATGATCTTGATTATAGTCATGCATCCTATATGAAGTAGTCATGGTTAGGCCATGCATGGTATGTTTGAATGCATAGTATTCCTGAGTCAATGCAAGGTAGCATTGAGTGGGTATGCATTAAAAGATTTTATAAATCTTGTAGTTATGCATTGAATGGATGCATATGAAAAGTATGAGTAAATGTTGTAGATATGCATGCATAAGTATGGGTGCAAATGTTGCGATGCAATGCATGAATGCATAGAGATAGTGCATGAGTTATTATGAATAACTAATGGTTGAAATGATGAATTGATGACAATTCTGGAACCATTTCAAGAGTTGTTATGAATGCAAGATGGTAAGTGCATGAAGAGGGTAGTCATGATCGATTGGCTGCCAGAAATGCTCTATGGAAGGGCAAGGTGGTACAATTGATACGCTTGTGAAGTAGGGAGTATCTAAACATTTCATTTAAATTGCATAAATGATGTGACTGTACCTTGTAATTTAAAGTATGATAATGATTGCGTGAAGTAAATGGGTTTTGGTAATATTGATATGCTAACAGTTGGAAGTATTTGAATTTTATAATTCTGAAAATGCTTCAGTGATTGTTGCAGCAATGGAAAAATTTATATGCATCAAGACTTACCAAGTGTTTGGATGATTGAAGTTTAGGTTTCAGGTAGATTTCTTGGGGCATGGCAATGTGAGTAATACCATGACAAAGGTTGGAATATACCATGTCAAAGAGCCAAACCTCATGAGAAGAGTGTATGGTTGTGAAACTAGTTTGTATGCATTATGAGTTGTCAAATTCGAATTTGTGAATTTCGGATTTGAGAAATTGCTGACAACTACTAATCACTATTGGATTGCATAGAATTGTGTCAGGAGGACGCATTGTAAGTGGGTATTCGTGTTATGCTAGTAAGAATAAAATTATAATGGGCATAGTGGTGCTGCTTACAAGAGACCCACAAATGAGGATCACCTCATTGCCAAGCAAATAAATTTTTGTAGTAGACAGAGTTGCAAATTCTTATTGAATTTAATTACTAATGTCATTGCTTGGTTATCAAACAATCAATTTAGATTGTATTATCAGGTAATGATTAACTGTTTGGCTACTTGATGAATGTGCCAGGGGTGCACATTGCATAAAGACCATGTGTGATGGCCTGAAGGAGCCAAACTTTATGGGGAGGTTCTCCCCTATCTTGGAAATGGGTTTCGGGTGAAACTCCATTAGACATTTTGGAAATGTATCATCTGCACTACATGTTGGGTAAGCAACATGATTGAGATGGTATAGATTATGTCAGTAAGACATGTGTGGATATGAAATGTAAAAAGGAGTTGGGATGGCAAACCAAGGAATTGTTAACTCAGAGAAGGGAGCCCCCATTCCTCCTTAATGAAGGAATATTGCCTCGGCAAATGGATAAGTGTTCATTGACCCTAGCTAAGAATATGCAGAGCATGTTTCGATTTTATTTCCATTATGGAAGATTGCTTGAGTATGAATAGGGCCTACATGGTTCACATCGAAAACGGGTGCACACTTTCCCGATGTCAAATCATGAAAGGGTTTTCAACATTGATTACACCCTAGTTGGTGAACGTACTCTTGGTGTCTCAATACTTGATAGTGAATGATAAGAAATGTGATTCCAGTTTTAGAACAATAATGCTGAGGAGTTTCTTATATTGCATGTGCTGCCAGGATAAACAGATGTAGTTTGGTATTGCACACTAAATGGACTATGGCTTGGGCTCATCCTACCTCCTACTGAAGAACACAGAGAAGGAGATATTCCCAAGGGACTGGAGAGCAGAGAAGGGGGTTGTTTCTTGTGTTGTATGGGGTGGTGGAATTAGAGCTCACTGCTTGAAATGAAACCTGGAAATGGTCATTTATTGTTGATATACGTGCATGTGTTATTGTTGATGGCCTGATAAACCCAATTGCGTTGGCTTGGCTGATTGGTTGTGGATATAAGTGCATTGTTGATATAAGTGTATTGTTGATATAAGTGCAGGTGATTTGTTGATGGTCTGATAAACCCAACTGAAGGTTGGCTTGACTGTGTAATTATTTGATGTTGTGGAAATTGTGGAAATGGTAAAGTGTGGGCTTGACTACCTGTAGTCTGATAAACCAAACTGTTAGCTGGCTTGGATGAGTAGCGTGATAAACCCAACAATGTATTAGCTTGATTGGCTGCAGCCTGATAAACCCAATTGTATATTGGCTTGGCTGGACAGTCTGATAAACCCAACTATAGGTTGGCTTGAATGTGCCTGATATATATAAAAAAATGTTGTGAAGCAACCTGCGTGCTGACCTAACATCCAAGTCCATAGGCGATCCCAAGGCTTGCAAAGTGAAGCAAGATCCTGTGGACCAATGAGGAAATGCACAATATAGATAAGTATTGGATTATTTTGCAATTCTTTCATATGAATATGCATGTGTATATGATTTGTTTATGATGTTTTAAGCTCTTGTTTAAGAGATAAAAACCATTGAGAATAAACTAAACATGTGAATCTATTCAATGTTTGAATATAGGTATCACTGGGAGCGAGGACTATGAGAGGATCCGAGGGGTGCATGTGGACATGTGACTATCTTGAAGAGCTCAAAATGAGCAGTAATGAAAAAGGTGCTAGTGAGACTGTGATGCTCCTAGCAGCTGAGACAAACCATGTGGGGAGGCTCCATGGTTGAGAGGTTTGAAATAGACCGGAGACACTAAGTGTCATGACCAAGAGGGATTGGTCCAGCATTCACAGTGAAGTGAAAGAGGCTGAGAGCATGAAAACCACAGTGGTGGTG
>LPNX010987310.1:41749-140102 GCA_001517045.1 Pseudotsuga menziesii
TTCCTTGATGAGACTTGGAATGTCATGCCAATTGGGAAATTAGTTGACTGATTTTTATATTATGCTTGGTCTGACAAAATTTCAATGATGCATTTCACAGGTGAGAAAAGTGAAATCTAGTGACGCACATTCATGGCATCCAACCAAAAGCTGTTGGATTTGGCTGGAAGTCTCCTTCAAACAATTTCCAAGACCCAAGAAAATCTTGGAGAGATACTCAAGATATAGAAAAGTTCCTAGACTTGGGGATGAGCCAAAAGCTAAGAAATAGCAAGGGAAGCTTGTGGAAGCTGAGGGGTTTGGTCCTAAAAGTTCAAGTAAATAATTGAACGTGGGACAGATCTGCAAAATTTTGAAATTTTGATGTGCAGATGGTATATGCATTCCTATGTATTGGAACATCGAGGATGGTGTTATTCCAAGGGGGAGGGGATTGTAATATCCCCGGTTCTGACCCCGGTTGCATTAAAAGATACATGATGTATATGTTGTAATTAATTGTGGTGTGGAGTTAAAGGAAAAAGCCCCACCATTGGTTTGGTTGTGTTATGTTTCGGCAATTGAGATCATTTCCAATGGTATATCATGATATCCGACACATGATAGTTTTGCATCATGTAAATATGCACATTAATTAAAATAAACCTATAGCCAACTATGATGGTGCAATGTTAAATGAAAAAGGGCATGATTTCCTAAGGTTAAGAGGGGGACTGTCTAACCCATGGGATCCATTGGGGAAAATCCATGTGTCAGCCACTTAAGCTCCTATGTTAGTTGGGCAGTTAATGTTGGGTAGTGGTGGGTGGCAGATTGCCCCCATGCACTCTCCATCATCTAGTTTAGTCACACGCACGGGCTGGGAGTGGTTTCCTCACGCGCTGCTTGGTATACCAATCGTTTTTGGTTCTGTCCACTCTCCTCATTTTCGCCGTTCATTTTCCTCATGCCAAGCTGAGCTAAAAGGATCCATGATCCATTGATTGGGGGTTCGTTCTCCCTTCTCTCACGGATTGCTGGTCTATGGATCGGTTCTTCCTCCGATCTCGGCAGAGAATCATTTTCCTTTTCTCCATTGTCAGACTATGAGATGTTTTCTGTGTTTTCCTTTGTGAGATGTTTCCTTCCTGTTCACGCAGAGAGTTTGTGTTTACTCCACCATTGTCGAGTTTGAAAATGTGTCGTGGCGTCATTATTGAGGAAAGACCATTGTTTTCCAACATTGCTGGATGTGTCTAGATTGTGTAATGTCTTGTTGCTTCATCGGGAACTGTGGCTGTTGTTCTTCCCCTGATCGGGGGTTGCTGTGAGTACCTACGTTGTGTTGGTTGTGGTCTCATTCACATTTTGTTGGATGTGTCTTCCTTTGCATTTTGGGCTGCTGTAAGCTGTTATGGAGTCGTTTTGGCCATAATAGGGCCAATAACGACTCATGGATTGTCTTCCCCTGTCTAAGATGTGAATTACTGATTTTGCTGCATGCATGTAGTGGTTGGTCTTTGGACTGTGTGGAGTGGGATTGAAGGCTGGGTATTCTTGAGAACCTGAGTTTGGGAAGCCACATAGACAAAGTTAAATGGCTGGATTTTCTTCTGCACAACCCCGGAAGAGCACTAGCAAGGGAAGTTAGGGCTTGAGGGACTGTGAACCAGAGAAGGGACTGAATCCTGGTGTCAGGTGTGTGTGGGTGTCGTAGAGGTTAGGCTAGCTCTGGTGTAGGCGTCCTTAGCTCTTCCATGAACTCACCAACTTAGCATTTAGATTCTCCCAGCTCCTTGATATCCTGATAAGCCCTACTGTGTGGGCTTGGATGATTTGTGTACCTTGGCTATGTGTAAGCCTACTTAGTCCCTTATTCCTTGGGGAATCATGCCCAGCTCCGGGGTGGCAGTGTTGCTGAGAGATTGATGAGCACGTTGGCCTATGGCTGGGTGGTACGTTGCAGCGACATAGCTAGTTGCGGGGCAAGTTCTTCCTGAGATAAGTATCCTTGTCTATTTCATTTCTACAATTATATTTGATGGCTAATGAACTATGATGAACATGTTGAATGCCTGAATGTATGTTTGCTTCCATTGTGTATGTGAATGACTATGCATATTAGCATGTTTTATGTTTTAAGAATTTTATTTCAGCATTTTATGTATGTTCATGTTCATGGGGCTAGTTTCCCATATGTTTGATGGTTTGGTAGCGTCCTCTTCCCTGATCAGAGGGTCAGGGACGTTACACTCTAGATGTGCTAAGGTTGGTGCATCTACACATAGCTGGGGAGAAATCCCCATTACAATAAGGATTGTATGCTTGTCTTCATCTTCCTCTTTATGTTATTCGCTGCAATAAACTTGAGGTAATTTATTCTCCACTTCATATTTCTCTGTTTCTTCCTTTAATGGTGTATCTAGGATCTTTTCACAAGTAGGCTGATTTTTTCTCATTTCATGCTCCTCCAAAATTGTGGATTGCCAATAGTTCTTTAATGAGTTCACATTTGAATTCTGATTCCTATATACATTAAAACAATAATAAAAGTCTTCAAAAGGAATGGTATTATGTGTTTCTCCATGATGGAAACTTCTACTACCCTCGGCTGCCAACTTACTCCTAAGTTGACTAGCCATCAAT
Source organism: Pseudotsuga menziesii (assembly GCA_001517045.1). Taxonomy (NCBI): domain Eukaryota; kingdom Viridiplantae; phylum Streptophyta; class Pinopsida; order Pinales; family Pinaceae; genus Pseudotsuga; species Pseudotsuga menziesii. Next base: position 44,375 of record LPNX010987310.1, read on the forward strand.
TCGAACCCTTGCATAAGCTGGTTGGACTTATCATCATTATATGATTTCAAGAGTTTCTTAAATTCATCAATATAATCCATAATTCAATAGGTTCCAATGTCATGCTCTGATACCACTGTAATGTCCCTTTTTTGGAATTTTGGAGAAAAGTACAATTCGGGGAAAATTTGAGCTTAACTAGTCATGACTGTAGAGGGTTCCAAATTTCACCAAATGGTCCCGAATTTGAAAGGTGATGGTATGATGAGTCTTAAAAAATCCCAAGGTGGTTTATGGATAATTTTTATCATAATTTATACCTCTGAAACCTTTTTTTGGGCTGATGACAAAAGGCCAAAAATTAGTAGGAAATTGTGATGAAATCCCCCCTAGGGTGTAGGCCAAATGGGATTCCCAAATCATGCACGAAACTCAAAAATTTGTAAGCAGAGTATGGGGACTGATATAATCACTCATGTAATTTTATTACACATGGTTATTAGTTCTTCAAACTGTTTATGGAGTTCCACATTTGTTTGATAACTTTCAGTGAAATTGCTTATGGGGAAATCACATAACTAGCTTGATTTTGACATATGAAAGGTAGATTTAAAGGTTCATATTAGGATGTAAAATATAGGGACCATATATAGAATAAAAATTGATTCTAAAAAAGTATTAAACACCATATAAATACCTTCATACAATTCTTGTATACAACTCATTCGGCGTGGGAGTCAAATACATGAAAACTAGTGAATTAGCAGCATGGAATCACAAGAGTTTCACATATGGATTTATACCCATATAAAATAGGGAGATGAAATTATAGAGTAACACATAATATATGTCTGTAAAAAAATCCTCAAAATAAGGGAACATCCCTCATACAAATATGATACAAGACTCCTTCAAGATTGAAGCCAAAGTCATGGAAACTAGTGACTCAATGGCATGGGAATGCAAGCTTTTCACACATGAGTTTATTGGATTTAGAGACACATAGATTAACTACATGAAATTACATATTAATACATCATATATGGATTTAAAAAAATCATCCAAATCATATAATATCCCTCATAAAAATCTAGTATAAAGCTACTTCAAGATTGAAGCCAAAATCCATGAAAACTAGTTATTCAAGAGCATGGGAATGCAAGCCTTTCATACATGTATTTCTGATATTTAGAATTACAGAGAATATGTACTTGATATTAAATAGACATGAATCATGTATCAATTCTTGCACATCAACTATACTCAGCAAAGCACAATGACACCACTCTAACAAGCAAGCCATAAAATGAGAGTGTGGGGGAATGGAGAAGAAGGAATGAGAGAATGGGGAGATAGATGAGAATTTGAATGTATGGAAATTCAAACTGAAAAAAAAAACTCCTTAATTAATCTCCCATGATATTTCTGAATGGACTCTCCATCAACCAACTTGGAAAGGAATCCAACTCCCTCAAAATTGGTTCACAAGCAGGGAGAGTGAACACTCATTGTGCAATGGACAAGCAAAATCTCTCCAAAATGCCAAAGGCCAATTAAAAAATCATCAAAATATACTATAATTCCTCATGAAATAATTTTATTAACTTCATGAGGCATTCTAAGGTCGAATTTCACTCCATGAGCTTCCTCCAACTCATCTTAGTGGTTTATTAACTCTCATGACACTTGTCTTCCTCTTCATGCTCCAATTCTTTCCCCAATTCGAATGGTTGCCTCTAAATCCCAAGTTAGACCTCTTGGTGGATATTTTTATCCTTGACATGTCATATTTGTCATATGTCAGCAATTAGGTCTGAATTTGTCATACTTGTCATATAATCTTCTATCATTTGTTGTCATAAAGTGCATATAGTCTCCTTGCAAGTGGCATGCCTTGTCTTCTAGTATCTTCCTCTTCCATGGGAGTTACCCTCTTTTACCAATTTGAATTCCTTGGCTCATTATATGATATTTGACACCAAATAACCATCCAATAATTTTACATTACCCATGTGTTCGAATTTGGATGAATATCATGCCAAGTGTGCTGAGAATCTAGTCACCCAAAGGCTCTACAAGCTTCCAAGTGCATTCATGAACCCATGCCACCTTATTTTCTTATAATTTATCATTTGTGTGACCCAATTAAATGTGAATATGGTAAACTAAATTTATTTTGGGTCCCATGTCCTCTTATTACAAAATTTATGTCTCCATCTCAACCTAGGGAAATAGTAGGTTAGTGAAACATTATTTGCAAATAGTCTTATTTGGAAATTATTTAATTGGGGACATGACAGGAAAGAAGAAGAGGCACCATAATCACATCTCTGAAGAAGATGAACTAGTTATGAAGAGGGAAAAATATGACTCCTCCAATGATGGAGAATATGTATTGCTATCAACACTTACAGGTACAATTACTCATGGTAGCAACCAGATTCAAGCATCACCTCACCCACATGACAAAAGAAGACTCGCCTTATAAGGTGAAACTTGGAGATGGCTATCTATATCACATAAAAAGGGTAGGAGAAGCATCCTACAAGCTAGCTCAGGAAATTCCATCAAGATGAAATATGTTCTCTATGTACCTGGATTGAAGAAGAATCTCCCGAGCATATCAATCCTTAATGCAAGAGGATTTGAGTTGCATTTGTTGATGCCCAAGTTCTCAAGTGGCCTAAAGGTAATACTTTTGACGATGTTGTAGTAATTAGAGAGAAAGAGGGAGGATTTAACAAATTGAAGGGACATCTAAAACAAACATTAGTTCATGAAGAAATAGAGCCAAGTTAACTATGGCACAAGAAGCTTGCACATATACACTACAAGGAATTACCAATATTAATAAAAGTGGTGACGGGTCTGCCAAAGCTCCATACAAATAATGAAGGTGTATGCAAAGGATGTGAAAACATAAAGAACATGAAGAAACCATTTCCAAGTAGTGACAATAAAGAGAAGGAGATTTTGTAAATTGTACACTCAGATGTATGTGAACCTATGTTGTTCAACTCTCTAAGCAAGTATGCTTATTATGTTTTTTTTATATATGTGTTAGGATTATAATCCTCCCTTGTCCAATTTGGTCAATTATGTATAAATCAGGAGTCCTTTTAGTCTATATTTAGTCACTAGCACCATTGGGTCCACTTGGCCTAATTGGGGCACATGTACCAATTACTAAAGTGTGGGGAACACTAATTGAGGCCAACTGCCACTGATTACAACTTGCATTCATCATTTTAGGAGCCTCCTAGATAAATCCCTACAAATTAGGAGCCTCCTAGATCAATCCCTACAAATTAGGAGCCACTGGGAGTGGCAACACCAACCTCCATTAGTTGAGTTCAGTTGGTGACTAGTCAAGCTCAGTTAAGAGTCAGTTACATTTAGTTCTAGTCTGTTACATTCAGTTCTACTCAGTTAGCACTAGATTTTCATGGATTCATGAGGGTGAGGTGCATTTAGTCACCTACCTCAGTCATTTATACTAGTTACACTAAATTAGACACTTGAGTTAGCATTTTGAACTTCGATAATGATTTAGACAAGGTCAATTAACAATACAATCAAGTAGAGTCAAACCAATTCGAATGTTCTCACATGGATTTGAATCACATTAGGCTATTTATCCATTGTAATACATTTTAATTAATTATCTAATTACTTTTTATTAATGAAAGGATTCACAATTGCAAAGCCATTTCTGCACTGTTTCATTCTTCAATTTCTGAGTAAAATTGTATGATATATCTTGTGAGTTGTGTTTTGGTCCACATATCTATGTGCTCAATTTAATATGGTATCATAGTCTTGGAAGTACAAGGAACTTCTCCTACTATATATTCATACTTGGATAAAAAAAATTTGAGAAAAATTGCTCCTTTCAGTATTGCACCAGAAGCAGAGAATTTACCACTTAATATCCCAAGTAAAGGAATTGTTGATCAAGATTGTTTGATCAACTATGCTGGGTGTGAATAAAATTACAAAAGTGCAGGATGTTGACATTACTTTGTCTATTTTATTGTGTGATTTACAGGTTTATCAGTCTCCTTCACTGCATTTGCTATAGCAGCTTAGTCTCCTTCACTGCATTCACTACAATGACTCAGTCTCCTTCAATGCATTTGAAATGGCCCCTCCAATGGTGCTTCTCACTCCTTTAAAATACCACCGGTGGAAGGAGGACATGGAGATGCAACTTCACTCTAAAATACTCTTTAGACTCATAATGGAGACAGAGGAAAAGTTGGTTCATTATGTTGACAAAGAAAAATACCGGAATAGGATTGATGAAGCATATGGATGCTTGTGCCTCTAAATATCTAGAGATATTCTCTTCCACATCAATGGATTGAATAATCCCAAGGAGGTTTGGGATAAGCTTGCTTCCTTGTTTGATAAGCAGGATGACCTAAGGATCTATCAGCTAGAGAATGAGCTGATTTCTCTTCATCCAGCCAACTTTGAAACATTGAATGATTTCTTCACCAAATTCAATCACCTGGTGTTCCAGTTGAAGATGTGCAAGGTTGAGAAGGAGGATGATCAACTCATCCTTTCCATCCTCTCAAAAATTGGTGTAGACTACTCAGTCTTTGTATCAACGTTTCATTCAGGGAAGCTCACTACTCCAAATTGGAGGATGCCCACTCTTAATGGCTTCATTGAAATTCTCACCCATGAGCATTCCAAATGGGGATCATTCGATCTTTTAGAGATCAAGCACTAGTTTCAGGAGGACCTAAGGTTGCAAATGGGAAAAAGGATAAGTCTCTTGTGGAGAAAGAGCAGTCAAATGAGCCTTCAGGTTCGAAGAGAAGAAATAAGAATGGCAAAGGAAAGACCCTTTGTTCTTATTGTGGAAGGGGATTTCATACAGAAAGTGTTAGAATTTTATCATTCAAGCTAGAATTATGATATTATCTGAGAGAATAACATGCACAACAATAAAACACAAGAGACAATGAACACAAATATTTTCCTCGGGGAAACCCTAGAGGAGAAAACCCACAACTTCCTCAGAGATAGAATCAACACCAAAAGAAAAACCCCAAAAACAGTAAGATGATCTCCTAACAACAATAGTCTCTCTCTTTCTTGTCCCAGAAACTTCTTCTCTCACTCATGTGCACTAGTGAGTGAATGTGTGTGTGATAAATAGAGAGGCTCACTCTCTATTTATATTCTTTCGTTCACTTAATGTCCACTTTAACATGTCTGCCCCACTTAACAATTACTTACTAGGGCCGACATCTCTAGGAGAGTCTAATAACCCTAGTGCCCCACAACTATGGGGACTTTAACCCTTGATCAATAGGAGGGTTACCCACAATGAATTTACATGACTTGTTTACATTAGTGAATCTATTGATAGGAACATCGAGGCATGACATGATTCAAATACATTACAGACACTTCCCAGAATAAACATCAGGGTACAATACATAAGATATACGAGTGAATACATTCCAAAGTTACAAATACATCAACACTCCTTCTTAACTAGGAAGGTATTCTCTCGACACAATTTATCAAAACAATTCTTCTTCTCTGTATCATCTAGATCATCATTGATTTCTCGCCATCTTCATCTTCAAGTCATCTTCATCTAGATCTGCATCATCACTCTATCTAGATCATCATCACTGGTTTTGGATCATAATAATTGGATATGGACCATCATTGGATCTGGATTATCATGGGGACATCATCACTAGATCTGGATCATCACTCGATCTGGATCATCACTGGGTCATCATCACAGGTGCTATCTCATGATTCTTCTCATCACAGGAAGTTCTACAGAGCCAGCCCTTTCTCATGTTGGTTGTATGCCTAGCCTCCATGTAGGTCTTCTTCAGTGCTTATATCTGACCCTAAGTTAGAATGGCCAGCACTCACATCTAACCATGAGAGGAACACACCCAACACCATATCATAGAGGCACAACTCTTACATTCAACCATGCGAGGAACCAATCTAGCCTACATGTTGAAAGGGATCTCAACCCCAGGTTGAGGATTCCTGGTAACTAACTAGGTGCCTCCATTCTCCCAGAGAATGGCATCAGCCCTTATATCTGATCAAGTGAGAACACATCCCTCAATCACATCAGAATGGCCCTACACTTATATCTGATCATGTGAGAAAACATCCCACAGTCATATCAGAATGGCCCTCAGCCCCAAACTAAGTATTCCTTGTAACAGTGACCAGGTGCCTCCATTCTCCCAGAGAATGGACTTCAATGCTTATATCTGATCATGTGGGAACACATCCCAAATTCGCCTCAAAATGGCTTAGCACTCACATCTGACATGGAAGGAACCAATCCTCCCACCATGATAGAATGGCTCAACCCTTACATCTGACCATGGAAGGAACCAATCCTATCACCATGTTAGAATGGTTCTCAGCTCTAGGCTGAGCATTCCTGGTAACTAACCAGGTGCCTCCATTCAGATAATGGCATTCAACACTTATATTTGATCATGTAGGAACCAATCCTACAGTCACCTCAAAATGGCTCAGCACTTATATCTGACATGCGAGGAACCAATCCTCTCATCATGACAGAATGGGTCAGCCCTTAAATATAACCATGGAAGGAACCAATCCTCTTACCATGTCAGAATGGCTCATGGACTCATTACTTCCCCTTGGAGGGAACCTCAATCTGGAGAACACCAAGCTTCTCCCTGAAGTACTCAAACTTCACTCTGGCCAATGGCTTAGTCAAAACATCAGCTATTTGTTTGTTCATCGCAACATACTAGAGCTTCACTACTCCTCTCTACACCATATCCCTGATATAGTGATATTTGATCTCGATATGCTTCGACTTGTCATGGAACATCGGGTTCTTTAACAACTTCACACAACTCTGGTTGTCACAATATATACAAGTAGCATCTAACTGGATATCAAATAAATTAGACAGTAGCTTCCTTATCCATACTGCCTCATAACTAGTTGAACAAGCTATGACATACTCTGCTTCAGCTGTACTCAGTGCCACACAAGACTATTTCCTGCTAAACCAAGAGATCACACCTAATCCCATACTGAAGAAACACCCTGAAGTGCTCTTCCTATCGATGGTACTACCTGCCCAATCTGAATCAACACAACCTTCTAAGTTAATCTTTTGATTCACCTCATACTTGAGCCCATAATCAACTATACCCTTTAGGTACCTCAGAATATGCTTTGCAACAATCAAGTGAACATGTCTCAGATCTGTCAGGAATTGGCTCAAGGTGTTCACAACAAAGCAAGTATCTGGTCTTGTATTTGTCAAATACATCAAGGACCCAATCATTTGATGATACATCATGGAATCAACTGACTCTGATGAAGCAACACTCAGTAGCTTCATGTTTGATGCCATGGATGTGGTCATGGTCTTGCAGTCCATCATCCTGAACCTCTTCAAGATCTCTACTGCATACTTCCCTTATCCCAGGGACATTCTGCTACACCTCCATGCCTAGAAAGTAGTGCATCATATCCAAGTCCTTCATCTCGAACTCAACGGCAATTATCTTTCTTGCAACTTCTGTCTGGAACAAGTCATCGACATATAACAGGAGCATCACTAGTCTTCCACCTTCAACCTTGAGGAAAAGGTTGGAATTCTCTTTACTCTCAGTAAAGCCTTGAGTCACTAGTAAGATATCCATCTTATCATACCATGTCAAACCTCAGGATCTTCTGTAGTCACTCCCTTTGAAGTGAAGCATCATACTCCCTCTATCTTTCATACTCTATGCACTCTTTTCGTGAGATTCCTCGTGCTACGAATCTTGCCTTGTATCCCACGATGTTTCCATCTACTACATGATGGAACTACAAACTTCCCTTCATGTATCGATACTGCATCCTAGACATCATTCTTCTTGAACTGGTTTTCCCTTTATTCTTGGTTACTTCTTCATATCTTGAAGGTTCTGCATCAATGATATCATTGCATTCATCATATTATTCTTCATCTTGAACTGTCATCACTTGTTCTTCGAAACAAGTCTTATCCTTCTTTGCTTGTAGGTGATTATTTATGCAATCTTTCCTACAAGTAAAATGCATTTGTATGGTTAGAAACATTTCATAAGGGATATTCATACAACTTCTTATACATAAATATATGATCATGCAACTTTTTTAGCCAATACAACATTCATCCATATCTCACAGAAACTTTCTTGATGCCTTCCATCTCTACTAGGACAACATTGAGATTGTGCACTAATCCAATATGTCAGCAAAGAGGTTTCATTCTAGATAAGTAGCAATGGAGAGTTGTATAGCACCATGAGCTACTTACCCATCACACACATATTAGTAGTATACTATCATTAATGCAAACATTCTATCATGCATAATACATCAACTGAATATACACAAATGCATAACAAAACAATATCATGAAATGACAATTGAATACTTATCTCTATTTGTTTTGTGGGTAGAATCCTTCTTGAGCCTTTAGCTTCATCATCTTCTTCATTCATAATAGCATCGTTTCTTATCCAAATGATAAGATGGATAAGAGGTTCTTCAAGAGTTGATTTCTTCATATTCCTCATCGCTTGAGAGATCTTCTTTGGATGGTGAGAGCTTGATCTTCAGTTGCTCCCATCTTCTCTTCTCTTATTATGAGTCGATCTTCTTCTTCTTCCCAGAGTCTACTAAAAGTAATCAATTCCTTCTGGCACACATTCCCATTAGAGGAAATTTGAGGTCTAAAATGGGCCTCCTAAGGAAAATAATAAAATAATTGTTAAAATAATAAAATAATAGTTATTAATTTTGGAGGAAGAATGAAAAAAACTACTTTTTGTGTTCGTATTTTCGACATATCTCCCTATTTTTTAACTCAAATTTTGAGAGGGAGAGCTCATTGGATGTGAAATTTAATTGCGCATCCAACGAGTACCCGCACGGCATACTTTTGACTGACCCCTCTACCCCAAAAACAAGAAATACATTAAAAAAATGTGATGATGACATCATCATCATGTTGTTCTCAGGTATTTATTATTTTTGGGGTAGCAGGGTCCATCAAAAGTATGCAGTGTGGTTACTCGTTGGATGTGAAATTAAATTTCACATCCAATGAGCTCTCCCACTTGAAATTTGAGTAAAAACACAGGGAGATAAGTCAAAAATATGAACAAAAAAAGTAGTTTTCTTTTATGACAAATATGTCAATTCAACCATTATGGTTGACTCATTTTATTGAAATTCTATTGGTTCTTGAATTCCAACTCACAAAATTTATTGTTGGCACGTTTTCTTATAAGGCCCATTTTAGACCCCAAATTTTTTCTAATGTCGCATGAATGGATAACCATGATCCTGGGAGGTCATTTAAGGTGGCTATCACCACTTCTACATTCTTCACTTCTTCTTTTACTGCTTCAATTTTTTCTTTGATTTGAGATACCCTCGTAAAGTATGACTGTATGGTCTTTGCATTTTGGATCTTCACATTCTTCAACTGGTTTCTTAAGGTCATCTTTCGATTTATGTTCTTCCCTTAAAATATCTTGGTCAAGGAATCAAACATCTCTTTTGGTGTCTTTAGGGGAGACACTTGTGGTACAAGGTGATCCATGATTGAATCAACAATGATATTCTTGGTCTTGACCAAGTTCTTCTTGTGTAAGGATTTGAGCCTCATCTCCCTCTGGAACTAGAACCTCTCTACTCATGTAGGTGTCCAATTCATTTTCTTAGAGAGATCATATACTTCCATCCTTGGAAGTTTTCAATTTCACCAAGCTTATCATTAAGCTGATGTGATATATCACTTTGAAATGAGAACCTCAAATGAAAATAGCAAAAGATTAGATCTTACCGATTTGAGGTGTCCATGCTGGTTCCGGAGCTGGCTGATCTAGGGTTCGTCAGAGAAACCCTAATTTTAAATATTTGGAATCTTTCAGGTTTGATTGGATAGAAAGATATATCTCCTCAAGACAAGCTGTCCAATGTACTCCTTTTCTGAAAACAGTGGAGGGAAGCTCCCGGAACAGGAAGCCCTAGTTTACCAATTTCTTCTACAAAAATTCCTGCTACTGTTTCTCTGATATCTCTGAAATTATGAATCCTCTATGTCTAAAAGTTCTCACTAAGGTATCCTCTCCTGTCCCTATTCCAACACCATAGGTTTCATCATAATTGGTTTCACCAATTGGGACTTATGATCGTTTTCCAAAGGTGACCTGTTTTAGGACTGTTCAGCATAGCGAAGTTGTACGGACTGCCACGTGACAATGTTTCATCCTCTAGGTATGAAACTTGGACCAAAAAAAGTACAGTCTGTGCCCTTTCTATAACATCTTCATAAATTTCATTTGGACCTTTTTAGCCCGCTATATAGCAATTCTCCCCATGTGTCATGTTTAGGGATGAATCCTGGAAGAGGCTAGAACCCTAAATTGGAGGGATCATATCTCCTAGAATATAGCGAATCTAAGGCTGAATTTTGGAAAGTGTAAATCATGATTTTATCTTCGGCCTATGAAAGTTTCAGCTCCTGAGACTTATCCAATCCTATGATATAGTGAATATAAAAAAACGTATCAGTTTTAGTATTTTAGGGTTTTTCCAGCTCGGGGTCAAACTAGGGTTTGACTTTCCCAGAGTTTCACCCAACCAAAAATCTCGACCCAGGTCTCTAAAATTCTATTTTGATGAGAAGAGAAATCCTATTCTGGGCTCACTCAAAAATTCCTCTTATGTAAGAATCCTTAATTTCCCACACCAAAAACTAAAAAAATGTCCGAAATTGAATTCCGCTTCGATAGAAAGATGCGCCCTTCAATGGAGAGTCAGCCTAGCATACTTTTGCTAATGGATTGGGGAGAGACACCCAAAAATTAAGAATCCCTAGATTCTATAGCTGCTCAATGTCTTAGTCTCAGGTTAGCTCTGATACCATGTTAGAATTTTATCATTCAAGCTAGCATTATGATCTTAGGATCTTATCTGAGAGAATAACATGCACAGCAATAAAACACAAGAGACAATGAACACAAAGATTTTACTTGGGGAAACCATAAAGGAGAAAACCCCACAACTTCCTCAGAGATAGAATCAACATCAAAAATAAAACCCCCAAAATAGTAAGATGATCTCCTGACAACAATAGTCTCTCTCTTTCTTTTCCTAGCAACTTCTTCTCTCACTCATGCGCACTAGTGAGTGTGTGTGTGTGATAAATAGAGAGGCTCACTCTCTATTTATATTCTTTTGTTCACCCTTGTCCACTTTAACATGTCGGCCCCACTTAACAATTACTTACTAGGGTCGACATCTCTAGGAGAGTCTAATAACCCTAGTGCCCCACAACTGTGGGGACTTTAACCCTTGATCAATAGGAGGGTTACCCATAATGAATTTACATGACTTGTTTACATTATTGAATCTCCCAATAGGAACATCGAGGCATGACATGACTCAAATACATTACAGACACTTCTCGAAATAAACATCGTGGTACAATACATAAGATATATGAGTGAATACATTTCAAAGTTACAAATACATCAATAGAAAGCTCTTGTATGAGAATAAAAGTTGATGAAATGGCTCTTCTTCTGAAGAAATATAATATTACTATACTTGCTAGCACAAGGAAGGTGGACCATACAGGCTGGCAATAAAGAAGAAACTAAAGAACATGAAGAGACATGCCATGCAATGAATGCTAGCTATTCAAAAGAACATGCCTTCCTCATTGATTCTGGAGCTTCCAATCATATGGTTGCATCCAGAGAATCATTCTCTTCTTTACAGTATTTTGATGTTCCTAGTATTCATATGCGTAATAACAGTAAAATTCGACCCAAAGGGAAGGGTTCTATGAATCTTGAACATGGAAAGTTCAAATATGTGTTGTATGTGTCCTCCTTAGCTGCAAATCTGTTATCCGTATACCAGATGACTCATACTAGCTCTCCAAAATGAGTGATATTTGGTCCTGACTTAGTGGATATCATAGATATCTCTACTTGGAACATCATAGTGAAGGGTGCTACAAATCATGCCTCCAAGGCATATGAGTTCTCACACTTCATGTCATTTTCAGAACCAGTGCACTCTCATCTGCCACTTGAAAGAGAAGGTAAAAAAATATCATCTACTTCATTTGCAGTTTCCACTAGTATTGCAGAACTAGCTGTAACAGTTTATGAGATTGAGATTTAGGGTGATTCAGATCCAGATCCAGTCCCTACTCCCAAGCGGGAAGCTAGGAAGATGATTGGAAATCCATCTGACACACAGAAGACAAAGAACCTTGCGCCATGTCATGCAATCTTACCTCCTTTAGATAGATGCAAAAAACTCCCTATGAGATGCTACATGGAAAGGTATGATCAGTTACACTACCTTCAAAAGAATATAGTAGATCATACACCTCTTCATCCAAAAAGAGGAAAAGGTCACATTCCTCCTTCCTTCCATCATCATTTTGGGAGAATATGGAGAAGTCTACATGCCAGGCCCCAAGATACCTATGCACAGAACATAATGCATGTTGCTTCGCTACACCATGGAGATGAAGGTTGCAGCAACATATTTTCAAGTTTTTTAAACTTGAACCTTGATTCTATCTACTTAGTTAGAGGGAAGGATTTTTTCCCATGTGTTTTTTTCCCCAACTCCTTGTATTGAGCAGTTACTTTACTTGTTGTAATGGGTGACCTGTGGTCTTAGTTACTAGGGCCCACAAATTTTCCAAGTTAGCATTCAGGGGGGTGTTAGGATTATAATCCTCCCTTTTCCAATTTAGTCAATTATGTCTAAACCATGAGTTCTTTCAGTCTATATTTAGTCACTAGCACCATTGGGTCCACTTGGCCTAATTGAGGCACATGTACCAGTTACTAAAGTGTGGGGATCACTAATTGAGGCCAACTACCACTTATTGTACTTGCATGCATCATTTTAGGAGCCTTCTATATCAATCCCTATAAATTAGGATCCATTGGGAGTGATGACACCAACCTCCATTAGTTGAGTTCAATTGGTGACTAGTCAATTCTAGTTAGGAGTCAGTTACATTCAGTTCTACTCAGTTAGTGCTAGATTTGCATGGCTGCATGCAGGTGAGGCAGATTTACTCACCTACCTCAGTCAGTTAGACTAGTTAATACTGAATTAGACACTTGAGTTGGGATTTTGAACTCCGATAATGATTTAGATAAGGCCAGTTAACAATATAGTCAAGTAGAGTCAAACCAATTTGAATTTCCTCACATGGATTCGAATTGCATTAGGCTATTTAGCCATTGTACTACATTGTAATTAATTGTCTAATTACTTTTGATTAATGAAAGCATTCATAGTTGTAAGCCATTTTTTCACTGTTTCGTTCTTCAATTTCTGAGTAAAATTGTATGATCTATCTTGTGAGTTGTGTGTTGGTCCACGGATCTACGTGCTCAATTTAATAAGATGATTGTTTTTGAAAAAAATGGATTTACTTTTTGAAGATAGAAGGTGAAGCATTTAGTAAATTCAAAGAATTAAAATCCCTTGTAGAGAATCATACTGAAAAGTAAATAAATACATTGAGATCATATAACGGTGGTGAATTTACTTCATAAAATTTCAAATATTGAGGGATTTGAGCACTCCCTACAATCCACAATAGAATGGTGTTGCAGAAATAAAGAAAATACAATGATGGAAGCTATGAAATATAGGATCCATGATAAATATCTTCCAACGCACTTATGGGCCAAAGAAAACCAAAGAAACATTTTATGTCCAGAAGAAAACACAACACCATGTGCTAGAGAACAAGATTCTAGAAGAACTATTCTCAAGAGATCGACCAGAAGTTGGACATCTCAGAATATTTGGATGTCCAGTTTATATACATGTTCCCAAAGAAAAGAGAATGAAGTTGGATCCTTTAGGGAAGAAGGGAATATTCATTCGATACAGAGACACATAGAAGGATTCCAGAGTCTATATATTGGGATTCAGGAATATTGAAACCATTAGAGATGTTATATTTGATGAGGATGTAACCTTCAACAGATCAAGGAAGATTCAATTCAATGAAGTACATGAATAGGAACCTGAAGCTCCTAGATTCAGAGACACTATGATGGAATAAATAGCTTCAGAAGAATATGAGGATCATGATATGACCGAGCAACATAGACCGGTAGATCCACCTCGATAGATGAACACACACAAGCGAAGACCATATTGGGAATGATAGATCATGCAAGATACAAAAAAGTATGGTGCTCCAAACAAGACTTCCAAAGAAAGTAAGAGGACTCATACACACTCCAGTTATGTGGAACTATTATGTGACATCATTGATGTAGAACCTTTGAGCTATGGATAAGCAACAATGAATAAAGAGTGGAAGGATGTTATGATGAAAGAGTACCAACCAATCATGAAGAATGATGTCTGGGATGTGGTTCCAAGACATGAAGGGATGTATTTATTGTATTCCAAGTGGATTGACAAGATCAAGCATGTAGCAATTGGAAACCTCGAGAAACACAAGGCAATATTTGTGACTCTTGTCTTCTTCCAGAAAGAGGGCATAGGTTACAAGGATACGTTTTTCTCAGTAGCCAGAGACACTTCTATTAGAGATATTCTTGCAATAGTTACAATGATGAAGTGTAAGGTACATCATATGGATGTAAATACTTCTTTCTTGAATGGTGTAGAAGAAGAGGAAATTTATGTGGAGCAACAACTAGGATTTTAGACACATCGCATAGAGACACATTTGTGCAAATTGAAGAATACCTTTTATGGTTTGAAATAGGAACCCATGACATGGTATGGCATAATAGATGGATTTATGATGAGATTGGGATTTAACAAGAGTAAACTGGATTCTGTTGGAATAATCAAAACCCATTCCCATACTTAGGATATAAAATTTAATCATTTTGGTTAAATTCCTAGGTCCTGCACTAGCTAGTTGGCATCCACTTGCACTTTTGTGGTCAAACTTGCCAAAAATGTCTCCAGGAGCACTTTGTAAATATTATGGATAATATTTTTCCAACCCATCATACTTCCCATTTTAGTAAGTGCACATTCCTTCCTTATCCATAGTTTCCTGCTTTTTTTGCAGGTTTAAGCCAAAATGTAATGCTAGTTTTAAGGTAGACTGCCTTGTTTTTGTCACAACTCACCCTCCTTATGTTACTCACCTAAAATAATTATTTATTCCAATTTCCTCCACTTATCATATTTAACAACTCATTCTTCCAATTCATGATCCTATTGACATATTAGGAAAGTGTTTTATGCATCTATGGGGGATTTTGACTAGTTTAGTAAGCCTGCTTTTGTACTGATTTGAATGGAATATTTATGATTTTTAATCCTTGGATTATCTACATGGTTAAATAGCCTATTTATATATAATGATGGCTGGTGTAAAATAATATAACAACATTTTGTGTTATTCATCATATCCAATCTCTTTTTTAGTGTTTCTTTCTTATTTTCAAGCAATTTTGTGAGTTCAATTGGTCTAAGATTGGGATTAATTTCCACATGGTATCATAGCCTTGGTAGCTCGATTTTTCTCCACTTCTATTTCTTTTGCAGGGTCGAAATCATTCATTGGGAGAGCATTTTGTCTTTTCAAGGGCACAGTTGCTGAAGAATGGATCAATCTCACCATATCATCTTGACACCATTCAACTACTTTGAATGGAAGGAAGGCACAGATGGAGACTTTGATAAGGAGTAAATGAATTTACAGAGTTGCAATGGCAATTGAAGCTGAGTCTACTGTAGCAATAGAGAAGATTAAATGACATAATAGGAGAGATGAGGCGTATGGCCTCTTATCTCTCAGCATTTCCAGAGACCTTCTATTCCATCTTGATGGATTGGCATCACCAGATGAAGTATGGGAGAATATTGAAAATTTATTTGGGAAGAAAGATGACATGAGGGGTCATCAACTGGATAACAAGCTAACTTTACTAAGTGTAATCAGCTTTGAATCCTTGCATGTCTAGTTCTCCAAATTTAAATCATTGGTTTTGTAGCTAAAATAATGCGGTGCAGATAAGAGAGATGAACAACTAGTCTTGTCCATCCTTTCAAAGCTTGGACCTAACTACTCAGTATTTGTTTCAACCTTCCATTCCATAAAGTTGACAGGTAGAACCTGGAAGATTCCTTCATTGGCATATTTCATGGAATCCTTGACTCATGAGTAAGACAACTTGGTCACGATGGGCACCATCAAACCATCCAAAGATAAATATTTGGTTTCCAGAGATTCCAAGATCGATTCCAAAGGAAAGAAGAAGGCTAAGAAGCCTCTAGATAAAAAAGGATACAAGTCCAAGTCTCATGAGGAGTCCTCAAACTCCAAGAAGAAGAACTCCCAAAAGAAGAAAGGTATAGGTGAAAAGAGAAAGTGTGCATATTGTGGTAAGGGATTTCATCCTGAGAGCTCATGGATGAAGAAGCATATCAAGATGTTGAATCAAATCCTAGAGAAGCGCAACATCTCCCTTCCCAAAGGTACAAAGAAGAAGGAAGGAGGGCCCTGTTTTGAAGACAAGGAGAGAGTTCATGCTCTGGTTGCAAGCACTATAAGATCTCCAACCTTTATCATTGATTTTGGAGCTTCTAGGAACATGGTTTACACAAGGGATTCCTTCTCTTCTCTTGAGGATTTAAATGGTCCAAATATTTTTCTAGGAGACAACTCAAAAACTGAAAGTAAGGGTAAGGGTAGCATAGATTTTGACCATGGTTCATTCAATAATTTCTTGTATGTCCCAGGTCTTGCTGCTAATCTCTTATTAGTATACCAGATGACCCACATTGGGTCTCTGAAGAAGGTTGTTTTCTCTCCCAATGATCTTGAAATCTATGATATTGCGAATGGTAGAGTCTTTGCTAAAGTTTTTTTGGATCACAGCTCAAAAGTGTATAGTTTCTTACACTTCATTCCTTTATCTAACCCCTCTGCTTTCTTCACTCATGCTAATGAATCCAACAAGATTTGGAATGAGAGGTTTGGCCATCTAAATTAAAAATATATTTCATATTTCTGTGAAAAAGGCATGGTTTGAGGGTTACCAAAGATCAATTTTTCCAAAGGAGTCTGTCAAGGTTGCATTCTAGGAAAACACCCAGGGCATAAGTATGAGAGAGTTAGTCATGAGCGAACCTCTGCACCTATTGAACTCATGCATAGTGAAATTGATAGTCCTTTCCCTCATATGTCCATGATTCAAGCCAAGTATGTCTTAACCTTCATAGGTGACTTTTCTAGATATTGTTGGGTTTACTTCCTTAAACTCAAGTCTGGAGTTTTTGACCTCTTCAAGGTTTTTAAAGCCTTGGTTGAGTACCAGTCTGGGACAAAAATCAAGATCCTGAAATCTGATAATGGTGGTGAATATGTCAATTCTGGGTTTATTCAATATTGTAAATATGCAAGTATCCATAGGCAGCACCCTATTCCTTACATACCTCAACAAAATGGTGTTATTGAGAGGAAGAATAGATCCCTCAAGGAGATGGCTACATGTATGATGGAGTCTAAGAATTTTCTACCAAAGTTTTGGGATGAAGCTATAAATGGTGTATCCTACATCCATAATAGGGTGCCTCCAAATCAACTTTATGGAATCACTCCTTTCAAATCTTGGAGTGGAAACAAGCCTACTATGTCTCATTTTAGGATTTTTGGCTCAAGGGCATGGGCTAGAATTCCATTAGACAAGAGGAGGGATTTGGAACCCCAAATTCAAGAGTGCCTATTTGTTGGGTAGTATGAATATTAAAAAGGGTATAAGCTGATCAACATGGGTAATCAAATATCCTTCATTGAAAGGAGTTGTTAGCACCGTGTAATTTTCCTATGGTTGATGTAGGAAGTCACAAGGGTAACCGTTTCAAACCAGATTTAGACTGTGTTCTAGCCAAGGTAGTTAGATATGGATCTCTCATTATCACGGTAACATTCACATACACATTTATTTTTAAACAGGCATGCATAAGAATAGATTTCGTCTAGTAACAGGTTAGTTTGAAAATAAAGAGGTTGAAAGACAAACAAATATTATCACCATTGGGCGATGGAGTAACAATATAAAATGTTTAAGGACATTACAACATATAATGGAAATGAGTTTCTCTTATGTATTATGAGGAAAAGTAAGCGTAGTGTTAAGTCAAATAGCTTTAAAGTTATGGCAGATAGAAATAAGGAAAGAGCCCGGTGAAATACAGAGGCATCTATCAAGGACGAATCTCTGAGAACTCCTTTAGTAGAAAATAACAAAGGGAAATAGCTGAAAAAGAGCACCTATAAATGGATGAATTCTATAGAAGCTATTACAATCACATTAAAAATATGATTTCTGATGCAGGAGTGCTTAACTCAGAGCGAATTCCTGCATACTAATCTAGAAATGTATTGGTAGAAATAACATATGTGAAAAAGGCATAACAAAGAACACAAACTAAACACCAACACCATGATGAATCTCATAACCGCCGAGGGGTATTTTCATTACTGCTCCCAAAAATGAACACAAAGCTACAAAATCAATGCCAAGGCCTAAAAAATGAAAATCAGTCCAACCCTTATCCTCCACTCAGGAGGTTCTATTTATAGTGTGAATTACCCCCAAGATACATCCCGAAATAGGGTATCAAATCCAGTTACAACATGGGATTAACCCAGGCCATCTTGTTGAATCCTAGCAAACTTCCCAAGGTGGCTAATTCACCACGATTCTATTCACAAAATAGGCAAGATGGTACATCACACACTCTGGTCGGAATGATACTACGACGTTTGAATGCAGGCTCGCTAGTTTCGATGGTGATGTTTTGGCACTAATGTATTGATTGCTTGGCATGCATCCTAGCGTATAGGCTAGTGTTGGCCTCATGGCACCTCCAACTTATGACCTCTATGTTTCTTTAGTGCTCCAAAAAATATATTCTACTCGTTTTCATAACTGGCAAGGATTTTGCGTTCCTTCCGTGCTCAACTTCCTGTCTAGGTCTAATGACATTACTGTTAGTCATGTAGGGAAAGGGAATACTGCCCAATAGGTCAACGGATTTGACCTCCTAGGAGGCATGTCATCCTTGTGCGTTTCCTATACCGAGGCGAGTCCTTCCTCGTAGTCATGCCATCACAACTCCTCTTTGGATTCGTCATCACGTTCGATGTAGTTGACATTATGAATCAGTGAAGAAGATGATAGAATCCTCCTTTTCTTTATTCCCCTGTATGAGCATACATTCATACCACCCTTCCCTAGAAATGGATACTATATACCGCAATGGTGGCATCCACAGACCCATCTGAAGGCTTCAATGGGACACCCATTTGGTTGGAGACCCCAAGCACTGTTTCTGCGGGAATGTTGCATTTTATTAGGACATAATCATCCTCACTAGCCTTAGAAGGTCATTCTAATGTGATGAACATCCTTTCATCGACCTTACTGGTGTTAGGAAACCTCTCTAATGTAATGAACATCTCTACCCTAATGGTTGAAGCTACTACAGTGCAAAGGTTTGAGAAGAATTGAAGTCTCCTATCATGCCCAGCTATTGGAAGGATGCATCGAACAACAAGTATAT
The DNA here is from genome assembly GCA_001517045.1 of Pseudotsuga menziesii. Classification (NCBI taxonomy): domain Eukaryota; kingdom Viridiplantae; phylum Streptophyta; class Pinopsida; order Pinales; family Pinaceae; genus Pseudotsuga; species Pseudotsuga menziesii. The sequence goes on from LPNX010987310.1 coordinate 64,001, forward strand.
TGAGCAGACCAATCATTGTAGGCCTTGTAGTAGGGCCCTCAGGCTCTCTATCAAAACAACAATCTGTCATCCTAGTTCCTCACCAATATTTTCTCAATTCATCACTCTGGTAAAGACTAGATGGTGGCATTATAATGAGTCAGATGAAGGAGCTTCGTATGGGTTTGTAAACCTCTCTGATGCCTCATCATCGAGTGATCTGTGACAACACGAATGGTCACATGGGCCTCCAGTCAAATTTATTACATGGAAGTGCCAACCATGTTGTCTCTCCTGTTGTGACGCAATGACATCATTTCTAGAAATGAGATTCCGCCTCACTCATAATCATCCTTAGGCGATCTCATTGTGGGTGAACTTGACATTTGTCACTTCGATGATCCATCGGTCTACCTAGATTTTCAATGCCCTTCTTTCTTTAAATACAGTATGTACCGTCGCTCGCATCCTCTCTCAATCAATCATTTTGGCACTTGTCCTTATTACGTGTGTTGGGCAGTGAATCTCAAGGGCTCGGGATATGGCTTGTGCCATCGATACTACCCGTCCCATCCTTTGTTCCATGACCCTTCTCCTCCTTATTTCCCCTAGCACCTTTGGGCCTCAAAACAATCCTGGCCACATATTTCCTTTATGCTAGGTCTTGAACATCCAAATAAGGTCGCCCTTGTTCCATTTCATGATCCACCTGTTGGTTAACTTCTACGTGTGTCCCTATCATGAGATAGATCAAGGTTGTTGATTGCTTCCCTGGTCGAATATCTGTCATAAATGGTGAGAGGCCCTACGTGATTTCAAAACGTCTCATCCTCCTATATGACATGCACCTTTCTGCCACATGAAACCTCTATGGACATTGATTTTCTCCTTGTGAGATCGCCACTATTTAAGGATGCAGGGCCCTCCTCCACTTCGTAGCTGCATTCTACCTTATTTACTGTGCAAGTTGGGGTGGCAAAAAAGGTTCTCTGCTGTAGAACTTTCTGAGTGGGAGATCCTATCCATTTAAGCCATGTGAGTCTTCCTGGACGTCATGACCTCGATGCATCCTTATGTTTCCTGCATCTTCCATCATGAAGACACGTTTCCACTGAAGCTCTGGTCTACTCCAAAAAAAGCCACGGATTTTGCACGCCCTCCTAGCTTGACTTTCTGTGCTCATCCTCCATCATGAAGTCCTTGATACCCGCTGATTTGTGCTACCTTTCCCTGTGACAGCCAGATTTTATCTTTGTTTGTATTGCTCCGCCAACCCAGCATTCTCAAAATCATTAGGCCCAAAAATATTTCACCTATACGCCCTTTTGCAAGCCAATCACCACAGGTGCTGATTCAAAATTTAGCACAAGTGCTAACATCGACTCCAACTTAGGGATGCTATCCTCCTTGTGAGGTAGAAAAGAACTTGTGTAGATCATGTGACTGATCCACTGGGCCATCTCTTGGTCATTTCCTGAAAACTTACTAGTATGCTCTGAAAACAAAGGTCAGATAGATAATAATAAAACAGAAAATTACAGAAATCAAATGAAATGCTCATAATGATGAGCTTATTTGATCCTACCTACCCTACTTTATATGAGCATTACTTCCCATTCAAGTGACTTCTGACTTCCATTGAATCCAATCAAGCAAATGATTACGTTTGCAAGCTCTTCCTTCCCATTTAGGACCCTCATCTTCTGAGGAGGTATCCTCGTATTCATCATACAGGGGAGGTCTGAAAACCTCCTCAAAATACCCACAGATAGGGATTGCGATAGGCAAGCTATTTTCTTCAGTAAACAAATTGTAATACTCCTCCTATATGGGATCGGACTACTCATCTATGTGCTCATAAAAAGGAAAACTAGGATTCACAACAAATTTCATTTGTTCACTTCCCCCATCAGCCATTATAAACAATGCCATGACCTCGCTTCTAACCTCCATTATCTGCACTTGATTAGAAATCTTTAACCTCTTTTTAATAAAATCAAATGAGGCAAAGCACAAGGGTAGGAAGTCACCTTCATCCTGCTAACTTTATTCTTCATAACAAACAGGATTGGGGTGAAGAGGATACTTTAGTTGTTTTTCTTCTTCCTCTTCCACTTGAAGAGAAGGCCCTATCTTTTCTTATAGGTCCTCAGGGGTAGTCTAAGCTTTCTCAACACACAGGGGTCCTCTGACTTCTTGACTATTTATGGGATAGGGGCAGTGGTTTATCATGAATCCCTCCATCCACCTTTCCAAGGTCTCCATTATCTCCTCCATTCTATCCTCCGGTGTGTTAGAGGGAGGAAGATGGTGGAGATCATCATTTTGTCTTCTTCCTTCCTCCTCTTTCCCTTTCTTTATAGAAGCAGTCAATTTCATCTCCACCTTAATGGAATCATTTAGCATGTCTGCTAGAGAGGCTGACCTTCTTTCACTGAGCCATAAGGTGAATTTGATTTTAAAGCCCTCAACGTACTATAGTTGGGCGGCATCAGGAGGTGGTATGAATTCAGAAGGGATAGTGTTATATACTTTCATAAAACTTTCATAGAAATCCTAGATAGATTCACTCTCCCCCCTTTTGATGGAATAGAACTGAGATAAGAAACCCGTGGGCTCTTTCTTCTCTATTCATGTTTCCTTAAAATCCTCCTCCAAAGCTTGGTACCTGAAGATGGAGCTGTCTGGAAGACTGGTGAACCATCTTTTTGCCTCTCCAGCAAGGCTTTGAGTAAAAAAACTGACCTTAATATCCTTGTGGTCTACTTCTTCTAGGTTAATATAGTCTGCAAACCATCCCAAATTATCCTTAGCTGAATATCCTTTCCTACCAGAAAATTGCTTAAGCCTTTGGGCGTACCCCTGGGGAAGGTCATGAAAGATTGTTGAGAGAAGTATAGGGGTGAAACATTTATCCCTTGCTGGGGTTATGGTATATCCTTCAAGAGGGACTATAGCATTGAATGACGAAGGATTCTTGAGCTCTAAAATGAGAGGAGGAAAGGTTGGAGTGGAAGGTGGTCCTTTGATTGGGAGAATTGATAAGGCCCATTTAGAGGAGGGTAGAGGGATTTTTAGATTAGATGATTGTTGGAGATCCCAGTTTGGGGGATCAGGAAATTGTGCAGAGTCAGTAGTAGAATCACACCCCTCACGGGGTTCAAATGAAGGGGTTGAGTTATATGTACAAGGGGAAATGGATTTCTCGGTCCTTAGAGAGGAATATACATGGGTGGGTCTAGGGTATTTCCCTGAGCGTGACAGATATTGGAGCACTGTTTTGATCATCCCAGAGAAAGATAGGAAAAAATGTACCAGGAAGGAAAAGATACCTTGGAGAAAGGCAGTAGAGTACCTCATCTTTTACCATTCCCTTCTAGGATCTTCTATATTGGGCTCATTTTACCTAGTGGAGTTGCCATGGAACCTTTGAAAATATTTGCAGCTTCTGGGTGTTTAGGCTTCCCAGTGGAGTTTCCTTCAAATTCCTTGAGTGGATTTGCCAGAGCATATACAACCAATATGTGTTTAAGACTGGCTACTCAACCAGGTCATAGAACTAAGCAATGTCATTTTTCCTAGGGACGATCTGTTCTTTCGTTCCCCGACAACGATGCTAGATGTTAGCACCTTGTAATTTTCCTATGGTTGCTGTAGGAAGTCACACGGGTAACCATTTCAAACCATATTTAGAATGCATTCTATCCAAGTTAGTCAAAGAGGGATCTCTCATTGTCACGATAAAATTCACATACACATTTATCTTTAAACACACACGTAGAAGACTAGATTTCTGCTAGTAATAGGACAGATTGAAAATAAAGAGGTTGAAAGACAAACAAATATTAAAACCATTGGGAGATGGAGTAATAGTCTAAATTTTTTAAGGACATTACATCATATAATGGAAATGAGCTTCTCTTATGTATTATGAGGCAAAGTAAGCGCATCATTCAGTCAAATAGCTTTACGGTGATGGCAGACATAAATAAGGAAAGAGCCCTGTGAAACATAGAGGAATCTATCAAGGACGAATCTCTGAGAGCATTTTTAGTAGAAAATAACAAAGGGAAACAACTGATAAAGAGCACCTATCAATGGATGAATTCTATAGCAGTTATTACAATCACATTACAAATACGATTTTTGATGCAGGAGTGCTTAACTCAGAGAGAATTCCTACATACTAATATAGAAATGTAATGGCAGAAATAAGATATGTGAAAAAGGAATAATAGAGAACACAAACTAAAAACCAACACCATGATGAATCTCATAACTGTTGAGGGGTATTTTCATTACTGCTCCCAAAAATGTTTACAAAGCTACAAAACCAGTGCTAAGGCCTCAAAATGAAAATCAGTCCAACCCTTATCCTCCAATAGGGAGGTTCTATTTATGGTGTGAATTAACCTCGGGATATGTCCCAAAACAAGGTATCAAATTTGGTTACAACATGGGATTAACCTGAGCCATCATGCTGAATCCTAACAAACTGCCCAAGGTGGTTGATTTTCCACTATTCTATTACCAAAATAGGTAATATGGTACATTGCGCACTCTGGTCGGAATGATAGTGCGACGTTTGAATGTAGGTTTGCTAGTTTCGATGGTGATGTTTCAGCACTAATGGCTTGATTCCTTGGAATGCATCTTGGCATCGGACCCATGGCACCTCCAATTTATGACCTCTATGTTTCTTTAGCGCTCTAAAAAATGTATTCTGCTCATTTTCATAGCTGGCAAGGAGCTTGCATTCCTTCTGCGCTCAGCTTCCCGTCCAGATCCAGTGACATTACTATTAGTCACATAGGACAAGGGAATACTGACCAATAGGTCGATGGATTTGACCTCCCAGTAGGCATGTCATCCTTGTACATTTCCTCTACCAGGGAGAGTCCTTCCTCTTGGTCATGCCATTGCAACTCCTCTTTGGATTCATCATCACCTTTGATGTAGTTGGAATTACAAATCAATGATGATGATGACTGAATTATCCTTTTCTTTCTTCCCCCATATGAGCATTCGTTCAAACCGCCTAACCCTGGCAATGGATACTATATACTGTGATGGTGGTATCCATGGACCCATCTGGAGGCTTCGGCAGGACACCCATCTGGTTGGAGACCCCAGGCGCTCCTTCTGTCGGAATGTTTCATTTTATTAGGAAAACATCATCCTCACCATCCTCAGAAGTTCATTCTAATGTGATGAACATCCTTCTATTGACCTTACTGGTGTTGGGAAACCTCTCTAATGTAATGAACATATCTACCCCGACGGCTAAAGCTACTACAACACGAAGGTCTGAGAACAATTGAAGTCTCTTGCCACGCTATTGGCAGGATGCATCAAACAATGGGAATATTGAGTAGACGAATCATTGTAAGAATTGTAGAAGGGCCCTCGTGCTCTCTATCAGAACTTCAATATGTCATCCTAGTTCCTCACCAATATTTTCTCAATTCATCACTTTAGTAAAGACCGGATGGTGGTGTTATAACGAGTTGGATGAAGGAGCTCGGTAAGGGTCTGTCAACCTCTCTCATGCATCATCATCAAGTGATCTGATGACAACACAAATGGTCACATGGGTCTCTGGTCAGATTTCTTACATGGGAGTGACAACCATCTCGCCTATCCTATTGTGACTCAATGGCATCATTTGCAGAAATGACCTTCCGCCTCACTCGGAATCATCCTTGGGAAATCTCATTGTGGGTGAACTCGACATTTGTCACTTTGTTGATCCATTGATCTGCTTGGATTTTCAGTTCCTTTCTTTCTTTAAATACAACATGTACCATCACTTGTGTCCTTTATCAACCAATCATTTTGGCAATTTTCCTTATTACACGTGTTGGGCAGTGAATCTCGAGGGCTCGGGATATGGCTTGTGTCATTGATACTACCCGTCCCATCCTTTGTTCCATGACCCTTCTCCTCCTTATTTCCCGTAGCACCTTCTGGCCTCAAAAAAACCATGGCCGCAGATTTCCTTTATGCTATATCTTGACCATTTGACTAAGGTGGCCCTTGTTCCACTTCATGATCTGCATGTTGTTAACTTATGCGCGTGTCCCTGTCATGAGATAGATCAAGGTTGTCGGTCGCTTCCCTAGTCGAATCTCTATTGTAAATGGTAAGTGGTCTATGTGATTTCACAACGTCTCATCCTCCTATCTAACGTGCAGCTTCCTGTCATGAAAAACCTCTATGGTCGTTGATTTTCTCCTTCTCATTATTCCACCATTCAAGGATGTGGGGCCTTCCTCCACTTCGCAGTCGCATTATGCCTTATTTGCCGTGTAAGTTGGGGCGATGAAAAAGGTTCTCCACTAGAGATATTTCTGAGTGGGATATCCTAGTCGTTTAATCCATGTGAGTCTTCCCAGATGTCGCATCCTTGATGCATCTTTATGTTTCCTGCATATTCCATCGTGAGGACGTTGATCTGTACTACCTTTCCTTGCGACGGTCAGATCTATTCTTTGTTTGTCTTTCTCTGCCATCCCAGAATTCTCAAAATCATTAGGCCCATAAAAATTTCACCTATACCTTTTTCAAGCCAATCACTACAAGTGTTGATTCAAAATTTAGCATAAGTGCTAATAGGACTGTTCAGTTTGAAGAAGAGCCTATGCCAACAACATAAATTGGAGAGTCTTCTTCACCACCACTACATTTGACTATAAGTGAAGAGACTAATGAAATATATGATTCTCATATGTCTAAAAATTATTATTAAATTTCATATCCTAATAGTCCCACAAGGATAAAGTGGGAAACAAATACCATTCAAGCAGCCGGGGAACTAACTAGGAATCCTAGTGATCCTAGGAGGACTAAATCTCAATTCGAGAGTGCCTTTTCTATAAAGGACCATTTCTTTGTTGAGAAGTGTTATCTAATGATTTAATCTGACCCACATACATATTAATAAGCATCACAATATCTAATATGGCAAACATCCATGAAGGATGAATACTGGTCGCTCCAAAAGAATGACACATGGGAACTAGTCAATCTCCCCCCCAAGGAGAAAGCTAGTCAAGTGTAAGTGGGTATTAAAAACTAAATTTTCTGCTGATGGATATCCTATAAAGTATAATACAAGGTTAGTGGACAAGGTATTCTCCCAAGTCCAAGGAATTGAATACAATGAGACCTTTGCACCCGTGGCAAAACTAGACTCCATAAGACTAGTTTTGGCCATTGCAACTTCCAAGAAGTGGGAGGTACATCACATGGATGTGAAGAGTCACTTTCTACATTGAGATATGACATAAGAAATATATATGCAGTAGACATAATTTTTTTGACTAATCCATATATTTTGTGCAGGTTGAAGAAATCATTGTATGGGCTAAAAGAAGCTCCCAGAGCTTGGTATGCCAAGATTGATGTCTTTTTGCTATCACTGAACTATTGTATATGAAATTCTGATACAAATTTCTATTTGAAGATGATTCATGGTTATTTAATAATTATTTTATTGCAGGTGGATGATATTCTAATGATAGTAACTTCCAAGAAATAAATTGCCTCTTTGAAGAGTGCAATGAACCATGCCTTCTCCATGACTGATTTGGGATTTTTAAGCCAATTTTTGGGGCTTGAAATATCTCAATCAGATGTTGGAATCAAGGTAAATCAGTCCAAGAATGCTTCATACATGCTAATTAAGTTCAACATGAATTATTTCAAGCCAAGAAATACACCTTTTGTTTCAGGAGTTAATCTTGAAGAAGCGCAATCAACTCCATTGGTAAACAACACCATGTATAGGCAACTGGTTGGCTGTCTTATTTACTTGACTCATACTCGAACTGATATTTCTTATGCAGTGAGTGTGGATTATAGACACATGGATCAGTGTAATGACATACATTGGAGGGCAGAAAAGAGAATCCTAAACTTTGTACAAGGAACAAGAACACACGAGATTTACAATGTTGCACAATCTAGCCTAGAGTTAGTTGGTTTTACTGACTCTGATTGGGAAGGTGATAATATTGATTGAAAATAAACTTATGGATATGTGTTTATTCTTGCATATGGACCAATCATCTAGTCAAGTAGGAAGAAAATTTCAATTGCACTTTCATCTACAGAGGCGGAATATAGAGGAGTCATGAATGCAAATACTCAATGTTTATGGTTGCAGGGTATACTTGGAGAGTTTGGGATCGAGTCTGAGACTTCTACAGTGATCTATTGTGAAATACAAATTAGCATTGAAATATAAACTAATCCAATACTTAGGAAGTGAACCAAACACATAGATATCCATATGCACTACATCAGTGGACTTGTGCATGATGGGGTCATTGTTCTACATTATTGTGCATCATTTGAGCAAGTTGTAGACATCTTCACTAAGGTGTTTTCTGAGAAGAATTTCAACAATATTAAATCACTACTGGGGATATCTTATCATTTGGTTAATACTAGTTGAAGACAATATTTCTTACAATTTTGTTCATGTCCATGTTTAAGGGAGGATTTCCCCCTTTGTGGTTTTGCCGTTTTCCTTGTTTTGTATGTACAAGCAGTATGTAAAGGGTGACTAATACTTGTTTATAGGCCCTATATTTATGTTATTTTTCTGATATTTTCCATAAGTCGGGATTAAGAGGGGGTTTTGGAATAATCAAAATCCATTCCCATACTTAGGATATAAAATTTAATCATTTTGGTTAAATTCCTAGGTCCTACATTATCTAGTTGGAATCCAGTTGCATTTTTGTGGTCAAACTTGCCAAAAATACCTCTAAGAGAGATTTGGAAAGATTCTTGATAAGATTCTTCAAATCCATCAGACTATATATTTTAGTAAGTGCGCATTCCTTCCTTATCTATAGTTTCCTTCTTTTTCTACAGTTTTAAGGCATAAGGTAAAACTAGTTTTAAGGTTGACTGCCTTGTTTTTGTCACAACTCACCCTCCTTCATTTCCTCACCTAAAAGAATGATTTAGTCCAATTTCATTCACATATCAGATGTAACAAATCATTCATCTAATTTGTGAGCCTCTTGACATATTAGGAAAGTGTTTTATGCACCTATGGGGGATTTTGACTAGTTTAGTAAGCCTACTTTTGTACTAATTTGAATGGAGTATTTATTCTTTTGAATAATTGGAGTATCTACATGGTTAAATAATATTTTTATATATAATTATGGCTTGTGTAAAATAATATAACAGTAGTTTGTTTTATTCAACATATTCAATCTCTTTTTTAGTGTTTCTTGTATATTTTTCAAGCAATTTTGTGAGTTCAATTGATCTAAGCTTGGGATCAATTTCCACAGATTCTAACCTCTACTTCAAGGTTGAAAAATGGGAAACCAGTGATACTACTATTGTATGTAGATGATTTGTTCCTGACAGGTGATGGAAGCTCATAGAAGAAACAAAGAAGAGGATTGTCGTAGATTTTGAGATAAAAAACCTGGGTATGATACACTATTTCTTATGTCTTGAGGTTTGGTAGAATACATATGAGGTTTTCCTGAGTCAAGGAAAAATATGTTGTAGAGATCCCGAAGAGATTCAGGATAATGGATTACAGGGCTATTTCCACACCGATGGCTTGAAAATTGAATTTGTTGTGTGATCCTACTACAGAGACAATTGATGCCACAATATATAGGTAGATGATTGGTTTGTTGAAGTAGTTGACGAAAAAAAGGTCGAATATTTTCTTTTTGGTGAACACTTTGATCCAGTACATGGTTGGGCTGAGATGTGTTCACATGATTTTGGAAAAGCATGCATTGAGGTACCTAAAGGATATGATTGAGTATGGACCTCGATATATGAGAGATCAAATGATATTCTTGCATGGATATGTTAACTCAGATTTGTATGGTAGTGGAATAGATAGAAATAGCACTCTAGGGTGCTACTTCAATTTGGGGTATGGCATTATTTCTTGGTTCAGCAAGAAGTAGTCAAGTGTAGCATAAATTACAGTCAAGGAAGAGTACATTTTAATTTGTTCAACAAGATGTGAGGAAGTGTGGCTTCAAAACCTACTTGCGGGATTGTTTGATGCCGAGTTAGAGACGACTTGTGTGTTCTATGACAACCAGAGTTCTGTGAAGTTTTCCTGTAACCCTATGCTCCATGACAGGTCAAATCACATCGAGATCCCATATTCAATATATGGTGCAGAGAGGAGTACTGAAGCTCTAGTACATTGTGATGGATGCGTGGATAACCTATGTATTGAACAATCCTATGGCGAGAGTGAAGTTTGATTATTTCAGGAACAAGCTTGGAGTTGTCCAGATTGGTGTCCATCGCAAGAGGGAGTGATAAGTCCCTGTGTTATTGAAATCCATCATGAAAAAGGGTTGGATATGTGGAATATGAGTGGTATTCACATCCAACATGAAAAAGGGTTGGCTCTATGGAAGCTGTATGAGATTTGCATTCAGCATGAAAAATGATTGGCACTGCAGAGGCATACACCCAGTATGAAAAAGGACTGGTCACTTTATGGGATGATCCCAACTTGGATGGTTGTATCTCTAGTATGACTGGTTGTATCTCCGAGTGTAGGTCCTAACATGGTTGGTGGTATCACCGAGGGATATACCAGTGTGAGTGGTTTTATCTTTGAGGGTATATCCCAACATGGTTGGTGGTATCACAGAGGGAGATCCCAATATGAGTAGTTGTATCTTTGAGGGTATACCCCATCATGGTTGGTGGTGTCATCGAGGGATATCCAAGTATGAGTGGTTGTATATCTGAGGGTAAACACCAACACGGTTGGTGGTATCACCGAGGGATATCCCAGTATGAGTGGTTGTATCTCCGAGGGTGAATCCCAACATGGTTGGTGGTAACACTAAGGGAGATACCAGTATGAGTGATTGTATCTCCGAGTGTATATCCCAACATGGTTGGTGGTATAACAGAGGGAGATCCATGTATTACTGGTCTTATCAATGAGGGTAGATCCCAGTATGACTGGTAGTATCTCCAAGGGTATATCCCAATATGAGAGAGGGTATATCCCAACATGGCTAGTTGTATCACTGAGACATGAGGGTAGCACCCATCATGAAATAAGGTTGGTGTAGCACTGAGATGAGACGTACACCTAGCATGAAAAAGGGATGGTTGTTGTATGAACATATGATGATGTATAGATTTGATAGATGCCACAAGTCAATGGCCTGAGTACCAAGTTGCAACAATAGTGATGAGATCTAGTGATGATGTCCAGTGGCGAGTGATGAGATCCAGTGATGATGTCCAGGGATGATGACCATGAAAAAATAATGCCTTCCTTGTTAAGAGCGAGTGTTGAAGAATGTAAATTCAAAATGTATTCTTGTTGTAATTTTATTTTATTATTGGTGTACCTCCTCTGGAAGTTGTTATTGATGCACTTTGTCATGTAAATGTACTTGAAATAATCAATGCAACCCTTCCATTGTAAGTCAGGTCAATAGTACCCAAAATAAATATTATATAAATGTTATTTTGAGTATCCCTAGGAGGTGGACCCTGTTTAGATCAACAAGTCAACCTAGTTAGGTAAAAAAGTCACTCTCTTGATGAGTATAAATAGAGAGGGAACACCTCTCATTTGGACACACTTATCACTCAAAAAAGTGCGCAAGGAGGAGAGAGAAGAAGCTCACATGAGAGAAGAGATAACTGCTATTGTATTTGGAGTTATCTTATCTTGGTTGGAATTGCACTTGGTGAAAAAATATATACTAAAGAAGTTGCTAGGTTTTCTCCCTTGTGGTTTCCCAAAGGAAAATCTTTATGTTCTTTTGTCTTGCTATGATTTTCTTGATTTCAATGATCCTAATGCTATGGTTATGAGGAAATGATGCTAAATGTTTAAAGATTCTATATAACCATTAAAATTCTAACATCATGTTTTTAAGAGATATGTGGGATGAATGATAATGAACCAAATCCCTACAAACTCAATCCACAAATCATGTGGATGCATGTACTCCTTCAAAGGCTGGTCCAACTAGAGTGATATTATTTTCTTCCTCTATGTATTCCATCTCATCTTCAACTAAACCCATATGTGGATGAATGGAATCAATTGGAAACCACATGTTCATAGTTTGTTGCTCACATAACTGGGAACTGTGGGAGATGTCAACGGAATTCAGAACCTCCCCATTAGTTTGCAATTCTATGGACCAAGTTTGAACCAAAACCACTAACAAAATCATATAGGCAATACAAGCAACCCACTTGGTCCATACTAGTATAAAATGTCATGTAGCGTCGAAAACCATAAACTAAGTAGTGAATGGTTTCCAATTGGTCCTTATATTCTTCTTCAACTGAACTCTTCCAATGAGATCCTCCATGAATATATGTGCACCATCAATCCTAGATAGAAATTACATCATCCTTTCTTCAAGGAAAAGGAGTAGGTTCTCCAAGTCATTCCATGTATGATTGACAACACAACGTGTGATGTCACATGTGAGATCATCCATCCTATTAAAATCATCATGAATCCCATCCAACAACCCATCATCCCCAATATCATAAATTTGAGTCTCAATGCCAAGAGACTCAATCACGACAATACCAGCCTTCTGCCTGAAATTTGCTTCTATCTTAGAATGATACAAAGGAATGAAAAAATCAAAATTGTAATCATACCTTTACATCACATCATCCTTCTCATATGGTGGAATTATGATGGCACAATCTTACACCAAACCTTATGGCTCACACCCAACTAGAGTGTGCTTGTCTATTGCTTCACTATTGATCTCAAGTGCTGATTGGAAATATGATTTATGTTCTTCCTTTGGATTTGATCCAAAATATGTCTTAAAACCATCAATCCCATCTTCCATATCCTTTGTAGTGATCTAAAAATCACTAAAAAGAATATTGGGTGTCCATGAGTGGATTCACTCTCCACACTATAAACAACCTCTTGCATTGTGTCTTGGCCTTCTATCTTTCAATGTTCTTAAATATCCTTGGTAGTTTCCTCAATGGAATTTCCATTGAGCTCATTTGATGAGAATCCTTCATTAGGAAGGGATATATGCATGATTTCTAAGGGTTGCAATACAATTTCCAATTGCTTGTGGCATGCATCCACAACATCACATTCATCCTTAACATCCACATTAGAAAACTATAGGTTATAATTATCATCAAATGAGATGGGGAATTATTTGGTTTGATGTAAGGAAATGTTTCTACTACAAAGATCAGATTTAATTTCATACCTTAGCATGATGCTTTCTCCTTTTTTGTTGAATGCAATCACTAGAGGAACCACATGGTTTTTCTCTTGGAAAATTTCTACGATGGATGATTGGAACTTTGATTTTGATCCTTCAAGTGAATTGAGGTAGATTTCTCCTTGGTCTCCTTAGGATCAAGATATTTGGAGCCTATTTTTGAAGAAGATCAAAAAATTCTCATCAGGTAGGAAGTACATGCATCTAATGAAGCTTCTCTTTTGGCCACTTCTTTGCATACATTGTCAACAAGAAGTGAAACAAATATTTGATACGTTATACAATAAGGATCCACATTTGGAAACATATCTTGAATATTTTAGGTGAAGTAACCTCGGAAAGGTGTTTCTTCCAAGATCTCCTTCCTCAAAGATCGGTATTCTTTGTGGCATTCATAAGGATCAACTTGTTGAAGCTTTCCTCCATATTACACTCTACAATCAATGAATTTGAAATTTGGAGGTGCAGGAATTCTAAATTTAATGTATATAGTGTGGCACATTCCATCTGCATGCACAACATGCATTTTACCATCAACATACATCACATCATCATATGAAAAAAATGCTTTCTATTCATAATTAGAAAAGGATTCTTCCTCTTCATAACAAGACATGTATGCAAATACTATTCAAATAAGAGATTATGTTCCATAGGTGTAGAGGAACATGATATTATACCATTATAGTATCCCCTATCTGAAAATTATAGAAACTAACTATAACTCACAAGCAGGAAATGAATAAATTGAAACTAGGTGCAAGTCCTAGCTTTTGCAAGCCAAAAATTGCCTATTTCGAAATGGATTCAAATGGAACTAGAAGCTTACTAATTTTGGATATGAAAGTTATTCATCCTAATATGAAACTTCATAATACTCCTTTAACTCCCTACGATATTCCTAATTTTACCAAGGCACATTGTTTGGGTGCATCACGACTGGAAAGTCTCCTTTGGTGAACCAAAGGACACAAGGAACAAACCCCAAGAATTCTTTGGAAATCCAATGGATTCTAGTGCAATCAGGTTGTATCTGGTATGAAACTAAGCCCCAAACCACAATAGGGTTCACTTGGTGCACATTTAGATATGTTTTATTGCACTTAGGATTGATTTGGAGGTGATTGGAGAATCAAGACAACACAACTAGGTGATTTTCAAATCAACCCAAAAAAATCCAAGCCCACGAAATTTCTAATATTATGCTATGGATGGGATATATAATTTCCCACCTACCTATATAAATTTACAGAAATTGATTTGGAGCTCAAAAACTTAGGATATGACCTGGATAGTGAAAACTAGTAAAAAATTCAACACGTTGAGAATAAGCATGAAATAGTTTAGAAGAGAATCATGGAATTTGCAAAATGAAATACACATAACTGTTATTTTGTGATATGGAGGTATGCATAAAAATGTACATTTTTTTTTACAACAATAGCATGTCTCATGTAATTCCAAGCATCAACCAACAACTTTTAATTGCACTTCTCGACAAGATTGCTAGGAAACTAGTACATCAAAATAAATCCATAAGCACTTGGGAATGAAAGGAAATGATAATAACATCAGAAATATGAAATATACTCAGTGAGAAATGTTGATTTCCTTACTCAATACAATCTAAATACACAACTACTTAAGTGGAAATTAGGGGCCCATCACCCTCTTGGTTTGTAAGGGGAGCATCACCCAAGCATAGAGATGCCTATGAAACTCAATACAATATCAAATCATCCACATATCTCTTCTTGTGCAACTTGCTGATCCTTTTAAGCTTGAAAGTTCCCCAATACCATGGTCAATATCATGGGTGGGTGAAAACCATGCTCCTTAATCTTCTTTGACCAATTTTTCCCAATTAACCAGTACCATGGACAAATACCATGGAGAAACAAAAACTATCAACCATGCATGGGGTGGTTATTATTTGACCACATATGTCCATCATTTAATGATCCTTGAATGATTAAAAGGTATTTATGTCCATTATCATAATAGAGTATCCACATGCACTCCCTATTTTAAGGAAATGACCAAATCCATGGAATTACAACTTCTTTTGGTCCACAACTCTTTTAGGAACCCTTTTGACTATCCAACCACAAGATAAGACTTCCTTGGTACCCTCATGTATCCATTCACACCTTTGGTCAAACCTCTTAAACCTTGTGGAGAAATTTTTCCTTATCCTCTCTAACCAACTTCTTGGGCGCTCCTTTTACCCAACTTACCCACAAATAAATATTATTTTCAATATTTTAGGGCCAATATTAATAATACTAACTTGTGCAAAATATTATTGGCCAATTATTCCGAAATTGTTAATAGCTTTCCTAGGAAACTCGAATTGGGAATTTCAATATCCTTCATGTGCCCCACCGTAGTCCAATTAGTCTTCAATTACACCCTTGGACATATTACTTAGGAAAATTTTCACCTTTAGCCTCCAATTTAATAATTTAAACCTAGGCGACTTAGGCTAAAATTATGTCTTGGACCATTAAAAAAATTGGGAACAAGACACAATGATGGATCAAGACTATGCTTTTCCATTCACACTAAAAGAAATCGAAGGGGATTCTGAGCAAACAAATATTTTTTTAATTTGTACTATTCGTGATAGATATGCAGTTGGGTATGGATGATTATATTGTTGTATGATTTAGGATCATTGGAATTTTGGAAACTAGTATTTTCAATATTATTTGGGAAACCTGTTATAACCATTTTTGCATAGTTTGTTGTAGCCCCACCTTTGTTTGCAAGATTTTTTGGAATTTAAATTTCTTTAAAGAACCCTTCATTGTAAGCCTTTCTCACACGTTTTCTTCTCTATATTTTTAATAGGATTGGGTGGAGGTATTATGGAGGTAATTGTTTTATTGTAGCTTATCATGGTCAAGGATTTTCATTGTTAATATTCCTAGCTTGATTGTATTAAGGGGTAATGATGCGAGGTGTGATATATCTACATTTTTATAAGATATGATGCATTAATATTTTTCACTACATAAAATTGTCATTAAGGGGTGTGTTAGCACTTCTTTGATTAGCAGTTGAGATGAGAAAGCCTGAGGAGAAATAAGGGTATGGTATGAATTATTTTTGATAATATGACCGAAAGGTGTTTCAAAAATACTGAATTAGAGATCAAGGTCTTTCATCTTCTCATAAAACCATAGGTTAAGGTTAATAAAGGGATAAAATTGGAAAAATCGTGCCTATGGTATATCCTGAAAGTTTCAACAGTCTATATCTTAAGGCGGGAATATCCACGTCAAGAAATCGATCGGATTATCAAAGTTAAATAGAAAAATAAATTTCGATGATTAGTGGAAAGGCTTACAACCAACTCAGATCTACGGAGGAGGATTAAAGGGAAAAAGATCTATGATGCAGATAAAGTCCGGTGTGGGAAGATGCGTGGGGAAAGATAAATTGAGAGTGAGTAGAAATTTTAAGGCTTGGCATAAATCTACGGTGGAGATTGACGATGGATAAGATCAACCACAGAGGTGGGGTCTGCTAGGGGAACATGCACGATAAATGTTCAATTGGGGATCGACAAAATTTTTAAATATCATCGTTGATCAATGGTCAGGATTGCAGGTGGTTGAGATCATCAGTTGTTAGTTAATCCTCCTGGAGAAGTTACATACTATTTAAAAAAAATCAAAGGAGCAGCAAAAAATAAAGGTGCAGATTAAATAGGAGATGAGATCAACGATGGGAAATGAAGGTATAGGAAATATACGATAGGAAGATGATATGCTATAGGAAAGTGCGAGGAGGATAGACAACAGGTTGGGAAGCGGAATAAGGGAAGGATAATATTAATAGGTGATCAAGATCGACGGTTTAAAATAGAGGTAGATTGAATCTACAGAAAGAGAAGGATATGCCCTTGTGACGTGCATGGACATTAATAGAGAATTCCACTAGTGGGAAATTAAACTGCTTCCCTATATCCAAAACCACTATGTTAAGAATATTATAAAAGGAAAAGGCACGTGTTCAAGGGTTATTTGTCTTTTATGCATTGGGAGAAGGAAGATTTTTTCCGTGTGGACAAATCCAAGTCAGACAAATACCCTTCTAGTTGTAAGTTTTATAGGTAGTCCATGTGTTTACCCACCTACTAGTATTTAAACATGGATAATGGAGGAGAAGTTGAGGCTCAGGACCTGGACTTTCAGAAAATAGATGAAGTCTTCGAAGATAGAGATGGTGGGGTATTCTGTCTTTCTTCCTTATTCACCAATTGAAAACAAAGCTAGATGATTTTAAAGACTAGGGCACTCACTTACATAACATTTTCCATTCTCATTTGTATTAATATTATCCAGAACAAACCCTAAACTTTACAGATTTCATTGCCTGATGCACGCCAATTTATTCCATTTTTGAAAGGGTAATAATGGATTCAGCTAAATCCAAGATATTATTTCTTGTTAATGCACTTGTTGTACGTGACTCTCTTATTATCCCTCTTACTTTCACCCAAGGCCGAGAATATTTTAGTGAAGAATACCTAACTCAATCCTTCATACATGAAACTAGTGAGCAAAAGTAACCCTTTTTCTCCAAGTCTTTCAGGTCAGATGTGTCCCTTGAAAACCAACATTTTCCCTTAGATGTCAACCTATTCAACAAAGAAACAAAGATGGTTGTTTCAATGTGTTAGAATAATCAACCCATAGTTACCTACCTTAGACATTAATTTTAAATTATTTTTATCTTATTACCTAGTTTCCTAGATTCCATTCTATGCTAGTTGCCTTCTACAAGTACTAGAAGTCAACACATGCTAAAACTGAGTCATGGAGCATGTGGGAAACATCCTAGAAACCAAAGTTAGCATTTATAATTTATTCTAGATCCTCCAAAGTGCATATCTGCATTTTCTGAAAAGATGCCTTGTTTTATTCTGATTTAAGGCAAAAGGAAAAGCTAGACTAGGTGTAGTTGACTTGTTTTTTACCAAATCATCCTCCTTCCTTTTCTCCAAATAAAAGCATGCATGAGTTGTATTTCCATACCTATTTATATTTCCCACTTGAATTAGCAAATTCTTGAGCATCTTCATAGATTTGGAAACTGCTTTATGCACCTATGGGGGATTTGACTAAATTTAGTAAGCCTGCTTTTTGACTATTTCGAATGGAATCTTTATGCATTCGATTATCTCATGTAATGATATATTTGAAAATCCTATTACTTCACAAGGTTGGATATTGTACACTTATTGAATACAGATCAGTGTTATGCTCCAATTTTAGTCTCCTTTGGTGTGAATTTTGCATGTTTTATTAGCAATTTTGTGAGTGTAATTGTTCTATATCTTGGGTTCAATTTCCACATGGTATCGGAGCCTTTTTATATCAATTTATCTCCTTCCTTATTGCTATTACAGGTTCGATATCTTGACTGGGAGCGCATTCTGCTGACTGGAGGGCACAGTTTCTGAGTTATTGACCAATCTCAGAAGATCATCTTTACTCCATTCAATTTATTTGAGTGGAAAGTTGAGATGGAGATATTGTTGAGAGTGAAAGGTCTCTATAGGGTAACTATGGCATATTAAATTGAGCACATAGATTTGTGGACAAACACACAACTCACAAGATAGATCACACAATTTGCTCAGTTATTGAAGAATGAAACAATGCAAAAATGGCTTGCAGCTGTGAATGCTTTTCATTAATCAAAGAGTAATTAGATAATAATTAAAATGAAGTACAATGTATTTAATAGCCACATGAAATTTGAATCTACTTGATTGTAGGTAACTAAGACCTTGTCTAAATCACTATCAGAGGACTCAATAGTTAACTGACCTTGTCTAAACCATAACTGAAGTTCATTGGAGTTCTAAAACACAACTCAAGTGTTACATTCAGTGTTAACTAAGGCTAACTGACCGTGGTAGGTGAGAAATGCACCCCTCCTGAGTGCAGCATGTAAACCTAGTGCTAACTGAATGTAGAGGACTAGAACTGAATGTAACTGACTCCTAACTTAGCTTGACTAGTCATCAACTAAACTGAACTGACCTTGGTTGGTTTCGGCACTCCCAGTGGCTCCTAAATTGTAGGGATTGGTCTAGGAGGCTCCTAAACTGATGCAATCAAGTGAAATCAGTGGCAGTAAGCCTCTATTAGTGTTCCCCACACTTTAGTAACTGAATCATGTGCCCCAATTAGGCCAAGTGGACCCAATGGTGCTAATGACTAAAAATAGACTAGATGGACTCCTAATTTAGACATATGACCAAATTGGACAAGGAAGGATTAATAATCCTAACACCCCCCCTGAATGCTCACTTGGAAAATCTGTGGCCCTTGGTAACTAATAGCACATGTCACCCATTACATTAAGTAAAGTAAAGTAACTACTCAAAAACAAGGTGCTGGGGAAAAAACCACATGGGAAAAAATCCCCCCCTTTAATTAAGCAGGTAGAATCATGATCAATAAGGTTCTTCTATGCATAGGTATCTTGGGGCCTGGCATGTGAACCTCTCCATCGTTATGTCTGGAGGAATCTTCCTCTTTGGAAGAAGAATGATAGGCTCAACTAAATCAGAAATATAGACAGCTGCCGGATGAAGACTGGATCCATGTAGAGCAATTGAAGTCAACTGATAAGTGAGAAAAGGTTCTTGAGGATTCAGAATATGTGAGGAATACTCAAGAAACTGATATTTTCAATATATTTACAACAAAACATGAGTGGTAAGAACAGCCCCAAGTGTTAGGAGCAAGTATCCAGGCGGATGCAGAAAATCTTCCTCTTTACCAATTCTATGAGGAGATGAGCATGTAATCAATGGTAGAGAAGCACTAGGACTGTTGACATAAAATTATTGAGCTCCATATTCTGATATATATTCTAAAATATCTAATGAATCACATAATAAAATATCAGCAACCTCATATGAGGAAACTAACACCAAATCCCCATCAGCAGTTTTGAAGAGAAAGTGCGGTACTTGATTTTTCACACCGGAATTGGTGAGAACAGCTACAAGCATGACTGAAAGATTTTGGATTTTAAAATTTGAACCAAATAATATAGCTCAGAAATTAAATCATATCTAAATAGGTTTAGAACAGATCCAAAACTATGAAATGGAATCAAATCCCCAGCAGCGATTTTGTAGGAGACTTGTGGTACTTGTTTCTTCACACCGTTGATGAGAACAGCTACAAGTAGTACTGAAAGATTATGAATTTGATATATTAAACAAATAAATATCAGATCATATCTAAATAATATCATATCAGATCTAATAAGGTTAATATCATATTCAAATAAATGGTTAACCGAGACGGTGGATGCACAACTTTCTTCTTCTTCAAAATTCTAAATTTTGGTGCATGCAATCCTGCAGGAATTTGCTGGAAGATATAGATCATGCGAAGTGAATGGATCACTCTGGTAATCTGATATTTCTTCCAAAATATCCAAGGTATCACATATTTTCACACCAGCAACAACATCAGAGGGAGAAAAATCAAATTTCTCTTCACTTTTGGAAGCAATTATTGGTAAATTTTGCACAGAATTCAAAGGAAAATCACTGGTGAATGTTTGCATGGAAGTGCAGCAGTGTTTTTTGTCAATATTAGAGATTCAAATGTATTCTTATATTTCATAAATATGAGGAGATGAGATATCATATATCTCATAAACTTCCGGAGCATCAGGAGAAGGAGTCACTGCATGGAGACTGTCTTCAATTCAAATTGACTGTGTAGAAGCTTCTGCTTCTTCTCATCTTGAACAACTTCGTCAGAGAGAGTGGAGGTTGAGAATTTTGGATCAAGAGTGTTTATGGTGCTGGATATTCACTCCAAATTGCTATTATGATCCTCATCAATCACTCTAAAGGCTCTGTCCAATCTTGTCTAGAGTTCCTTCGGGTCTTCAATAGATCTACTGAGGTAGCGCAAGCTAGGAGAAAGACCCATTGCTATTGTTCCAAAATATCCATCACATTTATTTAGCCAGTAATTCTCACTAAAAAACTCTTTACTGAGTCCAATATACACCCTATAGAGACCTTGTCTCATCAGAGATGCAATCATCTTCTTCTTTCATTTTGAATAGTTTGAGAATAGAGAGAGAAGAGGAACTGATGAATCCATTCGAAGTTGTACCTGCAAAAAACACAAAAGGGGCACCGTAAGGTCGACAGCCTGCACATTTCATGTTTTCATCACACCCAACATAGTTGATCAAGCAAGCTTGATAAAAAATTCTTTTACTTGGGGTATTAAGTGGTAAACCTTATGCTTCTGGTGCAGAGCTGGAAGGAGCAATTTTGCTCAAAAATGATCCAGTAGGAGATTTGAGGAGGAGAAGTGCCTTGTCCATTGAGGCTCTAATACCATATTAAATTGAGCACATATATATGTGGAAAAACACACAACTCATAAGATATATCACACAATTTACTCGGTCATTGAAGAAAGAAACAGTGCAAAAATGGCTTGTAGCTGTGAATGCTTTTCATTAATCAAAGAGTAATTAGATAATAATTACAATTAAGTAAAATGGCTTTAATAGCCACATGAAATTGGAATCCACATGAGGAAATTTGAATTGATAGACTCTACTTGACTATAGGTAACTAATACCTTGTCTAAATCACTATCGGAGGACTCAATAGTTAACTGACCTTGTCTAAACCATAATCGGAGTTCATCGGAGTTATAAAACAGAACTCAAGTGTTACATTCAGTGTTAACTAAGGCTAACTGACTGTGGTAGGTGAGAAATGCTCCCCTCCTGAGTGCAGTCATGTAAACCTATCACTAACTGAATGTAGAGGACTAGAACTGAATGTAACTAACTCCTAACTTAGCTTGACTAGTCATCAACTGAACTAAACTAACCTTGGTTGGTTTCGACACTCCCAATGGCTCTTAAATTGTAGGGATTGGTCTAGAAGGCTCCTAAACCGATGGAATCAAGTGAAATCAGTGGCAGTAAGCCTGAATTAGTGTTCCCCACACTTTAGTAATTGAAACATGTGCCCCAATTAGGCCAAGTGGACCCAATGGTGCTAATGACTAAAAATAGACTGGATGGACTCCCGATTTAGACATGACTCCTGATTTAGACATATGACCAAATTGGACAAGGGAGGATTAATAATCCTAACACCCCCCCTGAATGCTGACTAGGAAAATCTATGGGCCTTGGTAACTAATACCATAGGTCACCCATTACATCAAGTAAAGTAAAGTAACTACTAAAAAACAAGGTGCTAGGGAAAAAACCACATGGGAAAAAATCCCCCCCTCTAATTAAGTAGGTAGAATTAGGATCAATATGGTTCTTTTGTGCATAGGTATCCTAGGGCCTGGAATGTGAACCTATCCATCATTATGTTTGGAGGAATATTCCTCTTTGGAAGAAGAATGATATGCTCAACTAAATCAGAAATATAGATATCTGCCGGATTAAGACTGGACCCATGTAGAGCAACTGAAGTCAACTGATAAGTGAGAAAAGGTTCTTGAGGATTCAAAACATGTGAGGAATATTCAAGAAACTGACATGTTTCATCCATGAACAGAAAACCATGATTGGTAATAACATCCCCAAGTGTTAGGAGCAAGTGCCCAGGCGGATGTAGAAAATCTTCCTCTTTACCAGTTCTATGAGGAGATGAGCATGTGATCAATGGTAGAGAAGCACTGGGATTGTTGAGAGTGAATTATTGAGCTCCATAGTCTGATATATCTTCTGAAATATATAATGAATCACATAATAAAATATCATCAACCTCATATGAGGAAACTAACACCAAATCCCCATCAGTAGTTTTGAAGAGAAAGTGCGGTACTTGATTTTTCACATCGAAATTGGTGAGAATAGCTGCAAGCATGACTGAAAGATTTTGGATTTTAAAATTTGAAACAAATAATATATATCAAAATGTAACTCATATCTAAATAGGTTCAGAACAGATCCAAAATTGTGAAACGGGATCAAATCCCCAGCAACAGTTTTGTAGGAGACTTGCGATACTTGTTTCTTCACACCATTGATGAGAAAAGCTACAAGCAATAAGGAAAGATTATGAATTTGATATATTAAACCAAGAAATATCATATAATATATAAATAATGTCATATCAGATCCAATAAGGTTAATATCATATTCAAATAAATGGTTAACCGAGACAGTGGATGCACAACTTTATTCTTCTTCAAAATTCTGAAGTTTGGTGCATGCAATCCTGCAGGAATTTGCTGGAAGATTTAGATCATGGGGAGTGAATGTATCACTATGGTAATATGATATTTCTTCCAAAATATCCAAGTTATCACATATTTTTACACCAGAAGCAACATCAGAGGGAGAAAAATCAAATTTCTCTTCACTTTCGGAAGCAATTATTGGTAAATTTTGCACAGAATTCAAAGGAAAATCACCGGTGAATGTTTGCATGGAAGTGCAGCAGTTTTTTTCTTCAATATCAGAGATTTGAATGTATTCTTATATTTAAAAAATATGAGGATATGAGATATCATAGATCTCATAAAATTCTAGAGCATTAGGAGAAGGAGTCACTGCATGGAGACTGTCTTCAATTTGAATTGACTGTGTCGAAGCTTCTGCTTTTTCTTCATCTTGAACAACTTCATCAGAGAGAGTGGAGGCTGAGAATTTTATATCAAGAGTGATTATGGTGCTAGATATTCTCTCCAAAGTGCTATTATGATCCTCATCAATCACTCCAAAGGCTCTGTCCAATCTTGTCTAGAGTTCCTTCGGGTCTTCAATAGATCTACTGAGGTAGCGCAAGCTAGGAGAAAGACCCATTGCTATTGTTCCAAAAGCTCCATCACATTTATTCAGCCAGTCATTCTCACTAAAACACTCTTTACCGATCCCAATAGAAACCCTATAGAGACCTTGTCTCATCAGAGATGAAATCATCTTCTTCTTCTATTCTGAATAGTTTGAGAATAGAGAGAGAAGAGGAACTAATGAATCCATTCAAATTTGTACCTGCAAAAAACACAAAAGGGTCACCAGAAGATCGACAGACTACACATTTCAAGTTTTCATCACACCCAGCATAGTTGATCCAGCAAGCTTGATCAACTATTCCTTTACTTGGGGTATTAAGTGGTAAACCTTCTGCTTCTAGTGCAGAGCTAGAAGAACAATTTTGCTAAAAAATGATCCAGTAGGAGATTTGAGGAGGAGAAGTGCCTTGTCCACCGAGGCTCTGATACCATATTAAATTGAGCACATAGATCTATGGACAAACACACAACTCACAAGATAGATCACACAATTTACTTAGTTATTGAAGAATGAAACAGTGCAAAAATGGCTTGCAACTGTGAATGCTTTTCATTAATCAAAGAGTAATTAGATAATAATTACAATGAAGTACAATGGCTTTAATAGCCACATGAAATTTGAATCCACATGAGGAAATTTGAATTGATAGACTCTACTTGACTATAGGTAACCAAGACCTTGTCTAAATCACTATCGAAGGACTCAATATTTAACTGACCTTGTCTAAACCATAACTGAAGTTTATCGGAGTTATAAAACACAACTCAAGTGTTACATTCAGTGTTAACTAAGGCTAACTAACTGTGGTAGGTGAGAAATGTGCCCCTCCTGAGTGCAGTCATGTAAACCTAGCACTAAATGAATGTAGAGGACTATAACTGAATGTAACTGATCGCTAACTTAGCTTGACTAGTCATCAACTGAACTGAATTGACCTTGGTTGGTTTTGGCACTCCCAGTGGCTCCTAAATTGTAGTGATTGGTCTAGGAGGCTCCTAAACTAATGCAATCAAGTGCAATCAGTGCCAGTAAGCCTCAATTAGTGTTCCCCACACTTTAGTACCTGAAACATGTGGCCCAATTAGGCCAAGTGGACCCAATGGTGCTAATGACTAAAAATAGACTGGATGGACTCCTGATTTAGACATGACTCTTGATTTAGACATATGACCAAATTGGACAAGGGAGGATTAATAATCCTAACATGGCAACATAGGCAGAGCCCAATGCAGCTGCAGAGAAAATTAAATGGCACAGCAGGAGGGATGAGGCCTATGGTCTTTTGTGCCTGAGCATTTCAAGAGACCTCATATTCCATCTTGATGGATTGACATCACCTAATGAAGTGTGGGAGAAGCTAGAAGATATTTTTGGAAAGACAAATGAGGTGAGAGGACATCAAATCGAGAATGAGTTGATCTCCTTAAGTCCCAGTAGCTTCAAGTCATTACAACTCTGCTTTTCCAAGTTTAAGGCCCTTGTTTTGCAGTTGAAACAATGTGGGATTGAAAAGAAGGTAGAGCAACTAGTTTTGGCCATACTTTCTAAGCTTGGTCCTAACTATTCAGTTTTTGTTTTGACCTTCCGTGCCACCAAGTTGACAACTCGAGCCTGGAAGATTCCTAAGCTTGCAGAGTTCATGGAATCCCTCACACAAGAGCAAGATAAGTTGCTGATGATGCGCACCATCAAACCTTCCAAAGACCAAGCTTTGGTTGTTGGAGATTCAAAGGTGGATTCAAAAAGCAAGAAAAAAGCTAAAAATCCACCTGAGCAAAAGAGAGACAAAAACAAGTCTCAAGAGGAGCCCCAAGGTTCCAAGAAGAACTCTCATAAGAAAAAGAACAAAGGAGAAATGAGCAAGTGCGCATACTACAGTAAGGGCTATCATCCTTAGAGCTCTTGTATGAAAAAGAAACTTGAAATGTTGACCCAACTCCTAGAGAAGAATAACATCTCCCTTCCTGATTGCTCAAAGAAGAGGGAAGGAGGATCAAATTCAGAGGACAGAGAGAGAGTACATTCCTTGGTTGCTGGAACATCAAGCTCACCTAGCTTCATCATAGACTCTAGAGCTTATAGACATATGGTTTCGACAAAAGATATATTCTCCTCTCTTGACATGTCAAAAGGTCCACAAATAGTTTTGGGAGATGACTCTCTCACTGACAGTTTGGGGAAGGGAAGGATTGATCTTGACCATGGTAAGTTCAATAATGTGTTGTATGTTCCAGGTCTTGCCTCTAATCTCTTGTCAATGTATCAGATGACTCATACTGGGTCTCCAAAGAAGGTCATATTCTCCTCTGATGATGTTGAAATCACTGAGATTTTGAATGGTAAATTCATAGCAAAAGGTGTTGTAGATCACACTTCGAAGGTATACAAGTTTTCCCATTTTCTACCCTACTCAAACCCCTCTACTCTTCTGATTCATGCTAATGAAGCAAGCAAGCTTTGGCATGAAATATTTGGCCATCTTAACTACAAGTATATTTATGATTTGAGTGAAAAAGATATGGTCATAGGGTTACCAAAGACCAATTTTTCTAAGGGAGTCTGTCAAGTTTGTATCCTAGGAAAACACCCAGAGCACAAGTATGAGAAAGCTAGTCATGAGAGAACCTCTGCAGCTCTTGAACTGATCCACAGTGAAATTGTTGTTCCATTCCCTCATATGTCCATGAGTCAAGCCAAATATGAACTAAACTTCATAGATGACTTTTCCAAGTGTTGTTGGGTTTACTTCCTAAAGCATCATTCAATCCCTTACACACCACAGCAAAATGGTGTTGCTGAGAGAAAGAATAGATCACTGGAGGAGATGGAAACCTGCATGATGGAGGCTAAGACTTTGCCACCAAATTTTTGGGCTGAGGATATAAATTGTGAATCCTACATCTAGAATAGGGTTCCCCATAAGAATCTTTATGGTATGACTCCTTTTGAAGCTTGTTGTGGGCACAAGCTAGATGTGACCCATTTTAGGATTTTTGGCTCAAAGGCTTGGGCTAGAATTCCAACTGAAAAGAGGAAGGATTTGCAGCCTCAGAGACAAGAGTGCCTATTTTTTGGGTATTCTAAATATTCAAAAGGGTACAAGCTGATCAACTTGAGCACTAAAAAATCTTTCATTGAAAGAAGTGTTCAGTTCCAAGAAGAGCCTTTAGCAGCAATTGAAGTTGGAGAGTCTTCTTCACCACCAGATCCATTGATTGTAAGTGGAGAGACTAATGAGTTTGTTGATTCTGATATGTTTGATAATGATGATTTGATTGCAGATCCTAATAGTACTACAAGACCAAAATGGGCAGCAAATACCATTCATGTAGCTGGGGAACTAGCTGGAAATCCTAGTGACACTAGGAGGACTAGATCTCAGTTTGAGAGTGCCCTTTGTGTGAAATATTCTCTATTTGTTGAGAAGTGCTATATGATGTTTGAATCAGATCCACAGACATATGAATATGTAGCAGATGATCCAATATGGAAAACATCCATGAAAGAATAATTCAGCTCGCTCCAGAAGAACAACACTTGGGAATTGGTTGATCTTCCCCCAGGGAGGAAGCTAGTTCAATGTAAGTGGGTTTTCAAGAATAAGTTTTCTTTTGATGGTTCACCTTTGAAATATAAGGCAATATTGGTATCAAAGGGATACTCACAAGTACATGGTATTGACTACAATGAAACCTTTGCACCAGTGGAAAATATGGACTCCATAAGGCTAGCTCTAGCTGTTGCAGCTTCAAAGTAGTGGGAGGTACATCACATGGATGTGAAGTGTGATTTCCTAAATGGAGATATCACTGAAGATATTTACATGCAGCAACCTGAAGGGTTTGTTTCTAATCCATCTTTAGTGTGTAGGTTAAAGAAATCATTGTATGGGCTCAAGCAATCCCCCAGGGATTGGTATGCCAAGATTGATGGCTTTTTTCTATCACTGAGTTTTTTTCGATGCAAGTCTGATCCTAATGTATATTTGAAGATGATTCATGGTTCTTTGATTATTATTTTCTTGTATGCAGATGACCTTTTGATTACAAGAAGTTCAAAGAAAGAGATTTCCTCCTTGAAGGATGCAATGAACCATGCATTTTCTATGACAGATTTGGGATTGTTGAGCCAATTATTGGGTCTCAAAATTACTCAATCCCAACATGGAATAAAAGTACATCAGTCCAAGTATGCTATGGATTTTTTGAACAAATTCAACATGAAATATTGCAAGCCAAGCAAGACTCCCTTCCTTTCAGGAGTTAAGCTTGAAGAAGTAGGTTCTTCTCCTATGGTAAATAATACACTGTATAGGCAGTTGATTGGGTGTTTGCTTTATCTTACACACACTCAACCTGATATATCTTATGCTGTTAGTGTGTATTTGAGATACATGGATCAGCCTCATGAGATCCATTGGAGAGAAGCAAAAAGGATCCTAAACTTTGTTCAAGGAACAAGAACTCATGGGATCTTCTACAAAGCAAAATCTGATCTTGATTTGATTGGGTTTACTGACAGTGATTGGGCAGGTGAAAACATAGATTGAAAGTCTACATCAGGATATGTGTTCATGGTTGCAGAAGGACCAATCAGCTGGTCAAACAAGAAGCAGAGTACCATAGCACTCTCATCTACAAAAGCAGAGTATAGAGGAGTTGTAAATGCAACAACTCAATGTTGGTGGTTGCAGGGGATACTTGGAGAATGTGGTTTCGAATCAGAGTTTTCAACTATTATCTACTGTGATAATCAGAGCACCATTCGAATATACAATGATCCAATTCAGAGACAGTGAACCAAGCACATTGAGATCCATATGCATTACATCACACAACTTGTGCATGATGGAACCATTGATATACTCTTATGTGCATCTTCAAAACAAGTAGCAGACATCTTCACCAAAGTTTTTTGTGAGAAGACCTTCATAAATATCAAATCAATGCTGGGGATTTCTGATCATGCTGTGAAGCATGATTGATGACAAGATTTCCAAAAATTTTCTTTTTCCTATCCATGTTTAAGGGAGGATTTTCCCACTGGATTTTTGCCTCTTTCCTTGGTTGTATGGACAAGCAGTATGTAAAGGGTGACTAAGCCTTGTTGCTAGGCCCTATAGTTTTCTGATATTTAATCATAAAGTTAGGATTAAGGGGGGGTGTTAGAATAATCAACCCATATTTACCTACCTTAGACATTAATTTTAAATTATTTTTGTCTTATTACCTAGTTTCCTAGATTCCATTGTATGCTAGTTTCCTTCTACAAGTCCTAGAAGTCAACACATGATAAAAATGAGTCATGGAGCGCTTGGGAAACATCCTAGAAACCAAATTTAGCATGTCTGCTTTATTCTAGATCCTCCAAAGTGCATATTTTCTTTTTTTGAAAAGCTGCCTTGTTTTATTCTAATTTAAGGCAAAAGGAAAAGCTAGACTAGGTGTAGTTGACTTGTTTTTTACCCACATCATCCTCCTTCCTTTTCTCCAAATAAAAGCATGCATGAGTTTTCTTTCCATCCCTATTTAGCTTTCCCACTTGAATTATCAAATTCATGAGCATCTTCATAGATTTGGAAACTGCTTTATGCACCTATGGGGGATTTGACTAGATTTAGTAAGCCTACTTTTTGACTATTTCGAATGAAATATTTATGCATTCAATTCTCTCATGTAATGATATATTTCAGCAGCCTATTACTTCACAATGTTGGCTATTGTACACTTATTGAATACAAATTAGTGTTATGCTCCAATTTCAGTCTCCTGTGGTGTGAATTTTGCATGTTTGATTAGCAATTTTGTGAGTGTAATTGTTCTATCTCTTGGGTTCAATTTCCACACAATGATAATTCATTTCTTAGGTTTATAAACAAAAAAATATGTTTCTGAGTTTTTAATGAATCTCTTGTTCAGAATCAGCATGAATCAGTCTGAGCTTAGTCTCTTCCACATCCATGCCTTAAATTTGATGAATTCCTAGCTGAAAGAATTCACTCTGAGCTAGTGAATTTACATAGTACCATACATTTCAGATTTCAATCTTAACTGATCAGAATGTTTTTATTTTTCAATGGAGAAAATCTACAGCTTCTAGAAATGGTCCTTACACCAGAAATTAGTAGTAACTTCTTTAAATATATGAACCTATTGATGGTAGAGGTTTACAAAGTTTTCTTTCAAAACAAATTGCCCAGAGTACTATAGTAAATGAAGGAGGCTTTACGATTTTACCCAAATAGGAAAATAGGAGACTGGTTCCTATTAGAAGAACACACCTTCATTAGAGTGTCGCGATTTCCTCATGAGCCATATATTTTTCCAGCTTTCCTTACTCCTAGAGTGTTTTCTTTGGATCTTATAATACATGAGTTGATAGTAGAGAATGAACAATTTATTAGTTTCAAAAAAGCTTCAGAAATCAAATTCCCATGGGTGATTGGACCTTTTATCATAAAAAATAAAGTTGCACTCTCTGTAGTTGAAAGTATGCTACATGAGATGGATTTCAAGACAACTTTTGCAGTGAACTATGATCCACAACATGTTATCTCACAAAGAAGACAAATGAATAAGATCAAATATTTTGAGTTCCAGGTGGTAGAAGGATTGGACGAAAAAGTCAATTGGATGGATTATCCATCACCAATGAAGGATGTAGAAATTTCATAGGAAAAACCATTGGCTATGGTAAAACCAACCGAGGTAGTCACTCCCATTGCAATAAATTCAGAGGTGACAGGTAAACAAAGTTTTTCAGATGCCATGGAAACAAAAGAAGAAGGAAACTCAGAAACAACTAAAAGATAGAATATTGAAGCTGAGGGAGAATCAGTTGAAGTTGTTAAAACTGAAAGTAAGAAAAAGGAGGTAAATATCAAGGGAACAACATTTGAAGTGCAATAGTATGAATGTTCAGAGGTTCCTGAAACATCGGCTGATAAATTTAAATACATATATGATTTATATGATAAATACAAGGATAATAGGGAGACATATTTAAATGAATCTTTAAAATTATATGCATATGTCAGGAATATATCTAGTAAAGAAGTTTCTTTGGTAACTGTCAAAGATCATGCTAAGAATACTTTGAATTTAGCAGTTTCCACTAAGAACAGGATAGAAGAAATGAGGCTGAACCTAAAAGATATCCCAGTGCCTGACATGATCCACTTGCACAAGAAGACTAGGGAAGTAATTTATAGTGATTTTCTAAAAGCCACTTTGAAGGTATCTAAATTGCAACACACAGACTAAAATTGAAAATCAACTAAGGCAAGAAAAGGTGTATAATAAGGTATACCAACAACAAATCAAGAAACTTCAAGTAGATTTGCTAGCCATTGAAAATGAAGCAAATAAGGAATAGGTTACATAGAATATCCTTGCAGAGAAGGAGAACACAATTCAGTTGCTGAAAAACTTAAGTTGAAAATCCCTACCACAAAATTAATTCAAGCTTCATAATTGACTTAATTAGAAAAAATAAAAAGAGTTGATGGATAAAGAGCTGAGTGGAAGCAAATAAAACCTATTGAATCTTGTTGATGAAAAGACAGAATGGGAAAAAGAGAAATATCTTTTGATTGAAAAAAATATGTTTTAAATGAAACTTAAATTGGCTTTAGAAAAAGAAAAAGAGGATAAGAGTAAAGAAGATGAGGCACAAACAATTCATCTTATTGCACAAACAAGTACAAAATCCATTGTGCAGGCTATGTCCCAAGTAAGTCTGAGGGAGTTGGAAATTGTTGGTTTGAAAAGCCAAAATAAAAATCTATCTAATGCAGTTTTAAAGAAAGAAGAAGAAAGGAAAGCATTGGAAAACAAATATAAATAATTGTTGGATAAAAATGATACATTGGTAAAGCAATTGCTTGGACAATCACCAATGCAGGGAGCAAGATATCTCATTTGGGACATGATCATTGCTGAATTTGTTAAGCTTGGACCTTATTTAAATTATATTTTGGAAAAAGAGTTGTATTGCAGTAATTGTTGCTTTAAATAAGAAACATGTGGATACATCCAATAATACAATCAAATTACTAAATACTTTATCAGAATAAGATTTGAGGACAATGGGAATTAAAGACAAAATTACAGTGATCACTTGGGCCAAGAAGGTAGTGGGAAAGCATCAACACATATAAACTGTGCAAGCAAAGATTGACATAATGCAACATCAGCTGAATATTTTCAATGGCTCATTTGTGTTCTTATTTCATAAAGGTTTGTCTTCGTTTTTGGAAGAAGATGGTAAAATTTTGTGTTAGGTTGAATATCAAGCTTTGTTAGTCAAATGCCTATTGGACCACATAAAATTTGAAGATATGAACCAGTCTCTGTCAAGTAAAATCATGGTTGATAAATTAGCAGTGGACTTTGAGATAATCAACACTTTCAGAGCAATTTGTTCAAAGCTGCCATCCATTTCATATGTGGATCATGTAGAATTAATAGTATTGGCGAAAGAAATGGTCAATCAAGAGCTGGAATCTATGGACCAATGGAATAAAATAGAGAAGTTTGGCAAAACAAAGTGCATGCTACATAAATAAATAATTTTGAGAAGTTTTGAACACTAGTTTTAATTTGAAAAATGTAATAAATTTCTGAGTAGTTAGTTTGTTAGGAGTCAAGTGACAAATGTAACAAGGTAGTTATTTTTTCCTATTTTTAGCATAGAATTAATTATCATCAAGGATAATTTTGATCTATTTATGCAACATTTTACAATGTATTGAGGGTTGGAACCTGTGAGAAAGAACTAAATTTTGTAAGAGAGCTTTAAGATTAATAAATATTTCAAAGCCAAGCAGGTTTTTTGCAGGGATTCTTGTGTTATTTATTTTACAATATGTACTTTCTTTCCTTCATGTGAATGTGCTTCTCGTTTACCTTTCCATTATGTTTTCTTTTCATGCTTGAATGAGTGTATATTGGGTTAGAATTCATAATTGTATGATCTGATGCTTTACTTTCTGTTAAAGTATTGTAACTTTGGAAGATATTCCAGATGTATTGTTTGTATTCCTCCATTAGGAGATGACTTTGGCCATGTAAGAGTCATTGAAAGAATCAATGTCAACCTACGGATGTAAGTTGGGTCAATAGTACCCAAGTATCATTATAATAAATGTTATTTTTGATGTCTTTCTAGACAATTCGTTCTAGTCAGTTAGACAAGTTGACCCTGTTAGGTCCTAAGTAAATTCAAGTGACAAATATAAATAGGGAGTTTCTCCCCTTCATTTGTACACACTCACTCAAGAAAGTTTTCAAGAGAGATAAGAACAAGTGCGCTAGAAATAAGAGAGAAGAAGTTGTCTAGGTTTTACACTGCTCTGGTTGAGTTCTATACTGAGGAAGTTTTGAGGGGTTTTCTCCCTCGTGGTTTCCCCAAGGAAAATATTTGTGTTCTTTGTGTTTATTTTCTTGTTGTTCTTTTAGTGATCCTACTAGTGAAAATCATATTAAGATGTCATTTAAGCAATTAAGAAAACTTAACATGGTATCAGAGCCACCCTTAAAGGAGGCATTGCATAACTAGGGTTTTTTACTCTGAAAAAATCCCTCAACAAATCAAATAGAAAAGAGGGATCACTCAACTCGCCCTAGAAGGGCACATCTTTATGTGGAAAGAGAACTAAATTCCAAGAAGTTTCAATTTTCGACCAAACATTGCTGCCGAGAAAAACTAGGGCTTCATTTTTCTTGAGACTCCATAATCAATCTCATAAAAAGAAAGATACATTCTATATCTCCCTAGGAAGGTGTGTCTTTTCCATCACTCATCCCTATCAGCGATCTCAACTAAAAAATTAGGGTTTTTGCATCAAACCCTAGGTCATCTAGAAGAAGGTCAACCAGAAGCTCTATTCGTCAAGTAAGTACTACTCCTTCTAATTCCATTTGAAGTTCACATTATGTTAAGATGACAAAGAAAACCAAGCTAGACGATAAGCTTGAAGGGGCTGAAAAATTTAGATAATGGAAGTATCAGATCATGGTCATCCTAGAAGAAAATGATCTAGAAGGATTTATAATGGAGGAAGTTGCAAAACCAGAAGAAGCTGAAGCTAAGTCCAAATATAAGAAGGATATGATCAAGGATAAAAGTATCATAGTTGACTCCAATGTCCATCAAAGATAATTTGATTCCTCAAGTATCCTCAAGGGAGATGCCAAAAGAAAGGGTTGATGTTTTATTTGACCTTTTTGAAGGAAGAAACATCAATAGAAAGATGACCTTGAAGAATCACCTCAAAAGTGTAAGGGCTCAAAAGTTAGAAACCATGCAATCTTATTTTACAAGAGTAGCTCAAATCAAGGAGAAGTTGGTAGATATTGGTGATATGGTTGAAGAAGCATAAGTTGTAATGACCACCTTGAATGTTCTTCCAAGAGATTGGGAATCCTTTATCCTCGGAATATGTTCAAGAATAAGACTAACCAAGTTCCGACAGTTATGGGAACAATCTGTTCAAGAAAAAGAAAGAATGGTAGCCAAAGAATAAAAGCTAAATGAAAATGAGTATCAAGCCTTGGCAGTCCATACCAAAGGAAAGAACAAGAGGAAGAGTTATGACCATCCTCCTAGAAAGACTCAAGGGTTTAAGAAGACCAAGAAATACTTCTAAAATTGTGAATTCTTCACTTGTCATAAGATGGGACACATTGCTATAAACTATCCCGGGAAAGGAGAACAAGTCAAAAAGAAGAAAATATTTTAGGCCCATGCTGCTGAAGACAATGATCAAGAAGATGAAGAGAAATGGGAAGAAGTAGCTATAAAAATTGTATATGTACATAATAGAATATTCCACAGTGCCCTTTGGAATAAGACTCCAGAAGAGATTTTTACCGGATAAAAGCTTGAAATAAGTCACCTAAATATATTTGGTTATCTGGTATACATACACATTTCCAAGGAGAAAAGGTCAAAGTTAGATCCTTCAAGAAAGAAGGAATTGTTTGTAGGATATAGTGAGAAATCAAAATATTATCGAATCTATATCCTTGGATATCGTCAAATTGAATTAAGTAGAGATGTTACCTTTGGCGAAGATACAACCTTCATAAAATCAAAGAAAGACAAGGAAGATGAAGAGGATCATGAAACTCCCAGAGTTGCAGAAGGTCCTAAACCAGTTAGGAGCAAAGAAGAAGATCAGATGCCTGAGGATCATGATATGAAAAAACCTCAGAGACCTGAAGTTTTTCCCATTGAATTGATCTCACAAAAGAGAAGACCTGCCTGGGCTCATGAAGCAATAGAAGAAGAAAAAAGACATGGTGTCCCAAAAGGAACCATCAGAGAAAGAAATAAGCCAAATTCATACCCTAGTTATGTAGCTTTGATGTGTGATCTCGTTGATAAATAACCAACATGTTTTGAAGAAATAATAAAGAAAAAGGAGTGGGTTGATGCAATGGTCGATGAATACCAATCCATTATAAAGAATGATGTATGGGAAATAGTACCAAGACCAAAAGACAATTCAGTGGTATCCTCAAAATGGATCTTCAAAACTAAGCACTCAACATATGATAGTATAGAGAAGTACAAGGAAATATTCGTAGCTTGCAGATTCTCCTAGAAGGAAGGAATCGACTATGAGGAGACCTTTGCACCAGTAGCAAGGTACACCTCAATCAGAACCATCCTTGCCTTGGCATCCAATATGAAGTGGAAGTTACATCATATGGATGTAAAGACAACCTTTCTAAATGGCTTGACAGAAGAAGAAGTATAAATTGAACAACCGCAAGGTTTTGAGATTGATGATCAGGAAATTGATGTATGTAAATTCAAGATGGCATTGTATGGGTTAAAGAAAGCACCTAGAGCATGGTATGGAAGAATTTATGGATTCCTAATGAGCTTAGGATTTACCAAAAGTAAATACAATTCCAACCTCTACTAGAAAGTTCAGGGTGATGGACTTATGATATTAATACTATATGTAGATGATCTATTCTTGGCAGGTGAAGATAAACCCATCAACGGATGTAAGAAGAAGCTTTCTGCAGAATTTGAGATGAAAGACCTTGGAATGATGCATTATTTTCTAGGTCTTGAAGTATGGCAGTATCCAGACGAGATTTTCCTAAACCAAGGAAAATATGTAGTAGAAATCCTAAAGAGATTTGGAATGATATATTGCAAGGCTATGACTACTCTGATTACAACAAATTTGAAGCTATTGAATGATGATACTTCGAAAGAAGTAGATGCCACCTTATACAAACATATTATTGGTTCTCTTATGTACTTAACCAATACACGACCATATATATGTTTTTCTCTAAACACTCTAAGTCAATATATGGTGAATCCCAAACATATTCACCTAGTTGGAGCAAAACATGTGATGAGGTATCTAAAGGGGACTTTAGATTATGGTCTCAGATATGCATCAAATGGTGAGATCATATTACATGGATTCACGGATTCAGATTGGATAGGAAGTGTCAAATATAAAAAGAGCACTTTAGGATGTTGTTTTAGTTTTGGATCAGGCATGGTCTCATGGTTGAGTAGAAAGAAAACCAATATTGTACTTAACATGACAAAATATGAATACATTGCAACATGTTCAGCTTATAGCGAAGCAATATGGCTTCACAAGATGTTGGAAGGTTTATTTGATGCAAAGACAGATGTTACTACTATCCTTTGTGATAATCATAGTTGTATTAAGATGACAGAGAACCCAATATTTCATGACAAGAAGAAACATATCAAAGTTAGATATCATCACATCTGGGATATGGTTAAGAAGGGAGTTGTAAATCTCAAGTATGTTCCTATAGAGGAAGAAGTGGAAGATGTGTTGAATAAACCTTTGTCTCATGTAAATTTTGAATACTTTTGAGACAAGCTTGGTGTAGTCTGAAAGGACATCTCTAGAGAGAGGGAGTGACGGTAGATGGTAGAAGGATGCAGTGGTGGTATCTCAGGGTAGAGTAGGGTAAGTCTGGTTAGGATTGTTGACCCGAAAGGGTTAGTAAGTCAGAAGAGTCCTGTTGATCCTAGGGGGATTAGTATGTCTTCCTAGATTGGTTTAACCCTAGTGGGTTAGTAAGCCAGACAAATACTTTTTGGTCCCCAGGAAGATCCATCTATCCGACTAGGCTTGTTGAATCGAAAGGGTTAGTAAGACAGACAAAATTCTTGGATGGATATACCAGAGAACTTACCAAGATATAGCTATGAGATAGTTAGTGGGCAAGATGTGGTCTCAGTATTGTTATACTGATTATTGTTGACATGATTGCTAAGATAGTTTTAGTATTCCTATACTGATGTAGCAGGTGCAGTATTGTCATACTGATGATTGTTGAGATGATTTCTGATATAGTTTCAGTATTCCCATACTGATGTAGTAGGTTTAGTATTTTCATATTGATAATTGTTGTCATTGTAATAACCCAAAAATTCGTAAAATTTAATTTTTTTTAAAGTGACATATAAAATGTCTAAAGTCGCAGCTAAGTAACTGCTAATGGTTAGCGGAAAATGAAACAGTTTATAAAAGAATATGGGATTGATTCTTTAAATGAACTTGTAAACTAAAGGATGTAATCTTAAACACCTGTGTTAGTACTACTAATGACTTAACAACTTTAGTTCTATAAGATTTAGAAAAGGATTCACATTTCTTTTTACTGCTAGATATACTGATGATTAACTTTTGTCAAGTAGGTAAGAATTCTTGTATGAGATCCGGGATTACTTAGCATTATGCTAACTCAATTGGACTACTGGTTCCTTACAGGTTTAGCAAGTAAGCATAAGATCCAGTAGGTGTTATTTAAAATTACGTCGAGAACTACTTCGCTAGCATGATTAAAATGCTAGTTTTAGAAATGGTTTAAATATGTTTCTTGTCTTCAAGGAGGTAATGTCAATTCTTTTCCATTGTTATAAATCCATAGTTTCATTTATAACTAACACTATAATGAATTCTATAAAAAACATAAACAATGGTTTAAAATGCAAGAGCAAGTACTTACCAAAGTTCTTCAATCATAAGAAGATTATTCTCTAAGAATCTAAAGAATATGGTTTGGTTTTCTTGTGTTTACAACATTGGTTATTTATAAATTCCCATAGAGAGTATAGAGCTCACGGTTTTGGGCTCAAGTTCACTTCAAACTGTTTATTGATCTCACAGCTATTCTCACTTCAATACTCAAAAGATGTCCTTCTTTTGAAGCATGATCAAGTTCCTATGTTTTCAATTATAATTTTAACCATGAGTTATTAGAATATTTAACAGGAATTCTCCATCATTGTTAGTCTTTAGTTTCTTGATCACTCCTTCATCAAATCAGTATAAAGTTTATGTTTTTAGAAGTTTATGGCTTTTCCTTTTTACTATAGTTATAAGCTATTTTATAACCATCTCATAGCTCTATATTATTTCTTACATTACACCATATAATCGATTTGTTTGAAAGCATGAAGATCTTCTAGGATAACAAATAGTATCCAAGTTGTAACAATAGTATTAAGTTATAACAATAGTATTTAAGTTATAACCTAAGGTAGAATACCTACCAAAACAATCTACTATGATGAAATCAAATGATGAAAAGCATATCTTATATAGTTTGAAAATGATTATTGGTATTGAAATAATGCAAGAGTTTGATTGCAGCGCTGACTATAGGCTTCGACCCACGCTTGGAGAAGTATTTGGATGGACACGTGGATATGTTACATCCACTCGAGGGTTGACTTAAAAACTTGAAACCCTACTTCATTTCCTGTGCAGCAAGAGTTTCTCCTTTGTGTTGGTCGAGCTAAGAGCTTGCGGCCATGAGAGGCCTGTAACCACCTTCAAACACTGGCATTACACCTACAACTTCTATGCCTTGACTATTGGGAGAAGTCATTAATGGTTTTGGTTCTTTTGTGTGTTAAAAAGTTACAACGAGGGTGTGTAAAGGATTTTCTTTGTGGCTCGAAGGTTGTGCTTGCCTCAACCTGCAACTGCACACCCAATAGTTGTTGCATTCATTTGGTTGAGTCGATTTCCTTGTGTTTCCTTCTCAGAGGTGAGTTCACAGCTTCTTCCTTTTGGCATGGTGCCAAATGTGACCTGGTGTGGCCATCTCTTCTCAGTTTTGACTCCTAGTTTCAATAGGTAAACACTTACTCTAAACTCAGTTTTTTCATTTGTTTTTCTTACAAGGGTTTTAAATTTTTTTATGCAAACAAGTATTAAAAAAGATACAGTTTCATTCTTTCGGGACTTTTGCTCATGGCTCCAATGTTGTAGGTGAAAACGAGCTCACTCTTTAGTCTTTACATGAGCATCCAACTGGTAAGCCCCTGTTCTATCGAGGGTTTCTTCCTGCATGACATTGTGGTTGTTGGAAGTTGGTTCTTGTGGTTGTAATGGCATAGCCTCGGTTCTCTGTTAGCTTAAGTTTCCAGTTTGTTTGCTATTTGTAAATTTTTTAGAAACCCTTGAAGGGTATTTCATGTAGGGTGAAGAAGGCTCTGGAAGCCGTGATGTAAAATGGTTTTTAAATGATGTTTTTAGCCCTATGGCCTGAACAATGTAATTGCTTTCGTTTTAAAACAAAAGAGCCCATCTCTGAACTCAAAGAGGCTTGTCGACCTCTATCTAGTTTATTTTAGTTTTTATAGTAGAAATCATAAGCAAACTAAAGTAAAATGTAGTTACAATTTTCATTCAAGTGCAAAGAATCATCATATTCATCTAAACACCCATCTGTACTAGAGTACTTCCTGAGCCAGGAGTTGAAAAATGCAGTTTGGAAATTATAATTCTATGTGTTTTCTCATTTTGCATATTTATTACTATTTCTAACATAAACTGCAATTTACCAAGTTTAACATTACACAGTTACTCCTTTCTTCACAAACCCTAATTAAATACTAACATGCCTGTAATTAAAAACTAGTAACATTTTACTGAGAATGGGAAAGAAAAATAACATAAAGACAAATAGAACCTGTCAATGATAAGATGAAAAAAGCTTAAGGAGGCTGTTCCTACCAACCAATATCCTGGACAACGCTCAGACAACACTTCCTCAGTACCCCTGAGCTTGTTTCTGGTCTTCTTGGCAGAGTTCTGGGTGGAGAATATAACCTTAAGACCTCTTGTCACCTGACTGGTCCAATTACCTCAGTAATTAAAATCTTCTCTCAGCGGTAAGAAATTCAGCCTAATATCTGCAATAAGTTTAGTCTCAGCGGTTAACCCCTCAAAATCACTTCAGTAATCCCCTCCATTGAATTTCTCTTGAGTAAATTCATTCTCCCTGAATGATCACCTCTAGAATGAGTAGCTTTAGCTGTCTTCAATGGGAAAATTTATAGAGATGCCTAGGTCTTCTGGGTTAGTTTTCATTTAATGAGCCACCTACTCTGAATCCACTTTCTTGGGGAATCATGACCACAAATATAGGGAAGTTGCCACCTACAACAGTTGGAAGTAGTTTGAGGATGCTGCCACTTGTTATTGTACTCTCCACCTAGTCTCCTCCACCAATTGACCATTAAACACTCTTTTAACAGCTTTCGTAAGCTTTTATTTATTTATAAATAAAATATTATGAATTACATTAATTATTCTTGACCCCATTGGGTCATCAATTACAAACTTAGCATAAAATATAACACAATGTTCCTCAAATAACATTAAATTGTTTTTCCAAATTGGGGCATGTGACATACACACCCCCTTAAATTATAACATCGTCCTTGATGTTATTTATTCCTCGTCCTTAGCGTTCCCCTGAAATAGAATTGGATATGCATCCTGCATATGACTTTCCAATTCCCAGGTGGCTTCCTCTGGACTAAGGTGCTTCCATTGCACCTTCACCTGACCAATGGTGCAGTTTCAAAGTGAGATCTCCCTCTGCTCGAGGATACAATCCGGTTCCAACAGAAAATATCCTTTGGGTTCCACCTACACATCATTCCAATTAATAACATGAGTAGCATCATGTCCATATTTTTTTTAATACAGAAATGTGAAAAAACATTGTGAACTCTTAAATTCGGTGGTAAAGCTAACTGATAGGCTACCTATCTGATCCTGGACAGTGTTTCAAAAGGACCACAATATCGAGGTGCTATCTTGGCACAACTACCCAGCCTTAGAGAACTCTTTTTGGATCTCACCTTAATGAAAACATGTTCACCTACCTGGAACTCCTTTGGAGTTCGTTTAAGGTCTGCTTGAATCTTCTGTCGATCTTGCACAATTTTCAAATACCTTGTAACTGTTTTATAGTTAATTCCATTTCAATCAATAATTCAGGTCCTAATACTAACCTGTCCACTAGAGTACTCTAACAGATGGGGGTATTGCATTTCCTTCCATACAGAATTTCGAAAGGACTATACCTAGTTGAAGCTTGATAATGATTATTGTAAGCAAATTCTACCAGGTGTAAATAATCTTTCCATTTACCTGGATGCTCCTTTACGTACATTCTAAGTAGATCCTCCAATACCTGATTTACTCTTTTAGTCTGTCCATCAGTTTGAGGATGGAAAGAGGTACTAAATTTTAACATATTATTTAATCCTTTGAACAAAGATCTCCAAAAATTACCTGTAAATTTAGGGTCTCGGTCTGAAATTATCACCATTGGTATTCCATGTAATCAACAATTTTTTTTTTGAGAAAATATCAGCAATATTTGCAGCTTTATAAGTAGTTTTTACAGGTATAAAATGGGCTTCTTTACTCAATTTGTCAACCACTACAATTATTGAGTCATTTAAGTTCTGATTTTTAGGTAATCTAGTAACAAAATCAAGGCTAATTATCTCCCATTTCCAGCTAGGGATAGGTAATGGATGAAGTAGCCCAGTTGGATGCTGATGTTTAGTTTTTACTTGCTGACATTCAAAGCATCTAGCAATATATTTTACCAGTTCATTTTTCATGTTTGGCGAGAAATAATCTTTTCTTAACATGGTTATAGTTTTCTAATAACCTAGATGCCCTGAATAAGGAGTTTTATGAATTTCGTTTAAAATTAATAGCTTGATCTTATGTACATTAGGTACGTATAATCTATCTTTATACAATAATAATCCTTTTTCATTCAAGCTGTACCCTGTACTTAGACTTTCTATTAAATTCTTTTTTACTTTTGCTTGTAATTTTCGGTAATTTTTGTCTTGTTCTATTCCAGCTTCAAGTTGTTCTTCTAAGTCTGTTGTATAAGTGTTGATAGCTGCTGTAAAATTCAACTTTACATTTCTACTTAATGCATCAGCAACTTTATTCGCCTTTCCTTTGATGTGTTGAATTTCAAATCGTATTCACTTAGAAAAGTTAGTCACCTAGCTTGCCTAGCATTCAAGTTAGGTTGATCTAACATGAATTTCAATCCTTTATTATCCGTCATTAAGATAAACTTCCTTCCAATTAAATGATGATGTCACATCTTTAAGGCATGTATGAAAGCAGCTAATTCTAAGTCATAGGTCGCATAATTTTTCTCATGAATCTTCAATTTCCTAGACTCATAAGCAATGACATGTCCTTCCTGAGTCAATACTCCACCTAAACCGTCATTGCATGTGTCAATACATACTATAAAATATTTATTAGGATCAACAATTCTTAATATTGGTGCAGTGGGTAATAATGTTTTTAACTTTTTAAAACTGTCTTCGCACTTCTGATTCTAATCAAAATTCTTCCCCTTTTTCTGCAAAGAAGTTATCGGATTTGCAATTCTTGAAAACGCTTCGATGAACCTTCAGTAATAACTGGTAATCCCCATGAATGATCGGACGTCAGTTGTGTCTTTTGGGACTAGCCAATATTCAATCACCTTTATCTTTTCGGGGTCTATTGAAATTCCTTCTTTAGTCACCACATGACCTAAGTACTGAATTTTATCTTTAAAGAAGTCACATTTACTAAATTTAACAAAAAGTTGATGTTCTCATAACTCTTGCAAGACAAGTTTTAAGTGTTCTTTATGTTCTTCTTCAGATTTTGAATAAAAAATATGTCGTCAATAAATACGACCACAAATTTATCCAAATATTTTTGCATTACATTATTCATTAAACACATT
This sequence comes from Pseudotsuga menziesii, assembly GCA_001517045.1. Classification (NCBI taxonomy): domain Eukaryota; kingdom Viridiplantae; phylum Streptophyta; class Pinopsida; order Pinales; family Pinaceae; genus Pseudotsuga; species Pseudotsuga menziesii. The sequence goes on from LPNX010987310.1 coordinate 107,181, forward strand.
AAAACAACTGGAGCATTAGTAAGCCCGAAAAGGCATAATGACAAACTCGTAATGTCCATATCGAGTTCTAAAGGATGTTTTAAAGATATATTCATCTTTAATTCGAACCTGGTGATATCCAGACTATAAATCAATCTTTGAAAACATCGTAGATCGACGTAGTTGATCAAACAGATCATCTATGCGACGTAACAGGTATATGTTCTTGATAGTCATTGTATTTAATTGACGATAATCTATAAATAGTCATAGAGTTCTGTCCTTCTTCTTAACAAAGATGACAGGTGCCCCCCAGGGAGACACACTGGGTCTAATATAATTCTTATCAATAAGTTCTTTTAATTGTGAATTAATTTCATTTAGTTCGAGTATATTCATCTGATAAGGGGCTTTTGAGCTAGCACTGCACCAGGTACCAGCTCAATAGTAAAATATAATTCCTTTTTTTAAGGCAGTCCTGGAATTTATTCTGGAAATACATCTGAATATTCCTTTAGAATCGGTATATCTTCCACTTTTAATTTATCTATGTTGTTCATGTTTTCTTCATCAATTACTGTTACTACATAAGCCTTACAGCCTTTCCTAACAGCTCTCTTAAGCTGCAGAGTAGATATTTGCCTTACATCTATTTTCCTAGGGATTCCCTTTACACTTATTAACTTTCCATCGTTATTTATGAAAGTAAAGGTTTTATCGAAGCAATTCAAGAACACCCTATGCTACTCTAACCAATCCATACCAATTAATATATCATATGAACCTAAAGGTAATACATTGAGTTTAACAAAAGTTTCAAATTGATCCATAGTTACCGCACAATTCTTTACAAAACTAATTACCTTTCTCTTTGCACTAGTAGCTAACTGAACTAACCAAGAAATTGCAAACTTTTCAACTGGAAGTTCACATTTTCTACCAAATTAGGAGAAATATAGCTTAATCTAGCTCCTAGATCAATTAAAATAGATATAGGTATTTGATTTATCTTACCTTCCACTTCCACCATGGAAGTTTGATAGTCTTCCTGTCGATTCTCTAATGTTGCATTGATCATGGGCATTGTCCTCGCTAGATCACCAATAGTCATCTCTTCTTGTATTGTGTGGATGTTGCTAATAGTCTTCTTCCGATTGGGGCAGACTGATGCATGATGCGGACCATTGCATTCCCAACACTTTATGGGTTCTTTTCGTTCAAAGTTCTTTGTGTAGTTACTGTGGTTGTTAGCAGATTCTTTATTCTTTTGATTATTCTAATTGGTCTATGAAGTACTTTTATTCCCTTGGAAATTCTTATTAGAAAAATTTCTGGTGTTATTATTTTTAGAATTTTGATTAGGTACAAACTCTTTCTTCTTTTGTCCAAAGTTATTATTTCTTTTGGCCTTCCAATTGGCCATACTCTCCTTTTTACGATTCTGTTCATAACATAAATTTGCTTTTCTCATGGCTTCTTCTAGAGTTTTCAGATTGTCATACTCAATCCTGTCCTTTGTATGATAAGGTAAACAACTGAGAAACCACTGTACCTTAGGTTTCTTGTCCACAATGTATGGCACATACCTGAGAAGACTTAGAAACTTACTATTCAGTTATTTCATATTCATTATACCCAGTTTTAAATCATAGAATTCCTTAGCCCTTTCCTCATAGTACTGTTAAGATAAAAATTTCTTTTTGAAATATTTCTTGAATGTGCTCCAATTTATGTTTTTCTCTCTTATACCTTTTACTCTTTTTAAGTCCTGCCACCATATATCAGCTTTTCCCATAAGATTATAAATAGCCATCTTGGCCTTCAGTTGATTAGAATAGTTATAAATTTGGAAGTATTTCTTCATCCCAGATAACCAAGATTCTGCTTTTTCCCCCTTTACAGTTTCTCCATTAAATGTTGGCGGCTTGATCTTCTTGAACTCCCTAGAGATTTATTCATAAGTTTTATATTTTCTTTTCCTAGTATGGTGGTTATCTTCACTACTGTCACTAGTAGATTGAGAGTTTTGTTTATCACCATATACTTCAGAAGATGAGCTACTTTCATTTTTAACTTGTTTAGTCTTTTTATACTTATGTTGATAACCTATATCTTCAGACTCAGTTCTTTACCCTTTTCCTTAATATGAAATATATCTATTAAGATCTGATTCATCTCCTCTTGAGCTCTCAGAATCCTCTCATTTTATTTCTTAACTAATTCCATCTCTAATTTTAATTCTTTAATTGTTTGTAGTAGTTCGAAAGAATTATTGGTTATATCTTCTTGTATAGGTTCTTTTTGAAGATTATCTCGTTTAGTGTAAGGATATTCCTCATCTGCATATTCTTTCATTCTATCCATACCTGTCATTAACTCATAAACAAATTTATCTGTGTGTATCATTCAAAGAAAACAACATAAGCATAATTATTTAAATTTACTATTCCATATAGACAAGTTGAGCTTCATTAAGGCCTAGTGTTTGAACCTTGTTCTCTAATATCACATGTAATAACCTAAAATTTCGTAAAATTTAATTTTTTTTAAAGTGACATAAAATGTCTAAAGTCGAAGCTAAGTAACTACTAATGGTTAGCGGAAAATGAGACAGTTTATAAAAGAATATGGGATTGATTCTTTAAATGAACTTGTAAACTAAAGGATGTATTATTAAACACCTGTGTTAGTACTACTAATGACTTAACAGCTTTAGTTCTATCAGAGTTAGAAAAGGATTCACATTTCTTTTTACTGCTAGATATACTGATGATTAAATTTTGTCAAGTAGGTAAGAATTCTTGTATGAGATCGGGGCTTACTTAGCGTTCTGCTAACTTAATTGGATTGCTGGTTCCTTACAATTTTAGCAGGTAAGCGTAAGATCCAATAGGTGTTATTTAAAATTACGTCGAGAACTACTTCCCTAGCATGATTAAGATGCTAGTTTTAGAAATGGTTTAAATATGTTGCTTGTCTTCAAGGAGGTAATATCAATTTTTTTCCGTTGTTATAAATCCATAGTTGCATTTATAACTAACACTATAATGACTTCTTATTAAAAACATAAACAATGGTTTAAAATGCAAGATCAAGTACTTACCAAATTTCTTCAATCGTAAGAAGATTATTCTCTACGAATCTAAAGAATACAGTTTGGTTTTCCTGTGTTTACAGCCTTGGTTATTTATAAATTCCCATAGAGAGTATAGAGCTTATGGTTTTTGGCTCAAGTTCACTTCAAACTGTTTATTGATCTCACAACTATTCTCACTTCAATACTCAAAAGATGTCCTTCTTTTGAAGCATGATCAAGTTCCTATGTTTTCAATTATAATTTTAACCATGAGTTATTAGAATCTTTAACAAGAATTCTCCATCATTGTTAGTCTTCAGTTTCTTGATCACTCCTTCATCAAATCAGTATAAAGGATATGTTTTTATAAGTTTATGGCTTTTCCTTTTTACTATAGTTATAAGCTATTTTATAACCATCTCATAGCTCTATACTATTTCTTACATTACACCATATATTCGACTTGTTTGAAAGCATGAAGATATTCTAGGATAACAAATAGTATCCAAGTTATAACAATAGTATTAAGTTATAACAATAGTATTTAAGTTATAACAATATTATTTAAGTTATAACCTAAGGTAGAATACCTACCAAAACAATCCACTATGATGAAATTAAATGATGGCAAGCATATCTTATATAGTTTGAAAATGATTATTAGTATTGAAATAATGCAAGAGTTTGATTGTAGCACTGACTATAGGCTTCGACCCACGCTTGAAGAAGTATTTGGATGGACATGTGGATATGTTACATCAACTCAAGGGTTGACTTAAAATCTTGAAACCCTACTTCATTGCTTGTGCAGTGAGAGTTTCTCCTTTGTGTTGGTCGAGCTAAGAGCTTGCGGTCATGAAAGGCCTGTAACCACCTTCAAAAACTGGAATTACACCTGCAACTTCTATGCCGTGACTGTTGGGAGAAGTCGTTGATGGTTTTGGTTCTTCTTTGTGTTGAAAAGTTATAGCGAGGGTGCGTAAAGGCTTTTCTTTGTGGCTCGAAGGTTGTGCTTGCCGTAGCCTGCAACTGCACACTCAATAGTTGTTGCATTCGTTTGGTTGAGTTGATTTCCTTGTGTTTCCTTTGCAGAGGTGACTTCACAGCTTCTTCCTTTTTCCATGGTGCCAAATGTGACCTGGTGTGGCCATCTCTTCTCAGTTTCGACTCCCAGTTTCAATAGGTAAACAGTTACTCTAAACTCGATTTTTTCATTTGTTTTTCTTACGAGGGTTTTAAATTTTTTTATGCAAACAAGTATTAAAAAAGATACAGTTTGATTCTTGCAGGACCTTTGCTCATGGATCCAACGCTGTAGGTGAAAATGAGCTCACTCTTCATTCTTTACATGAGAATCCAACTGGTAAGCCCCGTTTCCATCGAGGGTTTCTTCTTGCATGACGTTGTGGTTGTTGGAAGTTGGTTCTTGTGGTTGTAATGGCACAGCCTCAGTTCTCCGTTAGCTTAATTTTCCAGTTTGTTTGCTATTTGTAAAGTTTTTAGAAACCCTTGAAGGGTATTTTGTGCAAGGTGAAGAAGGCTCTAGAAGCAGTGATGTAAAATGGTTTTTAAATGATGTTTTCAGCCTTAAGGCTTGAACAATGTAATTGCTTTCGTTTTAAAACAAAAGAGCCCAACTTTGAACTCAAAGAGGCTTGTCGACCTCTATCTAGTTTATTTTAGTTCTTATAGTAGAAATCATAAGCAAACTAAAGTAAAATGTAGTTACAATTTTCATTCAAGTGCAAAGAATCATCATATTCATCTAAACACCCATCTGTACTAGAGTACTGCCTGAGCCAGGCATGGAAAAAAGCAGTATGGAAATTCTAATTCTATTTGTTTTCTCATTTTGCATATTTATTACTAATTCTAACATAAACTGTAATTTACCATTTCTAACATTACACAGTTACTCCTTTCTTCACAAACCCTAATTAAATACTAACATGCCTGTAATTAAAAACTAGTAACATTTTACTGAGAATGGTAAAGAAAAATAACATATAGACAAATAGAACCTGTCAATGATAAGACGACAACATCTTAAGGAGGCTATTCCTCCCAACCAATCTCTTGGAGAATGCTCAGACAATGCTTCCTCAGGACCCCTGAGCTTCTCTCCAGTCTTCTTGGCAAAGTTTTGGGTGGAGAATATAACCTTAAGACCTCTTGTCACATGACTAGTCCAATTACCTCAGTAATTACAACATGCTCTCGGCAGTAAGAACTTTAGCCTAATAGCTACAATAAGTTCAGTCTTAGCAGTTAACCCCTCAAACTCACTTCAGTAATCCCCTCCATTGAATTTCTCTTGAGTAAATTCATTCACCCTGAATGATCACCTCTAGAATGAGTAGCCTCAGCTATCTTCATCGGGAAATTTTATAGAGATGCCTAGGTCTTCTGGGTCAGTTTTCATTTAATGAGCCACCTGCTCCGATTCCACTTTCTTGGGGAATCATGACCACAAATATAGGAAAGTTTCCACCTGCAACAGTTGGAAGTAGTTTGAGGATGTTGCCACTTGTCAGTGTACTCTCCACCCAGTCTCCACCAATTGACCAGTAAACACTCTTTTAACAGCTTCCCTAAGCTGTTGTTTCATCATTTTAATAGGGATAATTTTAAGGAACCATACTTATTTAAAAGTGTATAAATGTTGGTGAATCTTACCAATTCTTAAAACACCAACTATAAAATGTTTGGCGATATTTTTCAANTGATTTTCTATCATTTATATAATAAATTGGCGATTTTTAGGGTGAAAAAATTTTACCCCATCAAAATTGGGTGAGACAAGGCTTCAAAAATTGCAAAATGGCAAATCTTTTTTTAGAGAAAATCCCCTAAAAATAGCCCATGGGCTAAATTTTTCCCCTAAAATTATCCCTGAGATTCATTTATTTATTTATAAATAAAATATTCTGAATTACATTAATTATTCTTGACCCCACTAGGTCATCAATTACAAACTTAGCATAAAATATAACAAAATGTTCCTCAAATAACATTAAATTGTTTTTCCAAATTGGGGCATGTGACAGTGATGATTGATGATGATGATGTTGTTTCAAAATTCTTATGTTGATGATGATGATGTTCCAACATCTCTATGTTGGTGATTTAGTTGATGATATATCCTTTATTGATGATGTTGGTTTTAGCACTAACATGATAATGACGTTGCTATTGATGTTTCAGTATTTACATACTGCTATTGCAATTGATATTTCAGTATTTATATACTGATGTTGCATATGATATCTCATTATTCACATATTGATATTGCATATGATGTTTCAGTATCTACATACTGATGTTGGCAGAATATGATTCAGTATTCACATACTTATGTTGCAGAAGATGATCTAGTATACACAAAAGATGATTCAGTATTCACATACTAATGTTGTAGAAGATGATTCAGTATCCACATACCGATGTTGTAGAAGATAATTCAGTAGCCACATACTGATGTGATAGAAGATGATTCAGTATGCATAGAAGGTGATCAGTATTTACATACTGAGTTTGCATAAGATGATCCAGCTAAGATCGATGATGAAGATGTATGATGGTGTTCCAAAACATCCTATGACATACAGAGATTCACCAGTCAGATGTATAGTTGTGGTAGTAGTTTCTACCTTGGTTAAATACATTCCTAGTTAATAAGGAGTGTTAAAGTATTGTAACTTCAGAAGATATTCCATATGTATTGTTTGTATTCCTCCATCAGGAGATGAGTTTGGTCATGTAAGAGTCATTGAAAGAATCAATCTAAACCTTTTGATGTAAGTTCGGTAAATGTTACCCAAGTGGTATTGTAGTAAATGTTATTTTTGATGTCTTGCTAGACAAGTCGGCCCATTCAGTTAGACAAGTCGACTTGGCTAGGTCCTAAGTTAATTCAAGTGAAAAATATAAATAGGGAGGCACTCCCCTTCATTTTTACACACTCACTTAAGCAATTTTGGAAGAGAGAGAAGATCAAGTGCACTAGAAAGAAGAGAGAAGAAGTTGTCTGGGTTTTACACTACTCTAATTGTGTTCTATACTGAGGAAGTTTTGCAAGGTTTTATCCCTTGTGGTTTCCCTGAGGAAAATATTTGTGTTCTTTGTGTTTCTGTGCTTGTTGTTCTTTTAGTGATCCTACTAGTGAAAATTGTCTTAAGATGCATTTAAGAAATTAAGAAAACTTAACGCTTTCAAGCATTCACAAACAATTTCCACTAAAGTTAGCATTGGATTCATCTTGAGATTCCCATGTTAATGGATCGTTTCTTGAATCTTCCTAATCATTAGACAACCAAAATTTTGACCGTAAAAGAGTAGCTACCATGCCTCTGTTAAGAAATCCATTGCAAAGCACTATCGTTACTTGTTTTTCATATTTAATCCATGCCCAATAACCACTAGTTTCAACCATTGTTACTATTAAATTGTAATTCTTTCAAAAGAGATCCCTCGCTAGAAGGAAAGAAGCCAACTTTCCTCCTAAAGATTGGTTTTGTGGTTACCTTGCGATTATCCTTTCACAAATGGGGGTAAATTCTGTGTGCTAATAGGGTGGTATTGAGAAAATGCCATCTCCATTTATCCCCCAATTTGTTTTTTAAGGGAGTAAGTGAGAATATTTAACGTAAATGAAATTTGAGAGGTTTGTTGGATTTTTGGGACACTTCATATATGGTTAATCACTTTAGTGGTTATTGTGATTCCACCCTTTGGGGATATAAGGATAAAATTTAACCTTCAACCTATATAGTAGTGAGGCTCTAGCCTCATTTGACCTAGATGAAAATGTATATTGCACATAATTCTTTGTGCTCTTAGTTGGGATCTTCTTAAGAATACGTGCTTCACTATTTAAAAGTGTTTATGAACCTTAACTTAATTACTCTAGGTTCATCTTAAAACCTTTAAATTCACAATTTAAATCCATGAGGTTTGAGATCTAGAATGAATATACAAGCTTATATTCCCATCATCAAAGACACACACAACCTAAATGATTTTGAACTAATAAATTTGAGTTGTCTATAATACATTTCTACTTGTACAAGGTCTAATTTGTGTAAGGTAAGGTTGATGTAAGTAGTTTATTAACTTAAATGTCCTTTCAAATAAGAAACTCATCTTTATGCACTTCAAAATTTTCCAAAGATACTAAAATAATTTAATGGGATCATTCAACCTTCCCACTATCACCTCAAGTACCAACCCTTAAATTTTTCTTGCTTATATTGAAGGTGAATCCTAACTTGTGGTTTCATCATCGAACTTAAAAATAACTCTAACATGGTCCTTATAATTTTCCCTATTTATCGATTCCATTTCACTACAACTTCATGGTTTGTTTTATTGTGTGTTGTATTATCCTTTCCTTATTATAGCATTCCCCATTAGTGAAAATGTATTACACCAAAATGATCCATCATTGGATTTGAGCATGTAAAATTTAGAAATTTTAATTGTGAAGATCACCTCATCATGGTAACAATAATGGATTCCAATCTTATTACATCAATTGATAAGCATATTAAATAATAAGTATATGGATTTGATTGGACTATTTTTAAGGAGATTTATGAAGACAATAATATCGTAAAAGAATTGGACATGATATTGAACCAAGGATTGGTTAGATAGTTTTAGAAAAAGGGTAATTCATACTCATAACTATATGGGTATAATTTCAAAATCTATGGCTTCAATTCCTAATGTGGGAATGAAATTCCCATGCTATATTTTTCAACTATAGCCTATTGAGAATAAATTTGTACCATGCTACAACACTCCGATTAAAAATAACCAATAACCAATAATAAAGATAAAACGCAAGGGTTTTATTGGGAAAGAGTTTCAAACCATGTAATACCTTCAAGGTTGCTTTGCATGGATCGTGACTAGTTTCACCAATATTCACTCAACTCCACCTTATCTCTATCTTGTGCCTTAGATCATAATAAATTATAGTTATAGTTTTCAATTATAGTCTACTGAAAATTGGGAATGAAATTTTACCATGTTATTTTTATTAGATTTAAAAACCCAATATTAAATATTAAATATTCATTAGGCATGCATTTTGTATCATTTGTGACCTTCAAGGTTTACTTGCATGGATCATGCCCAGTGTCATCCACAATCACACAATTCCACCTTATCTCTAGATTGTGCCTTAGATCTAGAAATTACAATCTAGTAATGGTTGGGATGGTTTAATCTATGTCTCAAACTAATATGGTACACAAGATAATCATCCTAATGTGGCTAATATAAAAGGACTCTCTAAATCCTTTTCCAGTTTCATTGTTCCAAGATGTACACAACAAATTACTAGTCAACATATATGCATATATTACTAGTTGACATGAAGGATGTTATAGCATGATTTGCCCACCCAATACATCATGATTTGATGGCCTTTCCCTGTCCCTATGCAGAATCACTATACACCATTTACTCACCATATCCCTGATTCTCCAATTTAACCCTATAAAATATCTTTTTGAAGATACATGCAGGTCAAAAGTCTACAACTCATGTACATGCAACTTGCACCACTGTCACCCACAAAAAATAGTTTTTATGCTAAAAAATAAAAAATATTTGGAGTTTTCCCCATCAAGTAATGACTAAATTGATCCTTGGCCTTCCATATGTTGGGAAACACACTGATTCAACCCTTCACTTCCTATTGAGGGGCTATATATTGAGCTATTGTGAAGCATTAAAGGAGGAAAATGTTGGAGAGTAAAGATATTATAGCGAAATTTTGCCCCGTTCTTACGTGCTTGAGTCTACATCCCTTTGTCCTGGAGGAAGGCATTAGTACTCTTTACCAAAATTTCCATTGTCTTTGTGAGATTGCAATTGTATGGAGGATTGAAGTGGTAGAGGTCCAGGTGGAGGGACTCAGTTTCTTGGTTCAGACATGGTGCCGACAGAGGTTGTTATTTGTATCTTTGTTTACATTAATAGAATTATCCATTTCTCACCCAATTTCGAGTTTAATTATGAATATTTGTATCCATGGATGTAATTACTTTGTATACATTTTTTAAATGAATATGATAGATTAGACACTAACACTTTATATGTCATGATTATATATATATTTTTTGTTGAGGATGAAGTGTAGGGACAAGATTTTATCGAGAACTCAACAAGGATCTTCTTCGAATGCCTGATTGAGGTACAGTTCTTATTCCTTAGTGTTTATTTTAATTTATGTATAAGGATGCTTGAGAATGGATTGATTTTTGGTGTCATATTGTTTGTTTTGGTCCACCCCAAGCCATAGGTATTTTTTCTCTATAACATATTGGTGACTCTGCTAGGGAGATTCCATTTTGCTAGGGTTTGGGTGCATTTTTTCGCTTGTTTTCATCTCTGTTTCTCCCTGTTTCTATACTGTATTTGGTAGTATTTTCATCCCTTGACAATGCCCTAGAGTGGTTTGACCCTTGGCCTAAATTTTACCACCTTCTTCTTTGTATACACGGGTAATAGAATATACAATCACGTATATACACAGGTCGTGCTCTACCTAATCGTGTACATACACTTTTTCTCTTTGAACAGTTGTGTGCATCATCCCTTTTAGTTGAGTTCTTGATGTGTGAATTTCTTGGGTGGGTTGTGAGTGTGGATGGACCTACCTGGGTACCAATATTGTTTGTTAACTATTCCTTTTGTGATTAAAGACCCCTTTTTTTATTAATTGTCTTTCTTTGAAAATTGTTCTTGTCAATTTATCTCATTTTTTGCTTGCCATTAGTGCATTGTTATTTGTCTCGGTGTCTTGGTTAGATTGTGTTTTCTGCTTGTTGTAGATCCTGCAAGCTTTAATGAATTTTATTGCATTTTCATTCATTTATATTGAAAATACAAAATAATTATATAGTTGCATACTTGCACCTCGCCTATGCATTTAAGTAGGTACTTACACCGGGTTGCTTAGATGAGAGTAGTGTTTAGGCTTTCATATAGGTAGGATTGCATTGGCATTTGAAAATAAAAGAAATTTGTGTGCACTACACATAGTGGCATACCATTATTCAAGACAAAGTTAAACTTGGCATTGTTTTTAGGTGTGCATATATACTTCATTGTCTAGTTGTAACATCACTAGTTGCCTTTTTTCATTTCCCTTGAGTAATCACAACCTATAAACTTAATTCTTAAATTAAAATTTATTACAATGGTTTTATTTTATAGGGTGCACCAATAATATTATGTTGTAGAGTCTTAGAATGGGATGTTGTGAGTTAACTTCTCCAATACTATGAAACGAAACAATTAGTTGTCTTTCCATGTGAGAAGAGAAATCCTTGGTATAATTAGTGTTCTTAGGAGGATAATCTTACACAGGATTTAAGCACGAGGCGACTGTGGAAATTAATCCCATGTTTAGATAAATTGAACTCACAAAATTACTTGAAAAATATGCAAGTAAACTCAAAAGGAGACTGAATATGTTGAATAACACAAACTATTGTTATATTATTTTACACCAGACACCATTATGTATAAATATTCTATTCAACCATGTAGATACTCCAAGGATTAGAAAGCATAAATATTCCATTCGAATCCGTACAAAAGCAAACTTACTAAACTAGTCAAAATACCCCATAGGTGCATAAAACACTTTCCTAATGTGTCAAGAGGCTCATTAATTGGATGAATGAGTTGTTACAGATAATAAGTGAAGGAAATTGGAGTAAATAATGATTTTAGGTGAGGAAAAGAAGGAGGGTGATTTGTGACAAAAACAAGGCAACCTACCTTAAAACTAGCTTTACCTTTTTCCTTAAAACTGTAGAAAAAATAGGAAACTCTGGATAAGGAAGGAATGCACACTTACTAAATTGGGTAGTCTAATGGGTTGGAAAAATATTATCCAAAATATTTCCAAAGTTCTCCTGGAGGTATATTTGGCAAGTTTGACCACAAAAATGCAAGTGGATGCCAACTAGATAGTGTAGGACCTAGGAATTAACCAAAATGATTAAATTTTATATCCTAAGTATGGGAATTGGTTTTAATTATTCCAACACCCCCTATTAAGCCTGAATTATGTAAAATATCAAAAAAATATCATAGATATAGGGCCTAGCAACAAGGATTAGTCACCCTTTACATACTGCTTGTCAATACAAAATAAGGAAAGAGGCAAAACCACAAAGGGTAAAATCCTCCCTTAAACATGGAAATAAAAAAATTTGTAAGAAACATTGTCTTCAATCAGTCTTCACCACATGATCAACTATCCCCAACAGTGATTTTAATTGCTGAAATTCTTCTCAGAAAACACCTTGGTGAAGATGTATGCAACTTTCTCAGATGATGCGCAATAATGCAGAACAATGACCCCATTATGCACAAGTCCTTTGACGTAGTGCATATGGATCTCTATGTGTTTGGTTCGACTCCTTATTACTGGATCAATTGAGATTCAAGTGGTACTTTGGTTTTCACAATAGATGAATGTAGAAGTCTCAGACTCGATCCCAAAATCTCCAAGTACACCATGCAACCACAAACATTGAGTAGTTGCATTCACAACTCCTATGTATTCGACCTCTGTAGTGTATTCGACCTCTGTAGATGAAAGTGCAATTGCAATTTGCGTCTTACTTGAAAAACTAATTGTTCCATCTGCAAGCATAAACACATATCTAGAAGTTTATTTTCTATAAATGTTATCACCTGCCCAATTAGAGTCGGTAAAACCAACTAACTCTAGGCTAGATTGTGCAACATAGTGAATCCCATGTGTTCTTGTTCCTTGTACAAAGTTTAGGATTCTCTTTGCTTCCCTCCAATGGATTTCATGAGGCTAATACATGTGTATTGAATCCACACTCACTGCATAAGAAATATCAGGTCGAATGTGATTCAAATAAAGAATACAACCAACCAGCTGCATATACAGGGTGTTTTTTATCGATGGAGTTGACTATGTTTCTTCAAGCTTAACTCCTGAAAGGAAAGGAGTCTTGCTTGGATTGCAATCCTTCATGTTGAACTTGATTATAAGGTATGAAGCATACTTGGACTAGTGACATACCCTGATTCCAATATTTGATCGAGAAATTTCAAGCCCCAAAAATTTGCTTAACAATCCCAAATCAGTCATGGAGAAGGCATGGTTCATTGCACTCTTCAAAGAGGAAATTTATTTATTGGAACTTCCTATGATTAGAAGATAATACACAGACAATAAAATAATTATTAAATAACCATGAATCAGATTCAAATATACATTTTGATCATAATTGCATCTACAATAGTTCAGTGATAGCAAAAATCCATCAATCTTGGCATATCAAGCTCTGGGAGCTTGTTTTAGCCCATACAAAGATTTCTTCAACCTGCACACAAGAGATGGATTAGCCACAAAACCTTATGTATTATCAATATATATTTATTCTTTCATATATCCATTTATAAAGGCACTCTTCACATCCATGTGATGTACCTCCCACTGCTTGGAAGCTGCAATGGCCAAAACTAGTCTTATGGAGTCCATCTTTTCCACTGGTACAAATGTCTCATTGTAGTAAATGCATTGGAATTAGGAGAAGCCCTTGGATATTAATATTTCCTTATACTTCATAGGATATCCATCATCAAAAAATTTAGTATTGAATACCCTCTTACACTTGACTATATTTCTCCCCAGGGGGATATTGACTAGTTCCCATGTGTCATTCTTTTGGAGCGACCGGTATTCCTTATTAATGGATGTTTTCCATATTGGATAATCTGATGATAATTCATATTTATGTGGGTCATATTCAATCATTAGATAAAAATTCTCAACAAATAAAGGGTCCTTAACACAAATGGCACTCTTGAATTGAGATCTAGTCCTCCTAGGGACTCTAGGATTCCCAGGTAGTTCCCCATCTGCTTGAATTGTATTTTCATCCCACTTTGGCCTTGTGGGACTATTAGGATATGCAATTAAATCATCATTATCAGACATATCAGAATCAGAAATTTCATTAGTATCTTCACTTAGTAACATTCAAAGGTGGTGGTGGTGAAGAAGACTCTCGAAATTCTAATGTTGGCATATGCTCGTCCTCAAACTAAACACTCCTTTCAATGAAAGATATTTTAGTTCTCATGTTGATAATATTATACCCTTTGGAATATTCAGAATACCCAACAAATAGGAACTCTTTACTTTTGGGTTCCAAATCCCTCCTCTTGTGTAATGGAATTCTAGCCCATGCCCTTGAGCCAGAAATCCCGAAATGAGACACATCAGGCTTGTGTAAACTCCAAGCTTCCAAAGGAGTGATTCCATCAAGTTGATAGTGAGGCACCCTATTTTGGATATAGGATGCACATTTTATATCTTCTTCCCAAAACTTTGGTGGCAAACTCTTAGACTGCATCATACATGTAGCCATCTCCTTGAGGGATCTATTCTTCCTCTTAGCAACACCATTCCGCTAAGGTGTGTAAGGAATAGAGTGTTTAATATGGATACATACATATTTACAATATTAAATAAACTAAAAATTTACATATTCACCACATTATCAAATCTGAGGATCTTGATTTTCCTCCCAGACTGGTTCTCAACCAAGCCTTTAAAAAACTTGAATAGGTAAAAAAATTCATACTTGAGTTTAAGGAAGTAAACCCAACAATATTTGGAAAAGTCATCTATAAAGGTTAATACATACCAGGCTTGACTCATAGACATATGAGGGAAATTACCATCAATATCGTTGTGGATAAGTTCAAGAGGTGCAGAGGTTCGCTCATGACTAACTCTCTCATACTTATGCTATGGGTATTTCCCTAAAATGCAACCCTAGCAGACTACTTTGGAAAACTTTATCTTTAGAAACCATGAAACAATGTATTTTTTCACATAAATATGAAAGATATTTGTAATTTAGATTACCAAACCTCTCATGCCAAACCTTGTTGGCTTCATTAGCATGAGTGAGGAGAGAAGAGGGGTTAGAGAAAGACATGAAGTGTGAGAACCTGTACAATTTCAAACTGTGATCCACAAAACCTTTAGAAATGACTCTACCATTCACAATATTAGATATTTCAAAATCATTGGGAGAGAAGACAACCTTCTTAGGAGACCCAGTGTGGGTCATCTAGTAGATTGACAAGAGATTAGTAGCAAGAACTGGAACATACAAGATATTATTGAAAGAACCATGGTCAAAATCTATGCTACCCTTACCCTTACTTTCAGTTTCTGAGTTTTCTCCCAGCAAAATATTTGGACCATTTGAATCATCAAGAGAAGAGAAATCCTCCCTTGTTGAAACCATGTTCCTAGAAGCTCTAGAAACAATGATAAAGGAAGCAGATATTACAGTTCTTGCAACCAAAGCATGCACTCCTAGTGATTATGTCAAACCTGAAAAGGAAATAGAAGAGGAGAAAAATCATGCTACAAGGATCTGATACCATGTGGAAATTAATCCTAAGCTTAGATCAATTGAACTCACAAAATTGCTTGAAACATATGCAAGAAACACTCAAAAGGAGATTAAATATGTTGAATAACACAAACTATTGTTATATTATTTTAAACCAGCCATCATTATATAGAAATGGGTTGTTCAACCATGTATATACTCCAAGGATTCAAAAGCATAAATATTTTATTCGAATCAGTACAAAAGCATGCTTACTAAACTAGTCAAAATCCCCCATAGGTGCATAAAACACTTTCCTAATCTGTCAAGAGGGTAACAAATTGTAAGAATGAGTTGTTACAAGTGATAAGTGAAGGGAATTGGACTAAATCATGATTTTAGGTGAGGAAAAGAAGGAGGGTGAGTTGTGATAAAAACAAGGTAGACTACCTTAAAAACAGGAAACCCTAGATAAGGAAGGAATGCATACTTACTAAACTAGGCAGTCGGATGGGTTGGAAGAATATTATCCAAAATATTTCCAAATCTCTCCTGGAGGCATTTTTTTCAAGTTTGACCACAAAAATGCAAGTGGATTCCAACTAGCTAGTGCAGGACCTAGGAATTTAACCAAAATGATTAAATTTTATATCCTAAGTATGGGAATGGGTTTTGATTATTCCAAGAAAAAAACTCATGTTTGTGGTGGGGATATCCCCCTACTACTCTTTGTTGAGTGCTAGAGATATTTCCAGGATCTTATTTGTATCTAGGGGCTTTTGAGGTACCTTTGGTGCTTTCGAGCTTTAGGATTTGTTACCCTTCCCATATGGTAGATCCCTCCTGCTAGTGTCCACCTAAGCATTGATTATATTGGGGTGAACTTAGTTTCCTTACCTAGGTATTGCAGGGGGTTCTTGTAGAGGTTATTTTGTGAGTGTCCTGGTCGGGTAGGGGTTAGAAAACATAGTCATTTTACGCGTTGAAGCTGAGGGCCACTATAATTGGTTACACACCTCTCCTTGTACTATATGGGAGTCTCAGGTATTTCCTAGGAGAGACATACTTGCTTCATTCAGCAGATCACTTTTCCTCATTATTGGATTATTTGCATCTAACCTAGTTTTACTTAGGGGTGTGCTTTGTGTGTGCTAGTTGTCTTTATGGATCGTAGTTATTTGAGTTCATTTATTTATGGGTCATTGTGGATCAATTTTTGGCATCCCAATGATCTCAATTTTTAGCAATATTACCGCCTTGTGATCCTCTACCTCCTCTTCATAAGAGGATTAGACATTCTAGGTGACCTCTTTCCCATACAGTTTTCACCATGAATACTACTTCAGAATCCTCAAAATTCCCTCCTCCCCCATCATATGGAATTGGGGGAGGAGCCTTTCAGGTTCCTCCTTCATATACTATATGGATACCAAGGAATCCAGTTTATATTAACCCTTGTAGGGATGTTCCTTCCAATACTACATGACCACAGTTTTCAGAATTTATAGCTTCCCATTGAAATTTTTCCTCAGGAATGTCGAGTGTCGAGATTCAATTAGTTCCATTTAGCACATGTCCTTTTACGTTCAGCATGCCAAACATCACTACTAGTATTCTATCACCCATCCCAGGTTCTAGCACGAACCCTGGTGTTGGATTAGGGGGCACTTCATCCCCTTACCTTGTGCATCAATTTGGAAGTGGTCATATTCTTCCTTCTACTCCATTTGTTGGGGGATTTTCACTTTCTTCATCTGGTCTTAACACTAGTGTTCATTCCCAAGGGGGTGGTAGTGGATACGTGAGAATTGGATCTACAAATTACATTCCTTCTTGTGTCCCATCGTCCAGTGCACCGATTCCTCTGAATATTTTTCATATGACTAGTCCTCCCTATATCTTATGGTTGGGACTCTCTACTAACTAGGTGCAACTATTTTTGGTCTAATATCATTGTGTAGGGTCCATTTTAGTGCTCTTTCACTAATATTTTGGCTCGTTCATTCCCATGTCAGGTATAAAGTTGAATTGGCATATAGGATAGGACCATTTTCCCTATGCATTTTTCATTATCCCATGACTATATAAATTAACCATAGGTATGAACGTGCTTCTTAATGTTACAGAGCCATATCATTGCTACTAGAAGTGGCATTATGTAAGTGATAGAGCTTCTCTAATAATGGGTGCCCTAGTTAGATACCTCTTTGTCATTCAGTGCCCATGATGAGTGTACCCGCTTTAGGTCTGGGAGTCCCTTGTAGTCCCACCGTGCCTTTGAACAAGAAGTTCATTTTCTTTCTTACCTTTATGCTAGCCATCTCTTATAGGGAATCCCATTTTTTATCAAATTGTAATTGCATTGCATGCGTCTTCTTGCCATATAAAGCTTAAATTCGGCTCTCCGCTTCACTTTTATAAGCCATATAGCCCGATCTTGTCTCAATTCTATCCAAGTAGAGCCTCTTATTTATATTTGCATCTTGAGTTTCCCATACCTGAAGGAGACATCTCCCCGAGTGTCCTTATCCTACACATGCTTCATTGCATTGAGCATAGGCACATTCCACTTCTTGGAACTAGTTTGATTTCCCATGACACTCGTCTCCTCCTTGTTGTACTATAAGCAATTTTACTCTTTTTCAAGCTTCTTAACATGAAAAAGACTAAAAAAATCATAAAACATAAAAAGTTGGATGGGAAATGATATTGTCTCACCTTGGAAGTTGTCATGTCTCCTTCGAACAAAGCATGGTCCATGAGTTTATTCATCATTGGTTGGGTTTCTAGTATGACCTTAGGAGTTTTGCTTGTTACTCAGATCTTTCTCCACTAATTGGTTATGCTTCTAGTCACTATGGATCCTTTGTTGATGGTTCCCGTGTAACATAGTTGTTCCAGTTTACACTTTGACTCTATGATAACTAAGTGTATCCATATAACTTATGCTCTTATTCAAATTAAGTCTTTAACATGAGCCGACCATTCCTTAGTTATGTTGACTCTACATGTCTTCCATTCTTGATACATTGGTTACTAGTTCACGCACATATTTTTGTTCGATTTCTTCCAAGTTATCTAGCATTGTTGTGTATCTCATGTTGGTTTATGGGGGTGCCTTAATTTCCTCCTTCTAGCATATTCCATTCCATCGACTTCATATCATTTATTCTAGAATAGAGATTTATAGTCCATTGAGTTCCTTGAGGGTTGTTGTCATCAATGGCAGGTTCTCTCACCATCAACAGATTTTGGAATACATCAATGTCCCCTGATCGATGGATTTTTTTAAGTGTTTGACCTCAACACATTTATTCACACTTGATTGAATGCACTTTGTACCTTGATTCCCATTATCATTATTGGTGGGATATCTCGCATCTGTTAACAGTATACAACAATGACCGGTAATCAGATGACGACCCATCATGTTTGATCCCGACACCTTTATTCACGTTATGGGACATGTACTAATGACTATTTCTATAGAAGACCTCATAGTTTAGTGGCATTCCATATATTCTACTTCATTGATCACAACAATATTTATGAGACTTCAATTCTTATGACCAGAGTTCAATGTACCTTTTCATGTACCAGATGTCTTAATTCAGTTTGGAGATCGTACTTCATTGTATATTGTAAGTTACCATGACCACTCATGACATATGTTTATTATGCCTATTCATGGCCATTGCACTTATATGTATCAAGGATTTCTATGTATACTTCATATATGCAGTCATATGTAGAGACTTATCATTGCATTATACTGACGATTGGTTGGTTCTTCCACCTGGTTCTTCACTAATTTACTCTTCCATGTCCCCATCTCAATGAGACTACTAGTTGACAATGTTTCACCCACCTACTAGTTCCCTAGGTTGCAAAGGAGGCATTAAATATTGCAATAAGGGAGCTATGGGACCCAAGAGAACCTTAGTTTGTTATTTACACATTAAATTGGGTCATACAAATAATAAATATGGATAAAACAAAGTGGCATTGCTTCATAAGGACATTTGTAGGTTTATGGAGACCTTAGGTGACTAGATTCTTCCTTACATATGTCATGACTTAACCCAAAATTTGAAATTATGAGTAATGGAACATTCTTGTAAGGTGAAGAGGTTTCAAGTGACATATCATGATCCTTCGAATGGGTGAAGAGGAGTAACTCCCTATAGAAGAGGAAGAGGCTAGGAAGAAACTACGTGCCACTTGGAGAGAGATTCCCTGTGTTTTATGACAACAATGATGGAAGTTTCTATGAAATTTCAAGCCTGATTTCAGACCTATGAAAATATGACATGTCAAGGTGAAAAATAGCCTTGTTATAACCAAATCTTGTCACCAACATGTGATGAGATCCTTAACACCTACATTTTCCCTAAATCCCAAATTTGGAGTGGAAACATGCTCTGGATGTCAATTCTACATGAAAAACCTTAGCACCACACTTTCCCTTTAGCTGATGAGCGGTACCTTGTTTGGCACTGCTTAAGTTCTATTATAGAAAAGCAGTGCCATCGTGTATGTGATTCATTCTTGAAGCAGTTCTTACCTACACCGCTCTATCATAAGGGTGAATAAGCGGCACCCTTGGTAAAATTGGAAAAAAGAGGATTCTCGAGGTTTATAGAACATGAGCTTCCTGTCCTCCCTTATCCCTATCAATTTGGGTTGGTTGGAGTCGAGATCCCTCTTGGTAGGATCTTATGGCCACCTCACCCACAATTCTATCAACTATCCCTATCCATTGAGCCCTATAAATACAACCTCATGTCCCATAGTTGAGGGAGAGAATTGAATGGTAATGTTATGCTGTTGAATTGACTATTGGGCATCCCAATCTATTGGAGAGCACAAGAGAGCAAGTTGGAGCTATCGAGGATGAGGTTTTTGTCTTGTGAAGGAGTTTGTCAACACTGAGGAAATGTTGTAAGCTTCTTCATTGATTTCTTAATGCAAAGCTAATTTCTGTCCCACATATCTGTTGTACCTATCTCGCATGTATATGTTACTGGATTCCTTAGTCACTAGTATGGATGTGTAAATAATGTTCTGGTAGCTTTTATGTTCTTGTTTGTTTGACATGTTCTACAGGTACACAGGTTCATCATCAAAGCATTATTTCAGGTGTTTATAACATTCAGGGAAGGTTTTCATCCTTTGTTGTTCACTTATTTGTTCTGGATATGAACCATTCAAACCAGAGGAACAACTTCTGTCAGCAGAAGGTGCAATATTCCTGACAACAAATCCGGCGACTCCACTGGGGAACAAAGAAAATTTCAGTTGATCTAATCTTCCTCAGTCCTTGAACACTTATCTGAATCTAGGCTCCAGTCTATAACTCTCTTCAGTTAGATCTGCCATCTAACTTAGTGAATTTTGGTCTAAAACTTTCACATCTGAACTACTTTGACTTTATATGCTCTATTTTATTGTCAATTCATCAGTCTTTATCTTGATCTGAGCAATTTTTAACTTGAAATCTCATTCTCTTTGTGTTTTGGATATATTCAAGGAATCGCACATGTGATGTAGGCTATAAGCGGTGCCACCACCTGAACCCTGTTAGCCATAAGCACTGCCATTGCCTGAGTGCAGTGATCCAGAAGTGGTGTTCATCCAAAACCGCTCTGTCAAAGACCCCTCCAGCGCAGTGACAGGTAGGCCTTGTTCCAAAACTTGATTTTTTGTGATTTTTTGCAAAAAGTAAGATTTCAGTTTCTTTTAGCCTTGCACTGTCAAGCTTGTTTGTTTGAATCTAAATGCTCATGGTTGAAATTTTTTTGGTGAAAATTTGTTTGATTGAAAGAATTCAAAAGCTTAGTTAGGATTGTTGATTATTCGTTTTCTTTCATGCTTGTTGGTTGTGATTCTGAAAGGAATTGTTGAAAGCTTAGTTTTCAGTTAGATCTCTTTTCATTTCATTTATAAAGAATGAAAGAAAAACCACTTGATTATCATCTTAATTTCATTTTTACCATAGAGGACTTCTTTTTGCTTTTAAAAAGAAATTTTTTTGTTGAGATTAGGTCATTAATTTTACTGAGCATAGGGCACTGGATCTCTGATTAGCCTCATAAGCTTTTAGGTTCCCTTTGTTATTTTGTCTCTCTTGCATTAGTACTGTCTTATCAAAAGAAAAAATAGTGTAGTTTTAAGTTATATCTATCTATGTTTCAAAGAAAAATCGAAAAAATAGATTGCATATGCATGTAGAGTGCTTGTTGTTTTTCCTTTAGGAAAAGAGACTCTTACCCATATGATTGCTTTCAAAAAGAAAAATGAGTTTGGAATGTGTTTCTTGTATTTGGATTTGATTTATTCAAAGTAGTTGTTTGGGAATTTTTGGTTTTCAAAATGAAAATAAAATACTCTCTCTCCCTCCCGTAAGTAGGCATACATCGAATGGTAAAGCGAAATATTTGCATCTACATATCTACATGGTTTTACTTTTTCTGTCAAATTCCATCCATTCACCTAACCATCCACTTTAAAATTAACGGTAGTTATAGGATTAATTTACATAGAAATTTGTGTGATAGGATAGAGACATGTTCGGGCATTGTTAAGCGTAGGAGCTGTCATTACTCGTCTGCACTACATCCCGGGACTCGCGTGGTTCTTCCACATACCGTCGGTATATCGAATGGCCTTTCACGTACCCTTGAGGTATATAGAAAGGTACTTCAAGTACTCAATTTTACATAGGAAGGCCCCTTGTGAATGGTTGTGCATTAGACAACACTACTACCGATTTGATCTCCTATGTACCTTGCGTATCTCAGGAGACCCCACTAGGATACCTTATCTATCTGAGAAAATACCTTTGGTCGTCTTTCTTGGAGCCATACACCAAAAATAGCATTTGGGGAGATTACTACACACGTATATCACAAGTGGCACCTTCTTGACAATCCTGGTGAGAGACAGGACTATCTAAACTCCTCCTGTCATTTAAGTTTTCTTGTTTGGCTTGTAGCTTGAGTAGGGGAATTTTTTGTGTGTTTTTTCTAGTTTTGAAACCCTAGGTTAGATAGGAACTGTACAAACTGGATGAATTGAGACAGTGCAGAAGAGTACGGGGCTTTCCACTTGATTTTACTCCTATTTCGAGAGAAGATCCTATGGAAGATATCGACCAAGGATCTGCTACCAACTCCCGAGTGGGAGAAAATGTGGTTGCAGAAAGCTGAGATCCATATCCTTCGCACGGTCCTCCCTTGGATCAACAACCTTCTAGGGGTAATAATTTTTTCCATTCTCCCATAGAAGGCCATGTTGATAATACTACCCATCCAGATTATGGTCCTAATGCTCCATTTTAGGATACCTCTATGGGACAGGCCATTGATTTGTTTGGAACCCGTCCAACCTCTTCTGAAGAAATTTCACCAAATGAAGAAGAACGTAGACAATACCATGCAGCTATTCTCCATGCAAGAGAACTTGAGAAGAAAATAGATAACATATTGGGTACACCACCGCCTCACTCGGCAGTTTTTCCTCATAATACAGACCCTTGGCCTGTGGGATATCACTCACTTGCCAATTCTATGAAACCCATTGAACCTATTCTAGATCACGCTGTGACTTCGCATAATCTAGTTCAAACTACCAACCCCACCACCTCCCATATTATGTCTGTTCCAAATCCTCCCAGTTCTTCTGCACCTAAGGACCAACATTCAATTCCTATTCCATCAACACCTTCTAGTGCCGAGGGGCAACCCCCGGCATGACCTACGTTACCTGTCACTGGAGTTGTAGCTATTAATGGATAGACCTCTAGTTTAGAGAAATCTGTAATCTATTTCCCTCCTACCCATATGAATGTGGTTAACCCCCCATCCATTTCAGGTCAACCCTTGGGGGCACAACCTGTAACCAATCAAACCTCTTGGGGGTATGGTTACATAGAAATCAAGTACCTATAGGAAATATCAATTACGAACCCACTCCTACAAGACTGTCTTATGCTGGAATTCCATATACTAGTAATACTTTCACTCCAGGGGGGCAACCTAACTGGTCCTACATGCCAGCTATGGGAGGGATACCTATACATACTGCGGGGGGTGCTGGAGGACCACCTTATGGAGGTCCTTCCTCTGGGGGGCCTAATGGTCCTGGAGGGCATGGTGTCTTTCCTCCTTATGACCCTAATGGTCTTGGTGGTCCTAGGGTGCTTGTTGGATTCCCTCCTAATGGTCCTGGAGGGTCTGGTGGCCTTCCTCCTAATGGTCCTGGAGTGTCTGGTGGTCCTCCTCCTAGTGGCCAGGTGGTCCTGGTGGTCCCAGTGGTCCCAGAGGCCCTGGTGGTCCTCCTCTTGGAGGCTCCAGTGGTCCTAATGATCCCAATCCTGGAAATCAACCCCCTGCGGGTGGATATTCCAACAGTTCTTCATCACAACAGCCATTTCAACAACCTGTCTATCATTTTACTTATGGTCCTACTAGTACTTATATGCCCTATCAATACTACTAGTACGTACAACCTAATTTCTAGTTACCTTTCCTAGCAACTTTGGACTTGCCTGATTTGTCCAAGTTGATTAATGATCCCATTCGACATAACCCCTCGTGGCCTTCCATTCCGGTAAAGTTACCATCGAACATTCCAAAATTCGATGGGAAGCAGGGAGATGATCCAAAAAACCATGTTATGACATTCATTTGTGGTGTTCTTTGAACTCCCTAATGGATGATTCAGTTCATTTAAGACTCTTCCAACGAACTTTGACCGGTACCGCCATGAAATGGTACATTGAACTTCCACAACATTCATTTGTCGATTTTGGTTCTTTGGGAACTGTCTTTCTTACACACTTTTAGCTTCCTATCTGCTGTGAAACGGGCATAGATCTCTTAACTTCTCTGTGTCAGAACACCTCCATGCACATATCAGTTCATATCCATGAGTGGAGAAGGTGGAGAAGACTTATTAAGGCTCCTATCCTGGATCAATTGTTAGCTGATTGGTTTACTAAATCTTTGTTGCCTCCAATCGCTGAAGATGTGGCTATGGGCGGCTTCGTTACCAAAGAGCAAGCCATTAATCGAGCCCAATATATGGACTTGGTGTATTCCTAGTCCGGAACGTTGTATGACTTGATCCCTCAAGCTCCTCGCCCAAGCACCGATCTTGCCAATCCACCAACAGAAACCCTTGTTGATGGGATTGTTGGTTCAAGCCAATCCCCGCCAATAGCAAAACCTGCCAAGTAACCCCAAACTTCCACCCCTGCTCCTTCAACTCCCAAGGTTTCCACCGAGGTAAATTCCATTCAGAGTACATAAACACTCGGCAATAATAAAAAGAAAGGTAAAGCAAAACACCAAAAACATAGAAACCCGTAGGAGAATCCAAAACCAACCATCAACGAGAATGATAAAGGGAAAAGAAAAGCGAAATATCCATGTCTACTATGCGTAGGTGACCACTTCATGAAAGAGTGTCCTCATCGTTAAGAAATCAATCAATTTCTAAAAACTAATCTCGCGCCAGCAGTTCTCACAGATCCTTTTCCCTCTCAACAACAACTGATAGACCACATGTCTAATCAGGGAAATTCTAGTTCTTTAGAGGAAATTCGCATGATTTCCTCGGACACTATTAATTTGCAAACTCGAATTCAAAGTTATGACAAACCACAAACAAGAAATAAGACAATTCTTCTTCAGGAAAATCTCCCTCTACTGGTTCTCCCAAGTCCTCGTCTACTGGTCCCCTAACCATTGAGAGACCTAATCTCGACATGGTTTTGCATCCACCCAAGAGTACTCTTAGGAAAGCTATTTTTAACCCTAATGCTCGAGCTTCCCAGTTTTATAATGTATTTGAAGATATTTCTCAGGCACCATGTGCAATGTCTACCTTGGAAGTACTCCAAATTTGCCAATGCAACGCAAAAATTTGTTAACCGCGTTAGAAGCTTTAGACTCGGACAACACTAATTTGATTCATTTTAATGTCAAGAACTATAAGTCTATGCTACCTCACAAACTCTCTTTCCAAATCATAACAAAAGTAGTCGGAAAGAAGGTATTTAGATCTATCTTAGACGAAGGAGCTTCAACTTCAGTTTTGTCCCTATATTGTTGGAAAGCTATTGGCTCTCCCGAGCTTGTAACATCACCAACGACTCTAAAATCCTTTGATGGATGAGGTTTCCAACCCCATGCTGTCATACCAGCCCTTTCAGTTGAGCTTGGGGTAAAACCATTTCCATTCAAGTGGAAGTAGTAGATGCCCCGTTAGATTACAACCTCCTATTAGGAAGAAATTGGTTTTACTCCATGACTGCTGTCACTTCGACACTATTTCAAACCGTCTAGTTTCCGCATCTTGGGAGGATTGTAACCATTGACCAGCTTGATTTCTATATGCTGAATGTTACCACCCCTACAGCTAATAACATCCCTATGCTAGGTTATTCCCCTCCTCCTTACCAGTCGATTGGGGTAGGCATGTTGAAGGATTCTTCCCTTATGGGAATTTTTCCGTCAAACGCTCCTAACACAGAAACACCGATGGTAAATATGATTTCTTCATTTGATTATGATCCAAAGGGAAAAAAAATTGTTGGGTCCACCTCGTTGAGTCCGTCGGAAGAAATGTACAATGTTATCCAAACCCTTTCTGATGACCACACTAACGACCTTCATCTAGTGGCTTTGGACCCTTACCACCTGCCCTACTGGTTAGAACCCTCTCTTCCTACTCTGGATTATCTCTCCTAGAATTTTCCTTCTGATGAGTCCATTATGGATATCATGAGTACGAATGAACCTACATGGGAGGATCATCACCATAGATCCTCGTTCCTCCCCAATACCAGTTCGGTAGACCATGATTTTGCATCCCTTTTTACTACTAATATTGTCAAAACACCTCAAACTCCTATATTGTTGCAGAACATAGAATCTAAAGGAAACCTATGCAACATTACTCAAACAAATCCAATTGACATATTAGCCAAGCCTGGCACCCTTGAGCATGTTCATGTTGGGTAGAACTGCTCAGCAGAAGAATCTGAAGCATATAGAGAACTTTTCAAAGAATTTCGAGATGTCTTTTCCTGGTCCTATGAAGAAATGTCGGGGATAGAACAATCCATTGTGGTTCACGAAATAAAAACCTATCCCACTACAAAACCTGTCAGGCAAAAACTGAGACAAGTCCATCCACGGAAAGCTGCAGCTATCAAAGCTGAAATAGAAAAGCTTCTAAAAGAAAGGTTTATTTATACCGTACCCTTGACTAAATGGGTATCGAATGTTGTCCCTGTCAATAAAAATTAGGGTACCATTAGAGTCTACATCAATTTCAAAGATTTTAACAAAGCTTGTTCCCAAGACAACTTTCCCGCTCCGCATATCGACTAGATTATCGACAACTGTTCTAGGAGTGTCATCTTCTCGTTTATGGATGGGTTTTCGGGTTATAATCAGATTGAGATTTTACCCACCGATCAGCACAAGACAACATTTATTTTCCCATGGGGAACCTTTGCATACAGGAAGTTACCATTCGGCCTAAAAAATGAAGGAGCCACTTTCTAGCGTGCTATGTCCTATGCGTTTCATGATATAAAACATACTGTAGAACCATAACTTGATGACCTCCAAACTTATTCACAGCGACGTGAGGACCACCCTAGTCATCTTAGAGACATTTTCCTGAGATGCCATCATTATAACATACGGCTCAATCCTCATAAATGTGTTTTTTTGCATCGAGGCGGGACGCCTGTTAGGTTTTGTGGTTTCTAAGAATGGCATCTGGATAGATCCATTGAAAATCGCCACTATTCTAGCCCTACCAACCCCAACCAACCTTATAGAACTCCAAAGTTTGCAAGGGAAGGCAAACTTCCTCCATCGTTCTGTTTGCAATTTTGCAGAGAAAACATACAGTTATATGCGTCTCCTTAAGAAGGACACTCCGTTATTTTGGGATGACCAAGCCCAACGGACCTTTGATAATCTCAAACATGCTTTGACTCACTCACTCGTGATACACCTCCCAGATTATTCAAAGGATTTCCTCTTCTACATTGCTGCCTCCACTACTACCATTGCTATGGTTTGGTGCAGGAGAATCCCGACAGTCAGGAGCATGTGATCTACTATGCTAGTAAGAATCTCATGGATTCTGAAACTTGATACTCACGCATGGAGAAATTAGCATTGCCCATGATCGTTGTTGTTCATAAATTTTGTCACTACATTTTTCTCCGCACAACCACCATATTAGAAGACCAGAATCTTATGTATTACATCCTAACTCGTCAAGAGCTCAGGGGCAAATATTCCCGATGGATAGTCATCCTACAAGAGTTTGATATGGAATTTTCCAAAACTATGTCAAAGAAATCCTTGGTATTTGTTGAGCTAATGTTTGATCTTCCCTGTGCTTCAACAAAATCTAAGCCCAGTGTTGAAATTGAACCCAGGTGTTAGAACAATTACACTCACAAAAATTGCCAATTACACATAAAGGAGACTGAATATGGAGCAAAAAACTAATCTATATTGAATAAGTGTACAATATCCAACCTTGTGAATTCATAGGCTACCACAATAAATAATTACATGAGAGATTCGAATGCATTGGGATTCCATTCAAATTAGTCAAAAGCAGGCTTACTAAATCTAGTCAAATCCCCCATAGGTGCATAAAGCAGTTTCCAAATCTGCCTAGGAGCTCATGAATTGGAAAAATCAATTAGGAAAGCTAATAGGTGATGGAAGGACAACTCATACATGCTTTTATTAGGAGAAAAGAGAGGGGTATGATGAGGGAAAAAAACAAGTTAACTTCACCTAGTCATACTTTCCCAATTGCCTTAAAACTCAGTAAAAGCAGCAATAAAGTAGAAAAAGCAAATATGCGCTAGGGAGGTTCAAGAATAAATAAGAATTGATTCTAAGAGGTTTCCCAAGTCCTCCATGACTCATTTTTAGCAAGTTTGAGCATCTAGGACATGTGGAGGACAACTTGCATAGAGTTGAATATGGAAACTAGGCAAATAAGACAAAAATGGATTAATTAATATCTAAGGTAGCTAACTATGGGTTGATTATTCTAAAAGCCCCCCTTAAACCTGAATTATGAGTAAAATATCAGAAAATTATAGGGCCTAGCAACAAGGCTTATTCACCCTTTACATACTGCATGTCCATTTAAACAAGGAAAGAGGCAAAAACCCACTGGGAAAAATCCTCCCTTAAACATGGATAGTAAAACAAAATTTGAAAATCTTGTCATCAATCATGCTTCATAGCATGATCAAAAATCTCTGGCAGTGATTTGAGATTGCTGAAAGTCTTCTCACAAAAAACTTTGGTGAAGATGTCTGCTACTT
Organism: Pseudotsuga menziesii; assembly: GCA_001517045.1. Lineage (NCBI taxonomy): Eukaryota > Viridiplantae > Streptophyta > Pinopsida > Pinales > Pinaceae > Pseudotsuga > Pseudotsuga menziesii. The sequence goes on from LPNX010987310.1 coordinate 136,036, forward strand.
GTTCTGAAGATGAACAGAAGAGTAGGTGAATGGTGCAATCATGCACAAGCTGTCTGATGTAGTGCATATGGATCTCAATGTGTTTGGTTCTCTATCTCTAAACTAGATCATTGCAGATTTGAATGGTACTCTGATTATCACAATAGATAGTAGTTGAGTTTTCTGATTCGAAGCCACACTCACCAAGTAACCCCTGCAACCATAAACATTGAGTTGTTGCATTTACAACTCCTCTGTACTCTGCTTCTGTAGATGAGAATGCAATGGCACTTTGTTTCTTGCTTGACCAGATGATTGGTCCTTCAACAAGCATGAACACATATCCTAATGTTGGATTTCGATCTGTGTTGTCACCTACCCAATCACTGTCAGTAAACCCAATCAAATCAAGATCAGATTTAGCTTTGTAGAAGATCCCATGTGTCCTTGTTCCCTAAACAAAGTTAAGGATCCTTTTGGCTACTCTCCAATGGATCTCATGAGGCTGATCCATGTATCTTGAAGCCACACTTACTGCATAAGAAATATCAGGTCAAGTATGTGTAAGGTACAGCAAACACCCAATCAGTTGCCTATACAGTGTATTATTTACCATAGGAGAAGAACCTGCTTCTTCAAGCTTAACTCTTGAAAGGAAGGGAGTCTTACTTGGCTTGCAATCTTTCATGTTGAACTTGTTTAGTAAATCCAAAGCATACTTGGACTGGTGTACTTTTATTCCATGTTTGGTTTGAGCAATCTTGAGACCCAAGAATTGGCTCAATAACCCCAAATCAGTCATAGAAAATGCATGGTTCATTGCATCCTTCAAGGAGGAAATTTCATCCTTTGAGCTTCCTATAATGAGAAGGTCATCCACATACAAGACAATAATCATCAAAGAACCATGAATCAGCTTCAAATAAACATTAGGATCAGACTTGCATCAAACAAAACTCAATGATAGCAAAAATCCATCAATCTTGGCATACCAAGCCCATACAATGATTTCTTTAGCTTGCACACAAGAGATGGATTAGTAACAAATCCTTGAGGCTGCTGCATGTAAATCTCTTTAGTAAGACCTCCATTCAGGAAAGCATGCTTCACATCCATGTGATGTACCTCCCACTGCTTCGAAGTTTCAATGGCTAAGGCTAGCCTGAAGGAGTCCATACCATGTACCTGTGAATAGCCCTTGGCTACCAATATTGCCTTATATTTCAAAGGTGAACCATTAGCAGCAAACTTATTTTTGAAAACCCACTTACATTGAACTAGCTTCATCCCTGGGGGAAGATCAACCAGCTCCCAAGTGTTGTTCTTCTGGAGTGAGCTGAATTCTTCTTTCATGGCTGTTTTCCATCTTGGATCATGTGCTGCATCTTCATATGTCTGTGGGTCTGATTCAACCATGAGATAGCATTTCTCTGGAAACAAAGGGTCTTTCATACACAAGGCACTCTCAAACTGAGATCTAGTCCTCCTAGAATCACTAGGATTTCCAGCTAGTTCCCCAGCTGCATGAATGGTCTTTGCTGCCCATTTTGGTCTTGTAGGACTATTAGGATCTGCAATTAAATCATAATTATTAGACATATCAGAATAAGCAAACTCATTTATCTCTTCACTTACATTCAGTGGTTCTGGTGGTGAAGAAGACTCTCCAACTTCAACTATTTCTAAAGGCTCTTCTTGGAACTAAACACTCCTTTCAATGAAGGCCTTGTTTGTGCTCAAATTGATCAACTTTTACCCTTTTGAATCTTCAGAGTACCCAACAAATAGACACTCTTGGCTTTGGGGCTGCTAAGCCTTCCTCTTTTCTGTTGGAATTCTAGCCCAAGCCCTTGAGCCAAAAATCCTGAAATGGGTCACATTTGGCTTGTGCCCACTCCATGCTTCGAAAGGAGTCATACCATCAAGTAGTTTATGAGGCACCCTATTCTGGATATAGGCTGCACAGTTTATAGCTTCGTCCCAAAACTTTGGTGGCAAAGTCTTAGCCTCCATCATACAGGTTGCCATCTCTTTTAGTGATCTGTTCTTCCTCTCAGCAACACCATTTTGTTGTGGTGTGTAAGAGATAGAATGGTGCATCTGAATACCTGCATATACACAATATTAAATGAACTCAGAATTGACATACTCACCACCATTGTCAGATTTGAGGACCTTGAGTTTCCTCCCAGACTGGTTTTCAACCAAAGCCTTAAAGACTTTGAAGAGGCCAAAAACTTCAGACTTATGCTTCAGGAAGTAAAGCTAGCAGTACCTGGAAAAGTCATCTATGAATGTCAATGCATATTTGTCCTGAGTCATTGACATATGAGTAAATGGTCCAGCAACATCACTATGGATCAACTCAAGAGGTGCAGAGGTTCTCTCATGACTAGCTTTCTCAAATTTATGCTCTGGGTGTTTTCCTAAGATGCAACCTTGACAAAATCCTTTGGAAAACTTAATATTTGGTAACCCTATGACCATTTTTTTTTCACTAAGATCAAAAAGATACTTATAGTTAATATGGCCAAATATTTCATGCCAAAGCTTTCTTGCCTCATTAGCATGAATCAGAAGAGCAGAGGGGTTTGAGTAGGGTAGGAGTGTGAGAACATGTATACCTTCGAAGTGTGATTTGCAACTCCTTTTGCAATGACTTTACCACTTGAGATCTCTGTGATCTCAACTTCATTAGGGGAGAATATGACCTTCTTTGGAGACCCTATGTGGGTCATTTGATACATTGACAAGAGGTTAGAGGAAAGACCTGGAACATACAATACATTGCTAAACTTACCATGGTCAAGATCAATCCTCCCTTTGCCCAAAATTTCAGTGAGAGAGTCATCTCCCAGTACTATTGGTGGACCTTTCGACATGTCAAGTGAGGTGAATGCCTCCTTGGTCAAAACCATATGCCTTGAAGCTCCAAAATCAATGATGAAACTAGGTGAGCTTGATGTGCCAGAAGCCAATGCATGAACTCTCTCTCTGTCTTCTGAATTTGATCCTCCTTCCCTCTTCTTTGAGCTATCAGGAAGGGAGATGCCATTCTTCTCCAGGAGTTGGGTCAGCATGTCAATTTCCTTCTTCATGTAAGAGCTTTCAGGATGATTTCCCTTACTACAGTATGCGCACTTGCTCATTTCTCCTTTGTTCTTCTTGGAACCTTGGGGCTCCTCTGGAGACTTGTTCTTGTCTCTCTTTTTCTCAAGTGGCTTCTTAGATTTCTTATTACCTTTTGATTCCACCCTCAAATATCTAGCAACCAGAGCTTGGTGTTTGGAAGGTTTGATGGTGCCCATCATCACCAATTTATCTTGTTCTTGTGTTAGAGATTCCATGAAATTTGCAAGTTTAGGCATCTTCTAGGCTCGAGCTGTCAACTTGGTGGCATGGAAGGTCGAAAAAAACACTGAATAGTCAGGGCCAAGCTTCGAGATTATGGAAAAAACTAGTTTCTCCTCCTTTTCAATTCCACACTGTTTTAGCTGCAAAACAAGGGATTTAAACTTGGAAAAGTAGAGTTGCAGGGATTCGAATCTACTGGGACTCAAGGAGATCAATTCATTCTCGATTTGATGTCCTCTCATATCATCTGTTTTACCAAAAATCTCAACAAGCTTCTCCATTAATTCATTTGGTGATTTCAATCTATCAAGATGGAAAAGGAGGTCTCTGGATATGCTCAGACACAGGAGACCATAGGCCTCATCCCTCCTGTTGTGCCATTTAATTTTCTCTACAACTGCATTGGGATCTGCTTCTATTTCCATAGTCACTTTGTAGAGGCCTTTCACTCTCAACAGTATCTCCATCTCTAATTTCCATTCAAATAAATTAAATGGAGTCAAGATGATCTTCTGAGATTGATCCATAGCTTCAAAAATTGTCCCTTCAGTAGTAGAATGCTCCCAATCAATGATGTCAAACCTGTAATAACAATATGGAAGGAGATAAATTGATCTACAAAGGCTCTAATACCATGTGGAAATTGAACCCATGTGTTATAACAATTACACTCACAAAAATTGCCAATTACACATGCAAATTACACACAAAGGAGACTGAATATGGAGCAGAAC
>LPNX010987310.1:140175-151485 GCA_001517045.1 Pseudotsuga menziesii
GAAAACCTTGTGAAGTCATAGGTAGCCACAATAAATAATTACATGAGATATTCGAATGCATTGGGATGCCATTTGAATTAGTCAAAAGAAGGCTTACTAAATCTAGTCAAATCCCCCATAGGTGCATAAAGCAGTTTCCAAATCTGCCTAGGAGCTCACAAATTGGAAAAATCAATTAGGAAAGCTAATAGGTGATGGAAGGAAAAATCATACATTCTTTTATTAGGAGAAAAGAGATGAGGATGATGAGGGAAAAAAACAAGTCAACTTCACCTAGTCATACTTTCCCAATTGCCTTAAAACTCAGTAAAAGCATCAATAAAGTAGAAAAAGCAGATATGTGCTAGGGAGGTTCAGGAATAAAGAAGAATTGATTCCAAGAGGTTTCCCAAGTGCTCCATGACTCATTTTTAGCAATTTTGACCATCTAGGACATGTGGAGGACAACTTTAATAGAGTGGAATATGGAAACTAGGCAAATAAGACAAAAATAGATTAATTAATGTCTAAGGTAGCTAACTATGGGTTGATTATTCTAACAGCCAGTGATTCATTCTTGGATGAATTCTTGTTCCTAATAAGCACTATTGACCCATGGTATGGATATTTTCTCATTTATCTCCAGACACAGAGATTTCAGCCCACTCTATCCCATGACGATCGCCGCCGTATCCATCACCATGCAAAATAATACGTCATCCTAAATGAAACTTTCAATAGACGTGGTATCGATTCTGTTCTTCGGTGATGCCTTACCCACAAGGAAGATGAACAAGTTCTGAATGACTACCACTATGGAGCATGTGGCAGTCATCTATCTGGGATGGCTACAACCCAGAGAATCCTTCGCGCTGGTTATTTCTAGCCTTCAATATTTAAATATTGTCACAAGGCTGTTAAGAAATGCCCACCTTGTCAACATTTCTATCCAAAAAATCCCACCCACCCTGCTCCATTACACCCTGTCATTGTCGTTGGCCCTTTTGCCAAATGGGGGATCAATTACATGCATTGTAAGCCTACCTCAGCCAGGGGGCATGGTTACATCATCATAGCCATTGATTATTTTATGAAATGGGATGAGGCTATGCCTACATATGTAGATGACAGTAAGAATATTGCTCTCTTCCCATTCAATCATTTGATAGCAAGATTCGGAGTCCCGTAGTCCATAGTTACGGATCATGGATCACATTTCTACAATCAAATGATGGAGGAATTAAGTGCCAAGCTAGGTTTTCATCATGAAAACTCAACGCCCTATTATCCGTAAGCTAATGGTCAAGTCGAGGCCATTAACAAAGTTTTGAAAACAATGTTGTGTCGGATGGTTTGAGACCATAAATCCAATTGGCACCATATTCTTTTCTCCACTCTTTGGGCTTACAGGACTTCGGTAAAAATAGCTACTATTTTTTCACCTTTCCAGCTTGTCTATGGACTAGAAGTTGTCTTTCCTATTCAATGTCAAATTCCATCCTTGAAACTTTCCATCGAACTTCTCCCAGACACTTCCATAGAGGAAGAAAGATTTCTCTACTTAAACAACCTTGATGAAACTAGAAGAGATGCTGCCTTAGCCAATGAGGCACACAAGAAATGCGTCAAGGCATAGTATGACAAGTTTGTCCCACCTCGTTCCTTTAACGAAGGTGATATAGTTTTAACCTATGATTAGAGACATGAAAAAATAGGGAAAGGGAAGTTCGAATCCATGTGGTATGATCCTTTTGTTATTTCCAAAGTTCTAGAGAAAGGGGCCTATGAGCTCATGGACTATGATGGAATCCCCTTAGGAAAACCTCACAATGGGTTGTACCTGAAGAGGTACTATGCCTAGATATTTCTTGTATAGTACCTTGTATATATGTATATTACTTAACTTTTTAGTGTGCTTAAGTAGTTTCAATATGGTTTTTTAGTTTAGTGTCCGTATCTATTTATAACATGTTTTGGTTGTGCAAAGAAGATGGCTTTCTACGCCTTCGCTGATGGTGCTTTCCACCACACCTTGAATCTTGCCTCAACTACTTGGGTTCTCTATTCCTCAGCTTATGATTTGGTCATTTCAGGAGCAGTTTGCATTGGTCCTGCTACTAACAATATCGCCGAGTATCAAGCAGTCATAGGTCTTTTGATTGAAGCCGCCTCCCAAGATGTTCATAACTTGGTAGTTTTTATGGACTCACAACTAGTGGTTTGTCATTTAAACCATGTCTATACCATTAGGAATCCCGTGCTTCTCCATCTCTTCCAGAGGGTACGTCTATTAGAGAGGTCATTTGAAGCTATTACCTATAGGCATATCCCTAGGGAAGATAATGTAGTTGCTGACTCATTGGAAAATTACATCCTAGACTGGCATATTGCCAATTAATGACGTAGAAATCAAACATGGTTAACTGTAAATAAAATGTAAAAGACACATAAAACTCATGTAAATACATTTTCCATTTGAGATGCATAAACACCAAAAGTAGAAGTATATATATATATATATATATATATATATATATATATATGAAGTGTTTTACAAAAAATAGGTCACGAGACCTCATCTGAAGCACTCAGGATTTCAGGAAAAATATCATCATACAAAAATCCTGAATTATCTATCATATTTCAGTAATACATCATGTAGCCTATCATCTAATGATGCTTGTGGTAACACATGACCGCCCGGGCTACTTGACATAGCAGTCTACTAAAACGACCCGGTACTCCCGTAGTGGGCCTCTAGTACCTCAGTGGGAGGTCGTCGATCGAGGCATCTGGTATGTCTAGAGTTAACCTTTCGAGGTTCTCCTCTACTTCCCCATCACATCATCTCCCTATGGAATAAAATGAGCTCCGACTCACCTGTCTAGTGGGGAGGATCCCCTAGGTCATGCTGCTCCGACATCTGCATGAAAACAGTTAAGTCTCATTACTACACATAAAAATATAAAACATTAAAACATAAAACCACAATTACCATTTTAGGGTTTTTGTTTCTTACCAATGTCGCCCCACTGTGCACCAAGTGGAAGCGGTAGATTAGGGTCACCATTGAAGTCAATACCTGCGTATGCGTAGTCATCAATCATGAGGAGCTGGTCTCTCATGAGGAGCTGGTCTCTCATCCATCAAAAAAATGGGTCTCCGAACTTCAACTTTCCTCTGCCTAACCCTGATCATGCCATGATTTGAACCCACCTCAGCATGCGAGGGTCTCTCACCCTCAACTCTATGAATACTACCTAGGGTCTTAGTTGGGGGACCCGCTCAAAAAAGAAACATGCTAGAATGGATCTAAAACTGAACTACTTCAACTCTCTTTGCCGACACTTGGTCAGTTGATCCTTGAAAACTGATAGCAGAGCCTCCACCCAGTTGAATACTATGAGTGCCATAGCCTCTATATCATAGAGCATATGTGCTATAGATTCCTGATGAATCCCTTGTCTCCTTGTCACTCTCTGCATGGTAAATAAGACTATGTGAAGAGGGCCATCCACCACTGCTTTGATGGGAATTTTCTTCCTTGATGTTCTAGTCCCAGTAATACAATGGCGATTTATTAATTCTTGGGTGGTGATGTCCCATCCACGGGAACCAGTCAAAGATATGGGAGCACCCCATCTTGATAGGCCTATCAAGAAGTAGATATCTTCTACTTCAATTGTCAATACATGAGCACCCACCTCAAAATATTGTTGCTCTGGAATCCACATACAAAGAATATGCTCCAATAAACACTCATGTGACACCATGCTGGGTGTGCGGAAAAACTTCAGAAGACCACAGTCCCTCAACGCGGCTATACATCCCGTGTTTCTTTAGACAAATGCATCATCATTTTCATGTTGCCTCTCTTTCCAAATAACCATTTTTTACCAATGGAAACCTGCCAAAAACAATCATAAGGCCAGTTAGAAACATCATCAACCTTTTAAATCATCAAAATTTGGCTAATTTTCCTTGTATATATGTTTTTCTTTACCCACGGCTGGCACCGCCTTAGTCTCATTGAGGACAGGCGGTGGCACCGCCTGAGTGAAGTGTTTTAGGCACGGTTCTTGTGGAGTACCACTTATCCCGCAACGGATAAGAACAGTGTCTGCATTCAAGGTTTTAGGGCTCGCTCAAATTTCCCAAAACACCTCCAAAAATAAAAAATGAAAGGATGAAATGAAAGAGCAGGGTTCAAGCTTTTACCTAGAACTGATGACACGTAAATCTGACAATAGATGCTCCTAGAATCACCAACTGAAAATCTAGCCAAGAAACTTCTCCAAAGGCTCTCCACTATTAGTAAATGGTAAAATGTTTTGTTTTTTACTATTTACATAACTTTTATAAACATTATAGGTTTTGGCATGTCATAATACTTTTTTTTAAATCTATCAGTCATGATCCTTTAATGTCATTTATTGGAGATTTTAACAGTTGTTTTTTAAGTCGTTGCAGGATAAAGAGTGGTAGCAGTAAAAGTTTTGGGAGTTTGTTTTTGACTTTTTCATACTATCATAAAACAAAAAAAGTCTTTGAGCATTTATTGCAATACTTTGTTCATGCTCTCCAAACTTAGCATCAAAAGTCTAAGTCATTTTCTGATTCTTTTCAGACTCGTAAAATCCCTCATTGTGAAAAGAGACCTAGTGGAGTCCTCTTTGAACTCTTTTTGGGATCCTTAAATATGAAAATATTGTCGAGCAATCTTGTCTTCTTCATGCTCGTTAAAGCACTTGAAGAGTCATTCATCTAAAGACAGGTTATCACTTTTTTGGTTCAAATGAACTATTTACGAAAAAGGACCCTGTGGATTCTTCTTCCATGGTCGTTCAGACTCTCTAAACATGAACGATACTAAGTTAACTTTCATTGGACTCGTTAAATTAACATTGAGAGACTCTCTTTTGGGAACGAACCCATCCTCTCTCAGGTTCGTAAAACATATGAGTTTGGACTTGTCTTCGGACGAGCTACAACGAGTGTTTGTTACCCTCTTTGAACTCGTAAAAATGAAAAGAGGCACTCATCAATCATGATGAGGAATTAAGGGAAGGGAATCATTTTGCAAATAAATGGTAGTTTGTCGTTACCTTTAAACATGGCACTTGTCTGCATATCATTTCAGTCAATTGGGTATTCATATTATTTCCATGACGATCTGCTTTCATGAGTCATGTCACTCCTTTGAGTCTTTCAAAAGAATGCATTGTCCACTGTTGCACTGTGTGTTTGTCTGGTCTAGTCATGCTGCCATGTATTTTGTCATGCCACTCAATGTTCAAAGGGAAGTTGAAAAAGTTTACCTCTAGAGTTAAAACAATCTCTATGACAATACTTTTGAGTCAGTCTTATGGTTACTTCATTCACATCATTCCAGAACTTTGTGTTATATTTTTATCATTTAAGCTAGAATTAACTTAGGATCTTAACTGAGAGAATGACAAGCACAGAAATCAAACACATAAGACAATGAACACAAATATTTTCCTCTGGGAAACCATAAAGGAGAAAACCCTGCAACTTCCTCAGATATAGAATCAGCACCAAATAGTAAAGCCCCAAAAATAGTAAGATGATATCGTGACAATAGTAGCCTCTTTCTTTCTAGCCCCAGCAACTTCTTCTTCCTCAGCTATGCACTACAACTAAGTGTGAGTGAGTGTATGATAAATAGAGAGGCTCACTCTCTATTTATACTGATTCCCGACTTGACAATGACTCACTAGGGCCGACTTCTCTAAGAGAGTCTAATAACCCTAGTGCCCCGGAACTACGGGGACTTTAACCCTTGAACAATAGGAGGGTTACCCACAATGACTTGACATGACTTGTTTACATTATAGAACCTCTCTATAGGAACATCAGGGCATGACATGTGTCACATGCCCCAATTTTGCTAAAAAATAATTTTATATTATTTGAGGAACAATATGTTAAATTTTATGCTAAGTTGTAATTGATGACCCAGTGGGGTCAAGCATATTTAATGTAAATTCTAAATATTTTATTATAAATAAATAAATGAGGAGACAACAGCTTAGGAGAGCTGTTAAAAGAGTGTTTACTGGTCAAATTGGTGGAGGAGACTGGGTGGAGAGCAAACTGACATGTGGCAGCATCCTCAAACCACTTCCAACTGTTGCAGGTTGCAAGATCCCTACATTTGTGGTCATGATTCCCCAAGAAAGTGGAATCAGAGCAGGTGGCTTAATTAATGAAAACTGATCCAAAGAGACCTAAGCAATCTTTATAAAAATTCCCATTGAAGAGAGCTCAGGCTGCTCATTCTAGAGAAGTGATCATTTAGGTTGAATGAATGTACTTCAGAGAAATTCAATGGAAGGGAAATTTGGAAAGTGTTTCAAGGGATTTATTGATCTAGTGCATCTTTTAAGCTGAAGATCATACTGCTGAGAGCAGAGTATTTTACTGAGGTATTGAACTAGTCAGTTGAAAGAGGGTTCTATTGTTTGCATTCTCCACCAGTTCTAAGCCAAGAATACTAGGAACGGGCTCGGGGGTCATGAGGAAGTGTTGTTTGAGCACTCTCCAAGAGATTGGTAGGGAGGAATGACCTCCTAAAGCCGTTGTCATATGTCCTCTACGGGTTCTATGTTATTTATTTTACTGTGCTAGTTAAATAAATCTTAGTTTAACTGCTATATGAATGATAATAGTTCAGTTTGTGAAATGTTAGATTTAGTATTCTTATTAGATTGTTATAGAAATGAAATGGATTTAGAGAATAATGTTTTAGAATGAAAATAAATTTCTAAACTGTGTTTTTCCACACATGGAAACCAGGTCGTACTCTAGCACATATAGAATGCTTTAAGTAGATAAGAGAATGAAAATAGTAACTAGGATTGTGTATCTGTAAATAGGAGAGTAAATTATTTCAATGTTTAAAGTATTATGAAGGAAAAACAATGTTATGATTTACTTGTGTTCACTGTTTTTACTTAGTATAACTAAATAAAATGCAGAAAGAAATAGTAAACTACATTAGAGTTACAGTAATAGTATACAGTTAAGTATATAAAAAAGCTTTTAACCACACAGTTTATCTTTTAAAAATATCAACTAAATATTCAACTATTACTTAATATAAACCAGATTAGGGTTATGTTAAAAATCCTTAATTTATAAAAATCAAACAGAGTTACAGAGTTTTCCTTCTATCCTTTAGAGAACTCTGAATAAATTCTATGTTACAGAATAGTAAATAAAAACAAATGTAAATATAAACAATAAATAATATAAAACTAATAATTTACATATTTATAAACTATTTTATATTTACCAAATAGGCTTCTAACCTATGAAGGAAAAATATCAGGGTCGAAACCCTAACTTTTAATTTATCTATTTATAAATTAAAGTATTTAAGTTTTAATCCATTTACATTAATAATTATGTAAATAAAATTTACAAGAATATTACAGCGTATACTTTAGATTGTTTACAGTATTTTCATAAGACATATATCTTTTATAAACAAGTAAATAAAAATATAGATAACAGGTTAATGAACAACCATACACCTGTAATAGCCAAACTGAAGCAATCAGAAACAGTGCCTAATAAGTAATAAATAATTTAAGAATATATTTTTCACAAGGTTTTTCTTTCCATTTCACCCTAACTCTTATATTCTAGACAAGTAGGTATAAAACTATAAATTTTACATTACGACTGATCTACAGTCTTCACATTAACAATAATTACTTACAAAAGATATCTTAAACAGTAATTTTCTTCACTGACAGTTGAAGAAGGAAAAACCCTAATTACACAGAATCATAATTTAAAAGATTACAAAACCATTGCAAAAACAAGATAGAGCTCCAAGTTAAAATCCTTCTTAGAGACCAACTGTATTACATTGTTTGGCCATAAGGCTAAAAACTTAACCAAAATACATAGCACAGCTCAAAGGCCGGTATTACCCAGCATCATAGCAAGGCTTTGTAAATAAAAACTGGAAAAAAACTTATTAAAACCTCCTATCTAACAAAGAAACCGAACAGGCTTCCAATCATTGTGTTTCTCCTTCAACAACCCTCAATACAAGTAGGGAAAAACCCATTTTTGAACTCAAGGCTTACTAGTTGGGGCCACGAGTCCACTAAAGTCGGTCATCATTTTCTTTCCACCAAAGCTTGGAACTGTCATGAGTTCCTGTACAAGCATATTACTGAGTATTAGTTCAAGGCTCAGTTTAAAAACATAAAAACCCTAACTTTGTTAATAATTTGACAGCGAATCTCCATAACAAAAACCGAGTTATCTTACCTACAAGAAGAAGAGTTGTCGAGCAACGAAGAAGCTATCACTAGCTTACCAATTTTATACAAAGGAGTACTTAAACCCTATGCCAATCCTGGAGTGAAGACTACAAAGAAGCTTAAGCTTCACAAAGCCATGAAAAGCCATGAGAAGAAACAAAACTGAAACTATGGACAGACCGAGAGCCAGACACAAAAAAAAACAAGTAAACACTCGCTCTATAAGGTTCACAATCATGAAGGTTTGCAGTCAAATACTGAGTTTTGGAAACTACAGCAACATCAAACAAAATATTTGGAGCAAGCAAGCAGAGGAACAACCTCTCATGGCTGCCATGGAAACTACACAGAGCGGCCCGTAGGCCAGCGAAAACTTCATAGGAAAATGACAAGCGAATAGGGTTTCCAAGTCTTTTAAATTGCCAATGCATGGATGAGAGGTGACCACGTGCCCTCCAATTCTTTTAACCATGCATGGGTCGAGTCTATAGTCCATCTGCGTTCAATGATCAAATTATTGTTGCAATAATCAATAAACAATTATGCAATTAACTATTGAAATGGATATATGTATATATTCATAAATGGAAACATAAACTATATTCAATAGTATCAACATTTGTGATATTTGATTAACAATGATTCCTTGTCGTTCACCATAGAGTAGGGTCGTGAAAACCTTGCCATGGTAATATCCCAAGGTCGACCATAGCATAAACTATTCCAATAACAATTTGTTTGATACCATGCAAAACAACTTAAAATAATTATATATTATTGAAGCTTAAACCATGTCATTTGCAATCGATGATGTAAAGTTAGTTAGAATTGCTAGTAACTTTCATATGTCATTTGACTTTAGAGTAAAAGCGTTTTTAAACAATGACAAGGATCAACCTTAGTATAACCCTTAACAAATAATGTTTTGTATGTTTGACTAGCTAATGACATTAATAATGAACCTTATTATTAGTTACAAAGTCAATAGTGCGTAATTGGTTCTAATAGAATATAGGAGTTTTTGTTTTAATGTCTCATTGATATAGACCTTAGAATAGAAGTTCTAGGTAGTAAAATCTACCATAGTAGTTAGAATACACTACAACTTATTTTGAGTGAGTAATTTTACTATGTTATAAACCAAGCACAAGGGTTATACATTATAGGAATAACAATGATAATGTGTTATCCTATGAAATAAACTTTATAAAAATGGTGGTAGGAAGCATTCTATTTTAAGACGCTGTATCTAGTTATAAGAATCTAATTTACAATGTCATGGAAATTTCCAAATAGAAGATTTCTACATGATGCAAGTAACATTGATATTGGCACATTATAAAGTAAGGTGGTATTGTACATAGTTACAATAATACATGCAGCAAGCAATGATTCAAGTACTAAAGTTCATAACTTGATGATTAGCAATCTTACATAAAAATAACAGCTTAATAAATTCCATGGCTAGTAAGATAGAGATGAAATAGAAACAGGTACTCTATTGGAAATCTTTACTATCAAGAATGATAGGAGTACTTCCATGAATAGGAGACAGTTCTTTTAAAACATAACATTAGTGATACAAGTATGTTAAAATAGAAGTAAATGTATGATGAAGAATACGAGTTCTAAGCTCACAATGAGTATCTTTTGTTTTACCAAGCATGATAAAGGTAACAACCTTTATATCTAAACTTTGAATACTGTCTTAGAAACAAAAACTATAGAAGACAAATTACTTTACCTCATCAGAACTTGTTTGAGAATAATCAGCTTACTTACTAGCATATTAACATGAAAACAAAAATACTTCTTGCTACCTTATGAATTAAACTCCTACTTGATCGATCATTACCTGTTGAACCTGTAAGAACCAGCAGTAGGGATGATTTTAAGGAACCATACTTATTTAAAAGTGTATAAATGTTGGTGAATATTATCAATTCTTAAAATGCCAACTTTAAATGATTGGCGATAATTTTCAAAAATTATTTTAATTTTCAAGGATTTTATATCGTTTATATAATAATTTGGCGATTTTTAGGGTGAAAAAAGTTTACCCCATCAAAATTGGGTGAAGCAAGGCTTCAAAAAATGCAAAATGGCAAATCTTTTTTAGGAGAAAAACATGGAAAAATAGCCCACTGGGATTAAATTTGCCCCTAAAATTATCCTTGAGCAGCAGTCCATCTGCATTAGCATAAATGCTAAGTAAGCCCAAGTTTTTCAAAGATAGATTTCACCTACTTGCTAGAAAGTACAAATTATCAGTAAAGCTAAAAGAAATCTGTATGCAGGTCAATCTTATATACATTATGAAAATGAAAGTTGTATTAGTTATTGTTTTATGAAAATGATTAATACTAATTGTTAGACTGTTTCATTTTCCGCTAACCGCTAGTAGTTAGTAAACTGTGTATTCAACATTTTATGTTATCTTAAAAAAATTAAATTTTTACTAAATTTTGGGGTTATGACATGTGGTATCAGAGCACAAGTTTCAAACACTAGGCCTTGATAAAGCTCAACTTGCTTATATGAAACAGTGTATTAAATCATTTTGCTGATATTGTTTTCTTTTAATGTTATTCAACAGAGAAATTTGTTTCTAAGTTTAACAACATGTATAGAAAGACTGGAGGAATATGCGGAAGAGGAATCTCCCTTTACTGAACAAGAAAACTTACAAAGAGACCTTATACAAGAAGACTTAACTACTAATTCCTCTGAACTTTTACAAACAGTAAAAGACTTAAAATCTGAAATGGAATCTGTTAAAAAAGAAAATGAAAGGATTCTGAGAGCTCAGGAGGACCTGAATCAGATCCTAATAGAAAGATTTCAAACTGAGGGAAGGGGTAAAAGAGCTGATTCAGAAGATATAACTCACGAACATAAATATAAAAAAATTAAACAGACTAAAAATGAATGTTAGGATATTTAGACACTTAGGACTTAGTTAAGATCAACTTGTGTAATATATCCGTTAGGTAAAAGTGTGTTTCTTTAGTATGCATTAGTATGCATT
>LPNX010987312.1:2428-37825 GCA_001517045.1 Pseudotsuga menziesii
ACAATAAGTAAAATAACATTGATACACTTACATTTATATGTAGTAAAATAACATTGATACACTTACATTTAAATTTAAATATATTTATAATGTCATATAGTTTTAGTGGTTATTACACATAATCAAAGTGGCATTTAATATTTAACTAAACTTATTAGGATAAGATGACATCACATACAAGTTAGTTATATATTCTAATGTTAATATTGTTGATCAACTCAACAAAATCTCAAATAACATCTCAAACGCTCTGTATTTAAATTTTCTATATTCTAATGTTAATATTGTTGATCAAGTAAGCAAAATCTCAAATAATATATCAAACCCTCCTTATTTAAATTTTCTATTTCTTGCTTCATGGTTATAAAGTTTTCTAGTGCAAGTTTAAAAAAAAATATCTTAAACATTAGAAAACTTATCATATACAATAAGTTGATATTATTATGTTTTAAGAGACAAGCATTGAAAGTCTCAGGTGGGCACACAATTGGACTCTCTCATTGCAGCTCATTTGAGAACAAATTATATAACCTCACCATAGGAGACATAATTGTTGATATAACTATGGAAGTGAATTTTGCAAGTATTCTTTATTCAATTTCCCCGGTGGTTAATGTAACAAGTTACCATCACTCCAAACATTTTCGACAACAATTAATATGTGGACCTCCGCTCTTCACCTCCGACCCGAATCTGTA
This sequence comes from Pseudotsuga menziesii, assembly GCA_001517045.1. Lineage (NCBI taxonomy): Eukaryota > Viridiplantae > Streptophyta > Pinopsida > Pinales > Pinaceae > Pseudotsuga > Pseudotsuga menziesii. The sequence goes on from LPNX010987312.1 coordinate 3,127, forward strand.
CTTTGATTTCATAGATACTTGAAACATCGTGAACAACTTTGCATCCAACCAGACTATGTTCTTCACAAACTTCATTATGGTCATGCTTAAAATGGGGAAGATGGATATTCTAACACGAACTAAGGGAAAGATCTGTGAGCAATTGCTAATTCGACTTCTTCATCCTATAGACAAATTATTGACTCTATCATTGGTTCAGAGGAACGCTCTCCCTCTTCACACTATAAATACACTTTAGCTTGTAGAATAAGAATAAGAATAATATTCATGTTTTTAATACAGAATATTATATGTCTTCATGTGTAAATAAAGTTGGTCTTCCAGTGGTCTCCATTTCATAGTCCACAAAAAATTTACCGTAGAGATTCCATCCATGGGCGTGGAGAAGCCTGACACATCATGAATCTTAGCAGAAGTGACAAATGAAATTATATACATGTATTGCTCTATGCATACAATACAATGGAGATGAGTGCAAGGGTAAGGGAGGAGCTGGGTGCCAAAGGCCGCCCATAAGGAACGGCGCGATTCTGGGCGGCCTTTGGCACCCAGGGGAGCGGAGCTCTACTCCCTTCTCCCTCCTCCCTTAGCAGAAGTGCCCGATGAAATTATATACATGTACTATTCTATGCAGACAATACAATGGGGATGAGTGCAAGGGGAAGGGAGGAGGGAGAAGGGAGCGAATCTATGCTCCCTTCTCCCTCCTCCCTTAGCAAAAGTGCCCGATGAAATTATATACATGTACTATTCTATGCATACAATACAATGTACTATTCTATGCATACAATACAATGGAGATGAGTGCAAGGGGAAGGGAGGAGGAAGAAGGGAGCAGAGCTCCGCTCCCTTCTCCCTCCTCCCTTCCCCGCTGGAAGAGTTATAATATGCAGGAGTAACAGTTACGAGTGCATATTTTGGTGCATTCCAACTTGTTTTTTTTTGGAATAATTGACAATGTTCGAGTTATATATCCAAATGCCTCAGTAGCAGAGAGAGCAGAGGAATAAGCTGATACATCTAGGCAGAGATGCAATGACTAAAGAAGTTGGTGCAGTTGACGCTGATGGACCCAAAGGCTACCCAATTGCAGCTAAAAATCAGTTCATCCTTTCACTCCCACTCGTTCACTTATTGCACAATCCTCCTTTTTTCATGGTTCATAGGGTGAGCCTTCAAGGCAAGGTTCGAGGTAGTTACATGGCAAGGCCGGGTTCCCTTAGCCTAGAGCATGTAGCAGCCATTTTTTTATTCCATGTATTACTACTAGATTTATATAAATGATAGTCTACAAGCTTTATTCTTCTACGTACTTATGGCTTTGCTACTTGGTCCTTAAATTGGACGTTAATGTTCCCCTGTCGATCACAAATGTGGACAGCTTTGTGTGCATGTAACAAGGACATATCTAGTTTTTCTAGATAGTAAGGCTACCACACTGTTTCAATACCTGTGGATTTTAAAATTTGGGGGATTGCAGAAGATACATCAAACAAAAACCTATTTCAGAGTTTTTTGCAAAAATATGGATATATTATGTATTTTGTGGTGTTTTAATTGATGCAATTGGAATGCATGGAATCTTTTGGAATGGAAAAAAAATTGGGTAAAATAAAACTTACGCTCAGTGAAGGTGAGTTCTGGAGATAGAACAATTCCGACCCGAGGAAAGCAAGGATCATTCCTTCTAATATTTAATTTATTTTTCCTATTGGAAGCGGATCCCTTGTAAATGTACCGTATATCCCTAATAAACGAGCAGCATTACTACAGACCAGGCGAAGGAAAAGTTCTAAATGTAAAACATCCCTTTGCGCAATTGGAAAGCAAATTGGATACCGGCCAAAACCAGAAGAAGATTGAATCTCATTTGTTTGGGCCTTTAGTTTAATATTGTTCTTATTTAGCGGCACTGGGTATTGGCAAGAACTCATTGAGTCTATCGTTTACAACCATGTTTAATCTTACTTTTGAGGATTTTTCCCAGTATAATCACTCCCATCTTTAGCACTTTAATTAAGGGCAAACAATATTCAACATGCAGCATAGTAATAAATGTTGTGGCGGCTGCAGTGTGCACTGTTGGATCTCAAACAGATTGAGATCCAACAGTCAAGGATGTAGCTACCACAGCATTTATTACTCTACTACATGTAAAATATTTGTTTCCCTAATTAATATCACCCTTATCTTATCTGACTAGCTCTCACACAATCATTTTGACCCCCTTTCTATAAATAATTTGCATGGAAATAATGAGATGTGACGGTAACAGAACTGGGTGCCTCAAGCGGAACACCAATAGCTCCCGTCCAGCTCGAGTTGGAGATATTCCTTTCCACTATATAAAAACCCCTCTCAAAAAATTATTATTGATGTTGAAATATATATTCAAGCGTAGTTTGATAACTCTCCTTTATGGGTTCCCTATTTTTATCTGTGAGAGGTGAGAATTCTCCAAGTCGACGGAATGGAATAATATAGGATCGCCTAATGTTGTCATTAAAAACAACAAATATTATGTCATGTGCTATGACCAAGGCGCTTACGTGATCACCCTTCACGTAATAGTTGAAGGCTTGTAAACGATACTCGGAGTAACTTGTATTTGTTAGCTTGCCTTTCAACTCTCAAATTTCTAGGCGTTTCAAATATTTCTTTGATGACAAGGTATGGTCGGAGTAACTTGTATTTGTTAGCTTGCCTTTCAACTCTCAAATTTCTAGGCGTTTCAAATATTTCTTTGATGACAAGGTATGGTCTGTTTTTTCAACTCTTGAATTTCCAGGCGTTTCAATATTTCTTTGATGACCAAGTATGATATTTATGTTTTCTTCTTTTTAATATGTTCGACTAATGTATAAAAGCGTTACCTTACTATGTGCTTTAGAAATAGCCATTGAAACCCTATGTCAATTTCTTTATAGTATGTTATCCTTATAGTCTTTATGTTATTTAGTGATTTATAAATAGCCATTGAAACCCTAAGTCTTAGGTCAATTTCTTTATATTATATTATCTTTATAGCCTTTATGCTATAATATATTTTGTAAAGCCATAGGGCCAAATGGATCTTATGCTTGTTTTATATTATATTATCTTTATAGTCTTTATGCTATTTAGTGATTAAATATATATTGTAAAGCCATATGGCCAAATGGATCTTATACTTGTTTCAATTTTATTTGGAATGGGAAACGCATAAATTTATAAAGAGGTAAATCATAGTTGACCAATTTGTTAATTCCATCGCTTTCATTTAGTTTTAGTGAAAACGAAATTTATGATGATTCTAATAAGGTTATTAGCCCTCTTCTTGAAGTGGAAATCCTTCCTACCTTACTATAAAAAACTTAAGGATAGGAATAGGTATTAGGATGGTTAATTCATTTCTATCTTTAAAACTATCATTTAAGTATAGTTAAATTTTGATTTTGGAAAATAAAAAACTGTAGTTATAATAATTGTTTGGTATAAATCTCAAAAATTTAAACAACTTTTTTAACAAATAGTTTTGAAAAATAACATCCTATTTAAATGGTCAAATTTTTAGATAATTCTTTTAACAAATCCATGAATGAATTTGAATAATTTCACATGGAACATTTTAGATATTTTTTATTAATATGGTGTTTGTAATTGAAACTCTAAAGAAGTTTTTTTAATATTTATATGAATCATTTGTTCTTGTATGGTCTAATATATAATTTCATTATGAATCGCGTCATAATTTCTTTGATTTTATATGGTTAGAGTGGTGAAATTATTGATTGAATATTTGTTTTTGTTTAATATGCATGTTTAAAAAAGTTGTAATTTAGATGAAAAAAATCTTTTTCTAATTTAAGGGTTGATTTTAAAGTTTTTGTAAACACAACATTGTGGGATGTTTAGGCCATGGCTCTATTTTTTACCCCCCCAAAAAAAAACGTGTATATTGGTATCAACACTTTTCTATTTGGAGGGTGTTTTTGGTGTTTTTTATGAAAAAATCATCATTTTTAAGGCTAGAGTTCTCGTTCTTAGTATAAAGTTCTCGTTTCATAGTATAAGTGGTTAAGAGTACTTTAATACATTTATATTATATTCAAATATATTATGAGTACTATTTTCATCATGAGTATTTTTCTTACACCATTGTTATGGTTAACTATGAGTTTGTATTCACCATTTAGAATTCAACTCAACCATTATAGATGATGTCATTCTCTAAAATGTGATTGGTTCTTATAAAGTTCATTTTGATAGTACATTTTTTGTTTTGAGGCCCATTTTTTACCTCAAAATTCCCCTAATGTAATCTTCAGTTTGAAAGAGGAGGTAGACAAGGATACATTAGCCATAGTCCAAACAGAATTACATAATAGATTACAAATTGAAATAACATGTCTCAAAAAGCAACAAGGTTGGGAAAATTAACTAAGAATAAAGGACGGTTGATCCGGATAAAGGTGAGCTCTACTTACCATAAGTATGACATACTTAGTAAAACCTCAAGTCTAAAAGGATTGAGAATATTTATAAATGAATATCGCATTCCAAAAGATCAAGCAGAATTAAGAAAGGAGGTTCAAAAGGTAAAAGAAGCTAGGAAGGAAGGAAAATGGGCAATAATCAGAAATAGAAAAGCCGTTATTCCAAATAGAAACCAAAACGATAGTAATATATAAAAATTCAACATGCTCTGAATTCTTTCTTGGAATTGTCGGGGCTTTCCATGGAACAAATTCCCCAAGCTAATTTGGATCTCGAATGAAGTTGACATTATATTGTTAGTTGAAACTTGAGAGCACGAAGAATATAAGGTCCCTAACATAGCTGGCTTTGTACTATGGTCAATCTAGAACAAGCGATCCTATCATAGAGGCATTGGGGGTATATCTTGTTACATTAGGAAGAACATATCCCCCCATTCTAGTCTTTATAAAAAGAGGACCCTTATAACCAGTATATCTGGATAGAGAAATACTGACATTAAAATGATAAAAAAACCTACATAGCAATCTATTGTTTTGCCCATATTAATTCTAACTTCTATAAGAAAAAAAATTTAGATAAAATTTGTCCTTACAATGGTTTAGAGAATGATATTTCTAGCCTAAGGAATGAAGGTAATATCCTCTTAATGGGTGATTTTAATGCTCGAACTTCAAGCAACCAAGATATTATTCTAAGCAATCATTCCATCCCTAATCCTCTTTGGTTAGACGAAGAACTTACTCTAGCTGGCATGTACAAAATAATCTTTGAAGATCTAGGGGAAAATTTGTTTGGGTCTAAGCTAGTAAAGCTCTGTAGTGCTCAATATATCATAATTTGCAACGGTCTAAAGAAGTGGCCCAATTCTATCCAGATAACCTGTATCCATGGACTTGGTAGCAGCATGGTAAACTATGTTATTTCTGGCATCCCTTTATACAACGAAATAATAAATTTTGACATCTTAAACGACCAGGAGTCTAACTCAAATCATATACCTTTAATCATAACTCTCAATTTTTTCATGCATAGAGATCCCATAGAAGATAATCCTCATAGCCAAAAAAACTTGATCTTTGATAGAAATAAAAATGATCTTTTTCTAGATGAATTAAAAATTAATTTTCTTCCTTTATCAAGTATAGGAAACATAGAATACCTCCATCATAATTTTACTACAACCCTCTCATAATATATTAACAAGTTCTCAATTGAATTTTCAAGTAATAAAAGAAATAGCAAAACTAGCCCTTGGTATGATAATGATTGTAAAAGTGCGAGGAGAGAAATTAAGGAAGCTCTTGATGAGTCTCTTAAAATTGACAAGATAAAAATATACAAAGACCTAATTAAAAGGGAAAAAATGCAATATATTCATAAAAGACAAGAAAATCTCTTACACCTCTCTAAGGTGGCTTTTAAGAAATTCTGGAGGCAGATTCTAACTAGAAAAACTAAAGATAATAATAGAATTTCTTTACACGAATGGAATTCTTATATTAAAAATCTTTATGAATCATCAAATGTCATAGATAACTTTGAAACCCTCCTCACAATGGAAGAAGTTTTCTCATTAGAAGACATAGATTTTTAGGTTAAGTGTCTGGAAAATGGAAAATATAAGGACATTAAAGGTTACTAGGCATAAATACTAAAAAATGGAGGGCATGTCCTCATCCCTCACATCCACAAGCTATTCAATCAAGCGATCAAACAAGGGTTCCCTAAACCACAGACTCAGAGCCTCATTATCCCTATTTGTAAAAGTGGGGATACAAATAACACCGAGTCTAATTATCAGACAATTATGATTAGCCCTCTCTTAGCCAAGTTATATGGTATTACTTTGGAAAAGAATATCAGCATATGGCTTGAAAGTGAAGGTAAGTGAGCTAAAGGGAAAGTGGGTTTTAGAAGGAAGCACTCAATAATGGACCACCTCGTTACGCTTACGATCATTTTGGAGGAATGTCGTAATGATAAATCCAATCTCTTTTGTTGCTTTGTGGACTTTATAAAGGCTTTTGATACGGTACCTAGAAATAACCTATGGAATAGATTAGAAGAGCTAAAGGTTCCTTTCGAGTTGAGAGTTGTCGCAATAAGGTTATACGAGAATTTCATTGCTAATTTTAAGAGTAACGAGGGGTGGTCGAAAGATATTTAGTGTAATATCGAATTTAAACAAGGTTTCCCCCTCTCTCCTACCCTATTCTCCATTTACATCGATAAGCTAGAAGGTTGTTTAGAGGAAGCAGGCTGTGCTGGAACGATCTTAGTTCGAATAGTCATGATCCTTCTTCTTTATGCTAACGATATTCTTCTTCTGGCAATGTGTCCATCTGATCTTGAGAAGAAACAAAGACTTCTTAAGGATTTTTTCTCTACCATGGGTGTGATTGTTAACACTAACAAAACAAAAGTAATGATTATCAAATCCAAGAAGGACACTTACGCTAATTTTGTGTATGACAATATCAACTTGGAGGAAGTATCTTCTTACAAATACCTAGGAATTGATATTCATCACAAGCTCAATTGGAACTATAGCATTGAGAAAAAGATTAATGGAGGGTGGAAAGCTTATTTTGGCCTTGAAAATAATTGTAAAGCAGCAAACCTTATGATATGGGATAAAAAGAAGCTCCTCTTTGAAACTTTAGTCACTCATATTATCTTGTAAGGGTGTGAGGTTTGGGGTTGCAGCATCTCTAGAGAATCCTGGAGAAATATTGAGCAAATTCATAAGCATTTTATAACATATAACCTCAAAATCAAAAGCAATGCACCCTACCCTATTCTCCTTATAGAAGTGGGTCTTTCCCCTATCGTGATCCTAGCTATGACTAGGCTCATGTTGTACAAGCACAAAATCAATAACATGGGAGACCATAAACTTCCTAAGCTAGATTTAAATTCCATCCAAAACCACCTAAGGCTCAAGTGAGGATGGTATAAAGATACCAGGGCCTGGTTAAACCATTGGGAGATCGACGAAAATGTTGCATTGCAAAATATTCATAACATTCAAAATATTGTTACTTATAAGTTTAAAGAGAAAATGTTGTGTGAGAAAGATTTAGAGGCTAAAAGAAAATTAAGATATTATAAGGGGGCCATCAACCCTACTCTAGAAGATCAAAAGTATCTCTCTGTTTTAACTAATTCAAAGAAAAATAATAATATAGCCAAGATAAGAATGAACTCTCATGAGCTCCACAGTGAAACAGGTCATTGGGCAGTTCCTAAAACACCATGGGTGGAAATGATCTGCCATCTCTGTGATAATATGAACATTGAGGATGAAAATAAATTCCTCTTAGAGTGCCCTACGTACACCCACATTAGATCTCAATAATCTTTGTTGCAATACCGAACTTCCTAGCCTTTTAACATGTCAAAATTATAGTGAGCTCGGGACGCTTCTCTCCAAGCTCTTTGAGCATAGAAATACAATTTTAAAACAAACTAAATAATTTGTTTATTTAGGTCATTTTGCAAAAGAAAACTCAAATATGTATGATCTACATGAATTGTGTTACAAAGAGAAAGCATTATCATGATTCGATGATGAAGATGGAAAGGGGTTGAATCGATGCCAAAAAGTCTAGAGTGATATAATTGAGGTAGTTATCGAGAAACTTTCATTCTTTTTTCTCTCTTTGTTTATGGAATTTTATGTGTTTGTTTGGCTCCAAGTACTTTATTTTTGGGTCATTACTTATAAGTTTTGTTTAAATCTCGTAATTCATGGTCCCCATTATCAAAATCTATTCTACAGTCTTCAAATTGATAAATTAGTTTAAATGGTAATTCATTAAAGTTTAAGTGGCAATGTAATATTAGTTTATGCCATAGTTAAAGTAAGATTCCATTAGTTTTAGGTTTGAAATCCATAACAAATGGATAAATGAGTGGATTTTAATGCTTAAGATATTAAATAATTTAAATTGTCATGATCAAAACCAACTTCATCTAATGGGTTTTGGTTTAAATAATTTAAATTGCCATGATTAAAACCAACTTCATTTCATGAGTTTTGGTTTGAGTGACATATAAATAGCTTTTTCATACTAGCCTTTAAACAAATAAATAAATAAATAATTTGCAAGGCTATATCATATTTCATTTTTAATGAGTTTTATATAACATCATTACTTTAAACACTTTATAATTTCATTTTAAATTTAAACAAAATTAAAGAGGATTAATATAACTTCAAAAATAATAATAATAATACTTTCAAGGTTTAATGCTTTTTATTTGTTTATTTGTTTAAATTTAAAACAATATTTAAAATCGCATCATAAACCCAAGGTTTTAATTTTGCACATGCTTATATTATGAGATCAACGAAAACTAGAAGATGAAGGTAAATCAACTTGTCAAAAGAGTAATCCAGAGAGCTCATAGGAAGAAATATCCAGTACACCATCGAAAATCAAGTGTTGTGCAGAACTTGGTACAAAAAGAAGTGATGTATTTAGTACTGGAAATCCAAACATAAATTCTTAGATGTTCGAATGAGTTTAAGAATGCCAAATGTAATTTCGAGCATTTGCGCAATATTGGATAATATTTCAGAGCACATGAGCTACTAACCCTAGGATCAATTAATTAATGTCAAAATTGTATTTAATACATCAAAAATAAATATTTAGACATCTTTTATGTTTATGAGTTATAACTAATAAGATAATGTAAAATAGCATTGTTATAAAGGTAGATGTACTAAATTGTGGGTGGATGAGCTATGAAATTACTGGAAGAAAAAGTCAATAAAATGGACAATTTTGGAGCCCATCATCCCCCAAGACTAAATATATGGCACGTGCTCGGGACATCAATAAATTGAGGCTGGCTTGTATTGTTTTATGCCAATACTTTGGATTATCAACAACAATCGTTAAGCAATTCTAAGAAGTCATTATTATTATTCTAAAGAAAATTAGAAACCTTTTAGAAAAAGAAGGATGAATGCTAAGTGATAAGAATGACCAAAATACTTATAGATCTCAGAAATATCTCATACATGCTCCTAAGACCATAAAAGTTATGTAGGGAATTTTCCTTGTGTTCCTAGATAGAAAACACGAGGGTATAGATGGATCGGAAAGCCTATAGGAAACAAGTCATCCCTGATTAATTTTTCAAAGACTTATTGTCATCCAAGGAATAAGGATAAAGTTCACAATTTGAGTTTGTTAAATTTATACAGTTATGGGTCCCACTTCTAGGATAGTAATATCCTAGATATAGTTTGAATTATATAATAGGGTCTAAGTTCAACTTACAGCTATTCTCTATTGACAATAGAATGACTGGCTTAACCATGTGTATATGCACTTAGGATCTTCATTTGATTGGTCCATATGCATAGTAATATGTTTACTATGTCTCTTTTACTCGGCATTGCCCCGCTACCAGCGAGCTTGTTCAATACCCCAGCGGGTTTACCTTGGTACCATAAAAAAATAGCCCCGTTGTCAACGAGTCTGTTCAGTACCCTGACGGGTTTCTGAACTTCCTTATTTATGATTTTACTTGGTGTGGACTTGCTGCCAGTAGGTTTGTCTAGTATCCCAACAGGTTTTCCTCGTAGCTATATAATTTTACAAAAAATATTAAAGTATGTGGAAGTCGGTTGGTACTAGAGTATATTGCTTTTTTCTAAGCACATAAATCAATTAAAATTAACCCATGGGTAACATTATTTATAATAGCCAGAGATTATAATTCATGCCAAAAGAGAATGACCTAAAGTTGTCCTCTAGTCCCCAAATATATCCTCTTTATATAAAAGTTTATTAGTGTTCTTCCATAGGTAGAAATGTCACTTACTCCCATGCTACTACTTAATAAAGATACTTAAATAACAAGCTTTAATGATGAGTCTAAGACGTACAAGTGAGCGATAGGTATTAGATAGACCTTAAAGTTATGGTAAATTCCCATGATATTTAAAGTTAGCCTTGAACAAATGTTATAATGAGTAGTCAAAAATATGTGTGTATGAGTATAAATATGGATTTTGAAATTTTTTTGGTTTATCCATTAGCATTATCATCTTTGCAGTTCCTTTTATTGAAAAATAAAAACAAAAAGTGAAGTTGCATTCATATTTAAGGTAAGCATGAAACTTTTTTATTTATATACATATTTTCTTATCCTTATTTTTTTATTATTATTTAAGCATATGAGCTCTTCCAATGTAACCAAGTGTGAAGTAATATGAAAAATATACATTTATCTACATAGGAGAAGGTTATTGCAGTGATTACCTGAGTATGGAAAATCAATCGACTTATTTGTTTCCACATCAGAAGGTGTCGAAGGAAGGAATGGTATTGTAGCCTCGTTACCTCTTGGAACCAGCGCTCGTTGAAAGCCTAATACTCACCTTCCTTCCTCAAGCCATGCAGGTCCTCTTCTTTTGAATGTTCAATTTCTTGAGTACATGAAGAATCCGTTGATATATATGTGGAGAACTCTTCAACTTCAGGTCACTCTCCATCGAATGTAGTCTCCAAGTTTCTAGTTCCATTGGTAGATTGACAAGGAGAGTCTATTTCTATATCATGGGACTATGGTTCTTCTATTTTTTATGGAGAGGAAAGTAAATTCTTAACTTATGTCAAGATGTGTTCTTCTTGAGAAGAACAAATTGAGATCCCAACTACTACTAGGATTTGAGAGAGTTTTCTCAAACTAATGTTCACCTCTGAATCCATTTTATAGGTTGATAGATCCTAGTTCCATATATTAGTATCAAGGGTTCTTACAACACCCAAATAAATAGATATATATTTTAATGATTTGAATAGAAAAACTACCTACAAAAATACACTCTTAAATCAAATTAGTGTAAACCAAAAGAAAACCAAATCTTAATAACTAGTTGCAAAATTTGAAAAATACACCACACCTATAGATAAGATAAACACACTTGTGAAAACAAATCAAAGTCACACTTTCATAAAAGTAAACACACTGGCATAAATAATAAATGCACTTACATAAAAACACTCTCATGAAAAATAACACACTTCCGAATAGGAAACTTATTTGCATGAAAATGAACAACAAGGATTTGGTGTCACCCACCAAAGTGGATGTGTTAGGATATTACACCACAAAAATTTCGTAGTGTCGAAGTCGTATTTGTGTCTTACAGGTTCCCCCCCTCCCCCTTGTTGTGTAATGTAAAGGAAAACTATCTATCTACACTTCAACCCCTTCTTGTGTAATGTAAAGGAAAACTCTTGCAAAACAATTTTTAGATGTTCTTTATGTTCTTCTTCAGTTTTTGAATAGATTAGAATGTCGTCAATAAACACAACCACAAACTTATCTAAATACTTATGCATTACGTTGTTAATTAAACACATGAAGACAGTTGGGGCATTAGTAAGCCCGAATGGCATTACGACAAATTCGTAATGACCATATCTTGTTCTGAAAGCTGTCTTAAAGATGTCTTCATCTTTAATCCTCACTTGATGATATCCAGACCTTAAATCTATTTTCGAAAACACCGTGGCTCCACGTAGTTGATCAAACAGATCATCTATGCGAGGCAATGGATATCAATTTTTGATGGTCATCTTGTTTAACTGACGGTAATCTATGCAAAGTCACATAGTTCCATCCTTCTTTTTGACGAAGATGACAGGTGCCCCCCAGAGAGACACACTTGGTCGAATATACTTTTTATCAATTAACTCTTTTAACTATGATTTTAATTCATTAAGTTCCAATATGTTCATTCGATACGGGGCCTTTGAGCTAGGTACTGCACCTGGTACCAGCTCAATGGTGAAATCCAGTTTCCTTTTCGGAGGTAATCCCGGAATTTATTTTGGTAATACATCAACATATTCTTTTAAGACTGAGATGTCTTCCACTTTTAACTTATATGTTTTAATTTTACTTTCCTCATCAGTAATTGTTACTGCGTAAGCTTTACATCCCTTCCTAATATCTCTTTTAAGTTGTAAAGCAAAAATTTGTCTTACAGTAGTTTTTCTAGGAATTCCTTTTACACTTACTGGTTTTTCATTACTGTTTAAGCATGTGAAAGTTTTATCATAACAGTTTAGAATTACTCTATGTTGTTCTAACCAGCCCATACCAATCATCAAATCATAAGAACCAAGTGGAAAAACATTAAGTTTAACAACAGTTTCAAATTTATTAATAACTAATGCACATTCTTTCACAAAACAAGTTACTTTTCTTTTAGCACCAGTGGCTAACTGAACTAACCATGAATTCTCAAACTTATCAACAGATAACTTATATTTTTCTACTATCTAAGGTGTAATATAACTGAGACTAGCTCCTGGATCAATCAAAATAGTTACAGGGGTTTGATTTATCATGAGTCTACTTCCACCATGGAAGTCCGATATTCAGCTTGTCGGTTCTCCAAGGCTGCGTTGATTCTAGGCATGCTCCTTGCTAGTTCCCCAATGGTCATCTCCTCATGTATAGTATGAATATTGCTAACAGTCTTCTTCTGGTTTGGACATAATGAAGCATAGTGTGGGCCATTACACTCCCAGCACTTGACAGGCTCTTTACGCTCAAAGTTCTTGGTAAAGTTTCCATGATTATTTGCAGTTTCCTTACCTTTAGAATTATTCTGATTGTTGGGTGTATTGTTCCTATTTCCCTAGAAATTCTTGTTATTCAAATAGTTTTTGGCCTTATTGTTCTTAAAATTTCTGTTAGGCACAAAATCCTTCTCCTTTTGTTCAAACTGATTATTATTTTTCTTAGCCTTCCAGTTGGCCAAGCTTTCTTTCTTTCGATTCTGCTCAAAACAAAAGTTAGCCTTCCTCATAGCTTCCTCCAAGTTCTTTGGGTTATCATCTTAAATTCTATATTTAATATGATAAGGTAGACAGCTAAGGAATCACTGTACCTTTGGTTTCTCATCTACAAGGTATGGTACATACCTAAGTAGACTTAAGAACTTGCTGTTTAGATCCTTCATTGTCATTGAACCTAAATTCAGTTCATAAAAATCTTTGGCTCTCTCCTCATAATATTGCTTAGACAGGAATTTCTTTTTGAAATACCTCTTAAAGGTACTCCAGTTAACTTCTTTCTCTTTTATACCCTTAACTCTCTTCAAGTCTTGCCACCAAATGTCACCCTTTCTTGAGAGTTTATATATAGCCATCCTAGCCTTTAACTGGTTAGAATAATTATATATTTGGAAGTACTTCTTCATCCCAGATAACCAGGATTCAGCTTCCTCCCCCTTCTCAGTCTCTCCATTAAAATTTGGTGGTTTTATCTTTTTGAATTCCCCAGATATTTCCTCATAAGGTTTGTATTTCCTCTTTTTAGTGTACAGATTATCATCACTACTGTCACTACTAGTATGGTAATTTTGTTGTTCACCAAACACTTCAGAAGACGAACTACTTTCATTTTTTGTATGTTTCATCTATTTAGATCTTCGTTGATGACTGGCATCTTCTGATTCTGACCTTCTACCCCTACCCTCAATTTGAAACTTTTCAATTAGGATCTGATTCATCTTTTCTTGAGCCCTCATAATCCTTTCATTTTCTCGCTTTACAGACTCCATTTCAGTTTTTAGAGTCTTTTACAGTTTGTAATAACTCTGAGGAATTGGTATTTATATCCTCTGGTATAGGATCTCTTGGTAAATTTCCTATTTCAGTAGTTAGAGACTCCTCCTGTGCATACTCTTCCATCCTTTCCATACCTGCCTGTTAAACTTCAGAAAAACAATTCTTTGTTGAATAACATTTAAAATAAAATACATCAGCATAATAATTTAATTTACTATTTTATGAAAGCTAGCTAGGCTTCATCAAGGCCTAGTGTTTGAACCTTGTGCTCTGATACCACATGTCAAAACACCAAATTTTCACAAAAATTTAAAATTTTGAGATAACAATAAATGCTAAAACCCGCGGTCTACTAACAGCTAACGGTTTGCAATAAAAGAAATAGACAAGTAATTAGTTTCACTAAATCTTAATTATATTAACTCAACAGTTCATTTTATTTTGTAACAAGAATAAAGTCTTCTTGCATGCTATTTTACTTTAGTTTACTGATGTGTCTTTTCATGTCAAGTAGGTGGAATCTAACTTTTGAATCCGGGGCTTACTTAGCAATTGTGCTAACGCAGATGAATACTGGTTCTTACAGGTTTACAGGTATGATCAAACGAGTACGTATTAAAATTTCTTTTAAAGTATCAGCAGTATTTTATTTGCAATTAAAAAACTTAGTAATTAAGCTGCTAAACTCTAAACAGCTTCTGTGAGGTAAAACATTTAGATTCCTTCAGTTTTTCTTGTAATAAAGTTCAGAAGTAAGTAACGACAATAAGATATGTTTGCGACTCTAAGAATTTGAATCTCAGTTACAAAGTATTCTACTTTAGTCTATGTAAATTGCAATGTTATAATGATTGTTTTGTCAGTAATTATACAATAATACATTATCTTATTTGTGTAACAATTGTCCCACATTTCGCTTCTGCGAGATAACTTACAGCCTGTTGACCTTTGGACAGTATAAGTTCGATTGTGCAAACTGAAAACCATAATGCCTTCCTACATGAGATCATTGTTTGCCTATATTTTAATTTCATATCGAACCCTATGGTTCTAGTAATTTATGGACTCAATAGAATCATTCATATTCAATTTCTTAATTTTCTATGATACTTCTCTTGAATTACATTACTGTCTATAAACAGTTTATCTGATATTGATGCTCTCGAAACAGGTCGACTTTTAGTTATTTTTGTTTAATTCTATAACTACTTTACCATCCAATTGACCTAGTGAATTTTTAGTAATCTTTCAAGTTGAGTTGTAACCACAATCCATCAAAGTATTGTCGCTTTGAACTATGTAACAGAGTTTCATAATAGTGTTCTTACAATACGTTTTGTTCACTTCATACTTATGCTATCAATGAGGTATTAATTCTTATGTGTCTGATAAACATGCATACTCTATTTGTTAATACACATTCAATCCATATCTGGCTCAAGGTTATAAACATATTTAGATTAGAGTTTATGATTCTCTAACTATTACATTATGCCATTTATAAAAATTATAACTTGTATTATCCTTTTATAAGAGATTTACGATGAATAAACTATAATCTTTGTACAAAAGAAAACTATAGTTGATCGATGATTAGCATGAGCTCTCCCATTAAACATTTGATCTCTTATCTATAGTAAAGACATAAAATATTGATCTCTATCTATAAATAAGACATAATACATTTGATTTCTATCTATAATAAAGACAACGTTTAGAGAAAGGAAAAGCAACCATCTAATTCGTAATTATGATGTTATGATATAATAACATAAGGTTAATGGTGAAATGAGTTTAATGTATAAACAAATCGGGCTTTAACTAAGGTTTATAAGTGACACTACATGCTAGGTCAACGTAATCATATGTTTATATTCTATTACTAACTAGCATATGATAAGGTGCATATGATTATCGATTTGCATGGCAAAATTATTGGATTGATATCATAGTTTAAACCTTGTTCCAATGATTAAATAATTGGATTTTGTTTTACGCAGGCACTATAGAGAACGACCCATTTGCATGGTTTGATTTACTGACCACGTGGTCATCTCCTAACCAAGCGTGGGAGATATAAAACACAGCCATAACCCTAACTCTTATCATTCTTTCCCGCAGTTTGCGCTGGCCCTTGAGGCTGCTCTGCTTGGCTTCCATGGCGGTCGTCGGTCCTCCTTGCTCCGGTTGTCTTGTGTCTTGGTTCAGTGCTGCATTTGTCACCGGTATGTGGTTTTAAAAGCCATTCTCAGTGGCTGGGTTCTCACTCTGCAACTTGTGGAGATTATCATTGCTTTTGGCTCGTTGTCTATGTAATCTTCCTTTCGCTATCTTCGTGGTTTATTGTCTGCTTCAGTTACCTTTTTTCGTCCTCGTGGCTTGCTGTTGCATGAGGTTTTTACCTTGCAAGCTGTTTGAGTCTTCATTTTGCAAATCCTGTAGGTGGCAGTGCTTCGATTAGGTTGTTCATCATTTCCATTGACATGTGAATAATAAACTGAGTTCATCTTCTTCGCTGCACGTGCTTTACTGTTATCGTGGTTTAAATAGGTATTTGTTAACTGACAGTGGTCTTTTACATTTCTTGCAGGTGCTCATCATTGTATACTTTCATGGTG
Source organism: Pseudotsuga menziesii (assembly GCA_001517045.1). Classification (NCBI taxonomy): domain Eukaryota; kingdom Viridiplantae; phylum Streptophyta; class Pinopsida; order Pinales; family Pinaceae; genus Pseudotsuga; species Pseudotsuga menziesii. The sequence continues at coordinate 19,832 of LPNX010987312.1, forward strand.
AAGAGAATAAAACAGTCTACCACCGAATGTCGTGGCTCGTGATTTGATTCGAGTAAGCCCCATGGTCCATGTGTTGGGTTTTCACCTTACTTGTATCAGGGTGGTCAATGGAATCACCCAGGGTTTGGGGAAACCCTCCCTCGACTCGCCATGAGTTATGTTGTTTGTTTTTACAGGTTGTTGTTGTAAATACCTAGAATAAAACCCTCTCTAGTCGATGGGTAGACTCGGTTTAACTGAGCACTGTAATTAGTTTGATGTTGGCTTTACGGCATGTTTAAAATATTAGTTTTGTAAAGACAGTCTGTCTTCAAACTTGTTTTGGCTTATCAAATGTTTATATTATACTCTGTATAATTTCAGGGTTTTACCCTTCTTGACTGTAAATGAAGTTTTATACTCCATTTGAATTACTCTGTAACGGTTTATAATTATAGTTCTCAAGACTGATACTTACAGTCAGAATTTAATTCCTACTTGTTTTTATTTAAAGTTATGAATTAGGGTTTATCCTATGGAAACCCTCATTTTGAAATAGATTATTCCAGTTTATAATAATTACAGTCTTTTTATTTGTCCTTAAAGGACTATGAGTAAATTATATTAACCTAGTTATTTAATGGTTACATAATTAAATGAATTTGATTTATTACTTCAATGTTTTGCTAATTGTAATTGCAATAATTATAAGGGTTTCTAACCCTGTACTTTACCTTCATAGGTACACCCTATTTATATAAAAAGAAACAGTTTCTTTATAAGTACATTTTATATATGTTGATCAGTAATGTATTTAATTTCTGTGTTTAGATTCAGTTCGTTCTTTAATAGTTTAAAAGAGCTAACTTATGGTTTAACCTAGGTTACTAATGTATATAAGTATACAGATAATTTATGCTCAGAAATATGAGCTAGGGTTTTTACCCATTTAACTTTTAAAGTAATAATTTATGTATTGTTATTTTGTTAATTCGATTACTGTCACAAGATTTATTCAGTTTGTTTAAAAGAATTACTAATTTATAAACAATATTGTTTATTGTTAATAATAATATTATTTGTATTAATAATACTATTGTTTGTGAATATTGTATTCTTTTAAGTTTATGTTTGCATTTATATATATTATTAAATAAGACTGAGAGAAATCTATAATAATTGAGTTTATTTAATAAGATTATTTTTGTAAGCTTGGTGAAAGAAATAAGAACTTTCATACCTGTCAATACTCCTTACATATAATTTGTCTGTAAGTGTGTAAGTGCAGTTCCTTATTAATAATAACTTATGCATAGGTTACTACTGTCTTTTAGTTATTAATACTAAGAAAAAGAATACTGTAAGTTCTTATTTAGAGTTTAGATTGTTACAGGTAAAATAACTATTAATATTAGGAAAGGAAGTAAACTAACAGAAGTATATTTACATCTTTACTTAACATAATAATAAGAATTCAACTTATATTTCTATTTCTTCTGTTTCAGTGTAGATGTATAGTTTAAACAAGAAGATACTGTGTAAAAGAATGAATTACATACTTGAATCTACTGCTATAAGTAAAATAGTATGATTCTGTTCTTCTTCCAATATTCTAAATACACGGTCTAGTTCTAACAACAACTCTACAAAACAGATTACTATTCTTTCTGGAAAAACAACCATCTACTGAAAGAAAACATTTCAATACTCTAAAAAACATAAGTACTCTATTCATTTCATATTCCTATCATACTTCATTCATTTTAAACACACTACATGTGCTAGAGTACGATCTGGATTACTCCAGATGGGGAAAACACAGGTAGGATTTATTTTTCATCAAAGAACAGATTCAGTATTAAAACAACTAAGAGATTTCAAACTTAACAGTTTACAGCATAACATATAATCATTCATTATTTGTTCACACACACAGATATAAAATTTAACACAGAAATTAAAAGATAGTGGAACCTGTTTTTTAAAGCTGGCTGACAACAGCGTTGGGAGGTCGTTCCTCCCTACCAACTCCTGGAGAGTGCTCAAACAGTGACTTCTCAAGACCCCCAAGCTTGTTCCTGGTCTCCTTGGCTAGGACTAGGTGGAGAAAACAACAAAGTACTAGTCCAAAGACTCAATACCAACTCTACACACTGCAGTAATATCTTTCAGCTGGAAAACTATACTAGATCACTTTCCTGCAGTTTACCCCTCAAACAGCTTCCTCAAAAATTCCCTTCCCAATGAATTCCTTGAAGTGCATTCACCTGAATGATTCTTCTCCTCGAATGAGAAGCCTCAGCTCTCTTCAATGGGATTTTTTATTAAGATTGCCTAGGTCTTTTTGGGTTAGTTGTCATTAATTGAGCCACCTGCTCTAATCCCACTTTCTTGGGGGATCATGACCCCAAATGTAGGGAGGTTTCCACCTGCAACATAGGAGGATGTTGCCACTTGTCTATTTTCTCTCCACCTAGTCTCCTCCACCAACTTGACCAGTAACACTCTTTTTAACAGCTATCCCAAGCTATTGTCTCCACTTTTATTTATTTAAAATTTAAATATTCAGAATTACATTCCACGTCCTTGAGTCTGCTGAGTCATCAGTTACAATTTAGCATTAAATTTAACACAATGTCTTGGAATAAAATCAAAATAACATAATATTATTTTACAAAATTGGGGCATGTGACAAGGATGGTATCTAGATAAACCATTAATGGCTCATGAAAAACATTGTATGCAATTTGGTTGAAGACATGCTCAGAACCTGGTCCAAATCCCGCGACTTCGTCCTTGCCATGAAAACCAGAATTGCTGAGATAGATGCTCAACTCACGGCCATGGATAACTCATTTTCCTCGAAGGGTACTGCAAGCATTTTAGGGCATCATGGTATGAATGGTGGAGGTCGTGATCGGGGAGGAGGTGGCAGTGGAAGTGCAACTGGGAGAATGGTTCTCGCTAATCATGGGGAGGTGGTAGTGGGAGCGCGACAAGGTGCACAACGATGGCTCCTCATGCTCTTTCCCCATCCCTTCAACGATTGAGCCACTCTTCAAACACTTGAAGGAAATGTCCAGCCAAAATCCTAAACATCAACAGCAACCAGTGAAACCGGCTCAGGAAGCCGCCACCAACTCGCCCACCCAGTCACAGGAAGAACAATGGGCTTGCCCCATCATTGAAGAAATTATACCCACCTAAGGTTGGTTCTTTCCATCAGCAAAAAAGACCCTCCGTCCCAGGATTTTTTTATGTAGGTTTTTTTGTCAATCCTATCTATGGCTGTCTTTAAATTTGATCTCTGTATCTATGTTTATTATCTATGTCTGTGTCTGGAAACTATGTCTATGTCTATGTCTGCTTTAAATTTGAACTCAGTGTCTGTATCTATGTCTCTGTCTCTGTCCCTCAGTCTCTATAGAGGTCCCTCAATTTTGGCCAGGATGACTTTTGTATATTTTGCCTCTGTATTTTAATAGATCTCTGCAACTTAGACAAAAAAAATGTGTTTAATGTATTTTTTATGAAATTTTGCATTTTTTAATTTTATTTTTAGGAATTTTGTTTCAACAATGTGCTCCTCACTGAGAAATTCCTTTATTTTATATGGAAAGAGTGGCCTAATAATTTCTAGAAAAATTTGTTCTTAATATAATGCAATTTTTATATGGTGTTGCTAAGAAGTTTAACAAATATAATTTTAATTATGATAAAATGATATAATTATGCCTTTTTTTGAAATATTCCGCTACCGGTAGCATGAATTTTCAATTTGGGGCTTGATTTTAAGGTTATTATAAATAACAGGAAAGATTATTTTCATTCATGTCTACATTTTTAGCCCAAAAAAAATGGGTGCTATCAATAGGACCACTTTTTTATTTGGAGGTGTTTTTTTCACAAAAATATGAATTTTTATCGCTAGAGTTCTTGTTTTGAGTATAAAGTTCTTGTCAAGTTGTATAACATGTTTAATTCATTAATTTTTAAGTGGCAATATAATATTAGTTTATTCCATAGTTCAATTAAGATTCTATTAGTTTTAGGTTTGAAATCCATAACAAATGGGTAAATAAGTGGATTTTAATGCTTAAGATATTAAATAATTTAAATTGTCATGATTAAAACCAACATCATTTCACGAATTTGGGTTTGAGTGGCATATAAGTGGTTTTCCCATACTAGAATCTAAACAATTAATTAATTAATTGGCAAAGGCTATATCATATTCAATTTTTAATGAGTTTTATAAAACATCATTACTTTAAACACTTTATAATTTCATTTTATATTTACAGAAACCTAAAGAGGATTAGTATAACTTCAAAAAAAAAAAATCCTTTCAAGGTTTAATATTTTTTATTTGTTTATTTGTTTAAATTTAAAACAATATTTAAAATCTCATCATAAACTGGAGGTTTTAATTTTGTACATGCAGATATTATGAGTTGAGTGAAAACTAGAAGATGAAGGTCAATCAAATCGTCGAAAGAGTAATCAAGAGAACTCATAGGAAGCAAGATTGAGTACATCATCGAAAATCAAGCGTCATGTAGAACTTAGTACTGGAAGAAGTGATGTATTGAGTAGTGGAAATCCAAAAGTAAATTCTTAGATGCTGGAATGAGTTTAAGAAAACCAAATGTAATTTCGAGCATTTTCGCAATATTGGATAATCTTTCAGAGCACATGAGCTACTAACCCTAGGATCAATTAATTGATATCAAAAGTGTATTTAATACATCAAAAAAATATTTATATAGTTTTTACATTTATGAGTTATAACCAACAAGATAATGTAAAAGATAACTGTTTTAAAGGTAGATGTAATAAATTGTGGGTGAATGAGCTATGAAATTACTAGAGAACAAAGTCAAGAAAAAGGAAACTTTTGGAGCTTATCAGGAATTCAATCCTAGAAGGTCAGAATGGAGATTAAGAGTCGATTTGCACCAAAGGGCCAAGTTGTAGACAAAGGTCAAAAACTAGTCAGAGGACTAGGAAAGTCAGTGTTATAGCCCAAAATGGTAGTCCTATGTCTGTGATGACTTTTATATGTTTTTGTCGCATCACGACACTTTATGAAAACTCATGTTAGTCACTTAAAATACACCTGTAATGGAGAAGCCATATATAGAGTTCTGTAAATCCATTTAATCTCTTCTCTAGACTATTGAAAAGGCATCAGAACAAGGAAAAACTTTCCAGAAGACACCAACCCCTGAAAATGATTGGAAGTACCTAAAAAATGACTTTTCTTACCCACTGACGATTATGCCTAAGAAAACCTGTGAGTTTACCCTAGTAACTCACAACTCTACTTAATAAAACCTGTGAGTATACCCTAGAGTGGCCAAAAAAATATAAAAATATGAAAAATATCAAATTTGCGGTGGTTTGGGTCATTTTGGAACTGCTCCTTCGGTTGTAACTGATCCTTATTCGACGCTAACTCTTCAAAATATGGTATAAGAGAGGGAGAGGGGTCCTTGAAAGGGGACTTATCATTTGCATTGTTATGCTGGTGAAATTGGGACTCTCATCCCCCCTACCTTTTCCCTAGCAGTCATCTCCTTCTATTGTAGAGCTTGGAGGTTAAGATTCTTGGAGAAGAGAAGTAGGAGATCTAGATCAAAGGTTTCATGAGGTTCCTTACATGAAGAGAAGGTATATCTTTTACTTATTCCACTTGATTAATAAAGATGTGATGTTATTCCCTTTCCAAATCATTGTGTAATGGATGTTGTATCTTTATTTATGATCATATGTTGATGTTAATCAAATTAGGGTTTCATATTATTTTGATTATAATCGCTTTATATATGGTCAAATTGGTTTGAGGAAGGCTGAAGCTTGTTTTCTAGGTCAATTGGATTGAGGAGCAAGAGGATGAAGAGGAGGATTAAAGGAAAGCTTAGAAAAACCTTCTGTAAATAAGCTATGAACCTTTCTTACCTTTAAAATTGTGCTTATATTTGCTTGCAGAAATTTATTCATCAATGTTTATACCCCTAGTATGTCGATGGCCTCTTAACCCCTAGCCATAGGAACTTTCCCTAACAACAAAACTGGCGACTCCACTGGGGAGGCCTTGTCTATTTTGGGGTTTCCTCGCCTTTTTCCAGTATAATTAAGGTTTTAGGCCCTTGCAAGTTAGGAGTAACTCTTATGTCTGTCAGGACACCTTATTTGCTTGTTTAAGGTTGTTTTTGACCTTTTTTAGGCCTTCCATGACCAAATCGCAATTGTTAGACTACATAGTAGCATTTTTTGGATGCATTCATGACTTTCCTTAAGGAAACCCATGATTCACTCGCTACTTTGCCTAAGGAAACTCACGAGTTCCCTATTTCAGTGTTTTTCACTCTTTTTGGGCATGTTTGGGGTGTTTTAGTGTTGTCTAAAGGGTCCTCATGGGCCCTATGTCTATGTATGACCACTAGGAAGTGGTGTCTCCTATTTAGAATACTCTCTAACTGATTTTTAAGCCCATTTTGAAGTTTTTGGGCTTGTTTCTTGCTTTTCCCCCACCTCCTTCCTTGCATGACCTTTTTGTGCAAGGTGCTAAGAAACCTCTGTTAGCAGGTTTAGATTGAACCTAGGAACTTCCTAGTCTCTGTTTATTTCAGTCTTATTGTTTAACCTCTTCATGCCAAATTGGATGGCATGTTCCCATTTACAAGTCTCCCTTCCAAGTGAGGTTTTATCTGGCTTTATGTAATATCCCCGATCCGGGATGATCACAAAATCTATGAATTTGTCAACCTTAATCAATTTTACATGGATTTATAACTTTCACCAGCAACATATATTCTCATATACATTTCATCAAACACTTTAGACACATTCCATAACACATCACAATGGCGAGATAATATTGGCACCTTTATTATGACTAGCAAAGAGTAAACAGTACAATAATTATGGCTATGATATCAGCTACCAAGGTACAGTCAACAAGAACCTGAAAGGTGATGCCAACCCGGATGATGAAGCTCCAATGAAGGCCCTGAATGGATCCTCCCCCTTTGTCCAGCTAGGGTGGGTCCATCACACCACTGAAACTAGACCAAAATGGATGGATGGAGTTCGCCAACCCCAAACGAAAACTCTAGGCTAACCCCTAGACGGTCTTAAGAAAAAATCTCCAAATATTCAAGCATGCTCTTTTTCCTTTGCCTCTGCCACCTTTTATCCTTGAAAAGACTCCAATACCATGGGTAAATACCATGGGCCAATGAAAACCATGTTCTATTATTTAATTTGTGCTCATACCATAGAAAAATACTATAGAATAGCAGAAACCATGCCTTGGGTAATTATTACATCACCATTAATAATTTTCTAAATTCTTCTTAGGTGACCTTGGTCTATTAGGCCAAAATTGGGGACATGACAGTCCTCCCTTCCCAAATATGCTTGTCCTCAAGCAATGAAGAAACCATAACATCACATCATCAATCTTCCACCATCAACCATGCACTTAATGTGAAGACTAAGTACCAATGATACCAGGATCCCAAATGATCCTCAGAAATGCAAGGTGCAATATATATTCTCCTATGCAATGCATTTGAGGCACATGGAAGTCATCATGACACCCTGTAAGAAAAACATAATTCCATCTAAAAGCATGTAGGAAACCATAATGAACTACTGCAAAGATGAACCCATGGAGAAGAGACGAGGTGTGCTTCCTAAAGCCAACCAACCACAAAGTGTTCCCAATGAGCTTCCCATAATCAACAATGCTTGGGTCCCACTGCTTGCTCACTCTCCTAGTGTAAAATGTCATCAAGAACAGGTCCTGCAAGTATGGGATGCCAGGGTCCCAACACTCGCGCACCCCATCAATACATAGTGTGAGTACATACAAATTAGAATGTGGGATGCCCAAATCCACATGCTTGTGCATCTCTACCATGCACAAGGTCTCCCAAAACAGTACATCAAAGTAGGAGGGATACAATGTCCTCCTAATTACTCCAACCAAGTGTGGAATGCGAGGATCCCATAACTGGCACATTCCATCAATACATAGAGTGGTACAAAATGATACATCATGGGCCGAGGGGTGCCAGGGTCCCAAGTTCTACTATGCATTCTCCCATACATCATGAGCACTAATATAGATACATCATAATGAAACATAGTGAAATGATACAGAGATATGCCACTCCCAATGTCACTGAAGTGATCATCCATCAAAGAGCACTCAAGAAGCTTGCACCTCCAATCAAGAAAATCATCATGTGTCAAAAGCACACAATCATGAAGATACCAATCAAATCTAATCCAATAACATAGGTGAGAATCCCATGTCTCATAATGCTGCAAGAAAGAATAAGATGTATCAAGATGTCTCATCATGTGTTCTCTTATCCAAGCAATGGATGAAGAACCTCCATCAATCAAAGAAGGATCCTCGAAGTGGCTCAAGGAAGTGCATCCATGAGTAGAAGTGATACCAAACAATGGATGTAAATGCTGCTCAAAAGGAATTGGTGCACATATCATAGGATCATCATGAAGGGTAGGAGTCTCATACTCCTCATGTGGCACTAACAGAAAAAACCCCTTCACCCAAACTTCACTGGGATGAAAACTAAAAGAAGTAACAGTGTAGGATGAAGTGTAATGCACCAACTCATCCTCCAAGTCAGAAAATTGGAAACCTCTCCTCAAGGCTGGTTCCATGTGAGTAGGATCATGTGCCTCTTCCACGAGTGCGAGACTTGCACTATGAGACAACCCGTGTTCTTCTTCATCCATGGCTAGTGTTTGCCATTCAGCTTGCTCATCTTTCAACCCTTCAAACATTTGTAAATCAGTTTGAATCTCATGGTTCACCACACCATGAGGAGTCTCTCTGCTATCATCCATACAAAAATCAGAAACATAGGAAGGAGACCGTGAACTTTGCAACTCCTCTAGAAGTTGCTCATTTTGGATCTTAGATTCTTGAAGTGCTTCTTGAGCATCCTTCAGACAATCTTGGGTGGAATTCAATTCATGTTTGATTTTGCAAATTTCCTCATTATCTCTTATGAAGGCTTCATGTAATATTTCAGCAAGCTCAATCAAATGACTTCTATCAAAAAGAAAACACATGATATTACCTTTAGTTGTTGATGTTTCCTTTTGGATCTTCTCTATGAGTCCATTGGAAGTTTGTGCCTCCATGTAATCATCTCTCCAAGCCAATTGGGACACAAGTGTGCTAGTAACTTGGAGACTGACTAGGGCCTCTTGAATATTCTTGTCATTCATTTTGAGTGACCCTTTAAAATGGGAAAGCTCATGAAAAGAGGCCTTCTCTTCCTCCAACATAGGATAAGCCTCATGAAGTGCATGTGGTGATGATGAGATCAATCCTAGGTCCTCTTCCTCTACTGCAAAATCTTCATCTTTTTCAGACTCATGGGAACTTGTACTTGTAGTAGTCTCATCAAGTGGAATCTTTATGTCACCAACATATAGGAATGGACATTCAACAGTAAATGTCCCTCCATGGCACCCATCAGTAGGTACCTCTTCATTATAGCATCCATCAGTAGATGTTATTTGATCCATGTTCTTAGTGAGAGATACCTCTGGTTGATTCTCAATAGAATGAGTGATGGCTTCATTATGCTGATCAATGATCTTATCCTTCCCCGCACTAGTGGTAGTCTCCTCATTTCGCTCCTCCAAACATATATGATTTTCTCTCCAAGGTCTCTTGCAAGAAGGGCATAGACATTTCTTCACTAACTCCACATCTTCATTCTTGGGCTTATACCCAAACAAAGCATTCACAAAAAATTCAAAAGGAACTTCTGAGTATGTCGTAACAGCATATGCTTGATATTGTTGGGGCAAGGTCTTGCAAGTTTCCCTCCACCATGCTATTTCTTTCAAAGGATATTTCCTTGGTGGTGTGGTCCCTCTATCTACATATTCATTGTACAAGTGGTCACAAGAGTAACCATCATCATCTCTGAATGTGAATTGGGTATAGATATTGCAAGAGGGTTCATTATCCACAAAGCTGCCATCATATAACCCAAAATCATTTTCCTCTAAGGCATAGAAAGAACACTCCTCATACTGCTCAGAATTTGAATCTGAATAAGACATAGCAAATAAAGTGTTTGTTGGAAATGACCCTTGGGTTATGTGCACCTTCCTGTAGCATCGGAATATCCCACATCAAATTTCAAATAAATATGGGATTATGAAAATATATTCAAGATCCCGCTGTCAGTCCTTTACAAAGAATATGTCTGTACTTCAAACATAGTGTTAGTGACCCCTTCACTATATGACAGTCCCTTCTTTGCCAAACTCGTAGCACTAATGGTGAGACTCAATCCTGTAGCAGCTCTGACTCCATTAAAACCGAAACAACAAATAATCATACCACAACAATGGTAAAGGTCAGGAGTGGAAGTAACTTGACCTTATTTTGGGCAGTGAGAAAGCAATCTCAGAATAAAAATATGTCTGTCTTGATAAAATTCAAATGACAAGATTGAGATATCAAGAGTACCTTCAGTCCTGGATAGCTGTAGATGTCAAGTCAAGAATGCATCTACAAAACTCACCCATAGACCATGACAATATTGTTGCACTTCCTTGGATGGCACCACGACTTGGATAGGCAATCAGTCCTTCCGCAACAAGGAATATCCCCAACCGATAAACTTCCCATACATACTGTAACTCGATTTTCTTCTCTTCTGCTTCCTCTATAAAAATATCATGCACCTCTATGGACAAATGCCTTCCACAAATGATAGAGAGTTCCTATTAGTTGTCTGTAATATCCCTTACTTCAGCCTTCAGCGTGCCAATGTCCAATTCTTGAGTTTTTTTTTTTACAGTTTGGCCAACGAGTTTGTATAGCGATGAAAAATTGGAGTTTCACTATAATTACTTCTTGTGTTCTCTCCTTTGAACTGCGACGCATCCTCTCCAATCGCAGCCTTCTTTCCGAGAGGATGAGAACACGAGAGATGAATTCGATCCCAACATTCACGTCAACAACAACATCCCTTCACAGCTTGTGATTTGCAGCATGAGAGGGGTCGACCTTCTGCAGACCCTACGATCTTCACAAGCGTGGTGGCCCTCCACGACTGCTCACACACCCACGCGACCTCTCCTAGTCTTCACAAAATGTCAATCAAGAGATTGGTCTCTCTCCACAAATGCATCCCTTCACACGAGAAAGGACTGACCCTCAAAGGGTCATGCGAATTCCTCCAAGCTCCTTCAATGTGGATCCTTCTCCTATTCCGTCGTGACTCAAAATATAGGGATCGCGTCCTCAAAAACCTTCACAGCTTCCACGGAATCTCCAGGAGGGAATGGAATCCCACATTCTCCTATGTTCCACGATATTCTCAAACCTGTAAGATTTCACCCACCCAAAAGCCACAGTCATCAATTTATCACGGTCAGATAGTGTAGGATACAACCCTCACACTTGAACGTGGGTACAGACAACCAAAATAATGGAAACTCGGCCTCTTCAGTAACTCGCAAAACTCTAATGATGTTGAACGCAGTCTCTTTTGTAGATTATTCTTGTCATGATGGAGATCACGACTTCTTCCACCTTCACACTGCTCACGATTTGATCGGGATGCACACGAACCCCCCCTTCTCTTGCGGCCTTCAGTATTCATAAAATCACGACTGCTGCCATCTTAAATTTCCGATCTTGGCAAAGTTACCCCTGGCTGGCTACAACTGCCATAATCCAAATTGGCCTGAGATGAACTCGGTCCTATGGATAAATATGGCCCCACTCTATAAAATTCAACGCCCACAATGAGTCATCAAACCTGGATTTGGAATTACATACATACCAGAAATGGAAACCCTCAATAGATTCCCACTCAGGCTGGGAGGAAAACCAGCTCTGATACCACTGTAATATCCCCGATCCGGGATGATCACAAAATCTATGAATTTGTCAACCTTAATCAATTTTACATTGATTTATAACTTTCACCAGCAACATATATTCTCATATACATTTCATCAAACACTTTAGACACATTCCATAACACATCACAATGGCAAGATAATATTGGCACCTTTATTATGACCAGCAAAGAGTAAACAGTACAATAATTATGGCTATGATATCAGCTACCAAGGTACAGTCAACAATAACCTGAAAGGTGATGCCAACCCGGATGATGAAGCTCCAATGAAGGCCCTGAATGGATCCTCCCCCTTTGTCCAGCTAGGGTGGGTCCGTCACACCACCGAAACTAGACCAAAATGGATAGATGGAGTTCGCCAACCCCAAACGAAAACTCTAGGCTAACCCCTAGATGGTCTTAAGAACAAATCTCCAAATATTCAAGCATGCCCTTTTTCCTTTGCCTCTACCGCCTTTTATCCTTGAAAAGACTCCAATACCATGGGTAAATACCATGGGCCAATGAAAACCATATTCTATTATTTACTTTTTTCTCATACCATAGAAAAATACTATAGAACAGCAGAAACCATGCCTTGGGTAATTATTACATCACCATTAATAATTTTCTAAATTCTTCTTAGGTGACCTTGGTCTATTTTCCTTAGGCCAAAATTGGGGATATGACACTTTAGGGCAACCTAGCGTCTATTTTTTGGATATAGAGCAGAAGTCCCTTTACTTTGTTTACAATGTTTGCATGCATTAGTATGTAGGTTGATTTTAGTTCTCATTTTATAAATAAAAAGTAAAAGAGAAAAAGTAGTTTCTTTATATGCATGTACGCTAGGGTTTATCCTTAGTTGCATTGCATGTCTTTATTTCTTGAAAATAAAAAAAGAAATCTGTATTTTGTGGCCTTCATTTTTCAGTTTTGAAAAGGAAAAGAGAAGTAGAATTCTGCATTTTGCATTTTGATTTCTCTTTTGTTTAGTCATATTGTTTCTGCTTTCATGTCAAAACACTATTGCTTTCACTTCCACTACCTTTGAGTAATCAACAACCCTTAAAAATAACATTTAATATCTAAAATATATTAGTAACATTTTCTTTATAGGGATGACACACACTAGTCTAGTCTAGTGTTTTGGGTTAGGGACATCTCTAACTACCCACAACTTTAAACACAAACATAGTGGCCTTTCGTTCAGAAAATCCAATCTCATAAAGAAAGACACCTGAAAGCTCCTCTAACACAGGAGTCAAGCACGAGGTCGTGCGATACTGAGCTATGGATATACCCCTCCTATACTCAGTTCAGTATACACCAGAGTTGTTGCACGTTTGGGTACTTACTCAGTACCTCTATCTGGCCTTTTGTGGTTCCTGGTACTGTTTGAGTTTCAGGCTTAGCTACCCTTCCCATGTGCATCGACTGGACTGATGACTGCTCCGTCGAAAATTCTTTGTGATTTTGCTAGCCTTAGTATCTTGATCTCTAGGACTCTACATGGGTGATAGTGGAATACTATTTCCATTGTACCCAGGGTAGACGTGGGAGGAAACCCCGTGCAGATCTTAGGAAAAGTGTTTGGTGATTCAAACGCTTGCCCCAAAGTGATTGTATCGGGACCTCGAGTAATTGTCCTTCTCCCTTCACCGGTTATTTTTGGGCCCTCATCATCCCAGACTCTCCTTTGGAAGGTATCCTTGTGTGCCTGTTCTTGATACTTAGGATTTTTTCTAGTGGTGTGCTCTTATGCTGTTGGTTTCCAGTTGAGCTCAGTATTTTATTTCTTGTTAAGTCGGAAACTATGGCTAGTACCCATACGGACACCAACCAGGAGACCCCCATGCTAGGGGCTTCTTGTGATTTTCCTTTTACCGAGAATGTTGGTGTTCCCTTGATGGCCACTTTGAATCTGCTTGGATTCACCCTAGGGCTACTAGAAATTTCTAACACTAATAACCTATAGTCTAAAAGGAATAGAAGAAGGAAGAATAGGAAGAAGACACGAAACCAAAGGGGCACCTGTTCAACCTCTATAGGTCAAGTTGAACCCAATCACCCAGCCTCTGGAAGTCATGATGGGGGCACCCGTTCAAACTCTATAGGTCAATTTGAACCCAACCACCTAGCCTCTAGAAGTCATGCTAGGGGAACCCGTACAACCTCTGTAGTTCAAGTTGGACCCAACCACCCAGCCTCTGGAAGTCATGCCCGGGGCACCCATCCAACCTCTGCAGGTCATGTTGGACATAACCACCCATCCTCTGGAAGGCATGATGGGGGCACACACTCAACCTCTATAATTGATGTTGACCCTAACCACCCATCCTATGGAAGTCATGATGGGGGAAAGAAACCAACCTCTGCAAGTCATGTTTGACCTAACCACCCAACCTCTGGAGATCATGCTGGGGGGAAACAGCCAGCCAATGTGAGTCATGTTGACACCATTTAGAAAACTAACCATTCAAAACACAAGCCTAAGTTCCCTTGTAAGATCTGTGAGGGAGATCATCTTACTCATCAGTGCCCTGCTATTGCAGAAGTACAAAGATTGTGGTCCAAGTCTCAAGGATATCCTACTCCTGAACAACTTGTAATTTCTAAACAACCTATTCAACCTTTGGTTGATCAATTGGTTGAACCAATGCAATATTTGGTCAATCCCACTCTTCCTTTAGAGAGTGACCTTCATCAAGTGGTTGAATTGATTCCTTCTTCGTTCAATCCCACTCTTCCTTTGGAGAGTGAATCCTCTACTAGTCATATTTTCTTCACTGGCAGTTTAGAACTTTATGGACAAGGGGGCATTGACTTCTCTTCAAATGAAATCCCCCCCTCCACCCCCCAAGGCCCTCAGATTTTTTATTTTAATTGGGATAGCCTAGTTGAGTTGTGCCTTCCTTCGGATGCACCTTTTTAAATAAAGGTCCAAATCAGACATTACACGATTGCTTGTTGTATTGTAGATGAAGGAACCTCGGTTAGTATTTTATACGCATGTGCTTGGAGAAGCATGGGATCTTCCAGCCTTATGTCGACTGATAATCATTTACTGTCTTTTGATAGAAGAACTAGTCAAGCTTTGGGAATTCTTACTCAAACTTTTGTCACTTTGGGTGGGAAGACTGTCTTAATTGATTTTATGGTAATAGAGGACCCCTTGGACTTCAATATGCTCCTTAGGCATGATTATGTTTATGCTATGTAAGTTGTGGTGTCCATGCTCTTTCGTGTGATGTATTTTCCTCACAACGAAAGCATGGTCATTGTCAATCAACTAGAATTTGTTGATCCCTCTCCTAACCCAACTAAAGACTAGTTATATCCTTTATTGATTCCCAATGTCTCGGTAGACACTTCCCCGCCATTAGTGAATTGTGTGGCCTCATATACCTTGTGTCCAATTTCCACTGAAAATAAGCCTCTGGATTCATGCTTACCTTCTTGGGACTTGGTCTGGTACTTGACCAGGTGATCCATTTAATGGGGACTTTGGAGCGTGCTCTCCATCCTGTTGATCCAATTCAATGTTTAGACATGTAGTCTATCTTGGATGATCTACTTCCTTCCGATGAAGTATTCCTAGAGTCTTTGATACAGTCTGACCTTCTTAGGGATGTTGACTCAATTGTAGTTAGATCCAACCCTGACTCGATTGTTGATCTGATCTGTCTGATGATCGATCCTCATATGTTTACATGGTTGAATCTTTATTCTTTTCCATTGAACAACAAGTCAGTGATCCTGATGAGTTTGCTTCTTCTTGTATATTTTTTGACTCCTGTGATACTAATTTTGTTCCTGTAGACTCTATTCCCCCTATCAACGTTTTCTTTCCTTCTGAGGTTGATCCTATTGATTATAAATCCTCAGGCCTTAGCACTATAGAGTCTTCTTTAGTCGACTCTGCCTTGACTATGCCCCTTATTGGAGATAGAAAAGTTGCAAGTGCTTCTACAAAAGAGCCCTGAATTGGATCTTTTCTTCTAAATATGATATTGATATTGTTGTTTCTTGGAGATAGGATTGTTAGTTGGATTCACAACTATTTACTAGTCTCGCGTTGTTGTTCAAGCTGTAATTGCATTTTCCTATACCCTTCTTACTCTTATGAGCCTGTGTAACACCTCCGTTTTGACCCTGTTTCCATTAAAAATGTATATGATGTAAATATTGTATTTAATCGTGGTGTGGAGCTAAAGGAAAAAGCTCCACCATAAATTTAGCATTTTATTTTTCGGTGATTAAAATCATTGTTGATGGTAGTTCATGCTAGCTAGCACATTATAATTTGGACATCATGTAAATATGCGTTTTAATCAAAATACCCACGACCAACTATGTCAATGCAACATTAAAAAGAGATGGGGGCATGATTTCCTAAGGATAGGGGGGGGAATATTTAACCTTTGGGGCCAATGGGGAAAAGCCAAATGTCAATGGGAGAACCCATTAAACAGTCAACTACCTTTCTTGCCTCATTCACCCAATCATTTAATTTTGATAGAAATTGGTTGAAGTAGTTATTACATGGGGATGGGAAGAGTATGGGCAGAAAATTCGAATTGGGGGAAACCCCATTTTTGGGGAAAAACATTTGTTTACTTTTGGGGCAATTTAACACCCAAAATGCATGCCCATTTGGCCATACATCCACGTTCTCCATTTACTCATGCAGAGAAATCTTTGGAGTTGTCTTACCCTCATGTTTTCACTCATTTTCCTCATCTTTCATGCCCAGAAAATTTGTTTTGGTGTTGTTCGGAAAGTGGGCAAGGAATATTTTGATTTTGGGAGTTTATGGCAGTCATTTTGGCTCCTGTAATGCCATAAACATCCTCAGAATTTGTGGGCAAAGAATATTCACATTTTTGGGGTTGTAGAGTCCCTTTTTGCCCCGAAATCCCCATAGTCATTGTCTAAAATTGATTTGTTGAGTTGGGTTTTTGTAGAGGTTGATTTGGCCTCTATGGAGCAATAGAACGATTCTGAAATCGTTTTCCTCACCCCTGGTATTTTTCCCCATCTGAAATTCGTTTTTGGTTTCCCACGTGTTGTGAATTGCCCAACAAATGCATTTTTGTTGTTATGGGCATTTTTGTTTTGGTCTGAACTATTATGAACCTTACTTTGGGTCTGAACAAGTTAGGAATGGAAGAGGTAATTTGCTTGATAAGCCTAGTGCATGAGGAATATCACTGAGAGATCTTGAGGGATGATTATTCCTTACTGCACATCCTGAATAGCATTGGAAGGGAATGCATAGCCTGAGGGACTGTACAACAGAGAAGGGGATGATTCCTTGTGTTGGGTATGTACGTGTTGGGAAAGCCAAGTCAGATCTTGTGTAGGTGTCCATAGCTCTATGGTTGAGCTCACTAGCTTAGCAAACAAGCCTTTACATTGCCTTAGCAGTCTGATAAACCCAAACATAGCTTTGGCTTAACTGAATTTTGACATATCTTTGGCTATGTGTGAGCCTTCTTAGTTTCTTTTTCCTTAGGGAATCATGCCCAACTCAGGGGTGGTGGTGATGCTGAGATATTGATGAGCACACTAGCCTATGGTTGGGTGGAACGTTGCAGCAGCATAGCTGGTTACAGGAAGCTTCATTCGAAGATAAGTATTCTCGTGTAATTACCCATGCAACTGTATTGTTTATATGAATTATGATGAACATGCTCTGTTGGGACGCGCACCCTAACGATCCTCAAGATGGATAACTCCGCGAGTGTGGACTCAAAATAGTCTTAGGGGTGTCGGGGTTGAGTCAAAGTATTCTGTAATAAACCCATGGTTTAAGTCCAGGGTTTAGGGTTTTGGGTGCCCATGGTTTAAGACCGTGGTTTTGTAAAAATGCGCAGTATAAATAAGCGCTTGTGTAAAGAAGATAGGTTAGGTTTTATGATGTAAGAAAGATTAAGGCGAAGCTAAGGTTTATTCTATAAGGAAAGGATAAGTCCCAGCTATGTGCGTGGACGACCTCTGCAGCTGTGTGCGCAGAGGGTTTTTGTAAGGAAGACTGAGGAAAGACCTGCAGCTGTGTGCGCAGGGGCCTGCTGCTGTGTGCGCGGCTTTT
>LPNX010987312.1:53237-75737 GCA_001517045.1 Pseudotsuga menziesii
TCCCGGACTGTTAGTGGTAATGTCGCGTCCTCTCACCAGTAGAAGGGTGGGGACGTGAGGGCCTGATCCTAGCTTCCATGCTTTTAGCTCATTGTATAAGCCCTCAGCCCTGTTCTCATCATCACTTATCTTTGTACCATTTTTCCATTGAAACTAGAAACCTTTTACCTGGAGGAGACGTACCCCAAGTGTGCTTATCTTTCTCGCTTTCCTTTCACTATATGATTAGGCTTGTTCCTCGTGCTTGGAACTAGTTTTGCATCCCTCTAACACTCATCTCCTTGCATTTAGAGCATTCTTTCTGCTTTCCTTCGATCTCATTAAAAACAGTAAGGAGGCCATGAGTTGACTTTTTTGAGCTCATTAAGACTTTACGGGAAATTTATGGAGTTACCTTTAATCTCTGGCCTGACTCACTAAATATGACTAGATCGTCGGGTTCGCTTGTCCCTTCAAACTAGTTAAAGGATGTGAAGGAACATCCACATAGGTATGATTTTATCTCTTTTTCGGGCCATGTGGATTACTTATGAAAAAGGAATACTCTAGTCACCTATGGCTAGAAGAGTATCTTCAGGTATCATTTTATCTCTTTTTCAGGCCCGGAGGACTAAATTTACGAAAAAAGAACCTGTTTGAGCTCACTTTTCTCTTTTTCATGCTTTGGTTTAACTATGAAAAAGATTCTGATTGTTCTTTATGCCTTTGTCATGCTCGCTAAAACTTTAGGAAAAAAGCATCAAGTGATCTTGCTTTCCTTCACACTCGTTAAAACTAAAGCGTTCTACTTGCTTTTGAATGAGCGTCAGTTTGGTGATATTTTAACCCTTTTTTGAACCTCGCTGACTAACTGCAAAAAAGGCATACCTTAGCTTGTCCGAGATAAGAGAGTTATCCTTTGGATTTTTTTATACTTTTTTCGGACTCATTAGACAAAATTTACAAAAAAGCACCCCCCTAGAGTCTTCTATGGAGTTTTCAGACTCTCAAAACAATGAAAACAATGATGAGCATATACTAATTCATGCTCGTAAAATCCACGAATCAGTGTTGTGTCAAGCATTCTTCTCTCTCTTCTTCAAGCTTGCCAATAATGAAGAAGGTCCCGAGTTTTTTTCTTGGACTCATTAAACATTTACAAGAAAGAGGGAAAATGAAGTTCATTCAAATGTCTTTTGTATCATGGCAGCAAGTCTTGTCTCCTTGAACAAAGCATCAGTTTTGAGTCTATCAACAGTTGGGTTAGTAGTTTTTTCCCTTAGGATTAAGCTTGATCTCAAAGTTTTTTACTCCTCCAGTTGGTCACTTTTCCAATTATATGGAGAATCTATCAATGTCTCATACATTGAAAATTTGTGTCCCCTTTGTGTCAAAAAAATTCCTAAGTCACGATTGTGCCATGCTCACTGTTCAAGGATAAAACCTTGGTCGACCATTCTGCAGTTTCCTTGACCTTTTGTGTCAGCCACTCCCCAGTATTAGTTCATTACATCAAGTCTTCGATGGTCCTTGCTCCAAAACTGTGTACCAGTTCCAGATCCAAATCTGTCTCTCACTTACCTTATGTTGGATGATGAAGGATGCCTTAATTCCTTCCTTCCAATGGATCTCTTCCTATATACTTCAACACATCTTGATCTGGGAATGAGATTTAGAGTTTATGACAATACCTTGGGGATTACATTCATCAATGGAAATTTCCCTCACTATTGAGTAGCGGGAATACCTTAATGTCTCCTACTCGATGGATTCTTCAAGTGTTCGACTTCAAGGCCATTTATTCACACTTGTTAGAATGTACTAGGTACCTTGGGGACCATTTTTGTTAATGGTGGTTTCCATAGCATTTGTTAATGGTTCTCATCAATGACTAGTAATCAAATGATTTCCTCCATATTCGACTTCATCTCCTTTATTCGCATGGTTAGGATTCATACCTTTGGGCGGTTTAGATTGAAGACCTTGGGTTGACAGTACCAGCGTTGTCTTTTGTTATTTCCCAACTTGCACAAGACCTTCTCACACTTCATATGGCATTTGCTTATATGTAGATCCACCTTGTATTCTTGTGGCTATGATTGATTATTGAGCATGGATCCACCTTGTTTATTTATGGTCATGACTCCTTTAGATTTCATATGGTGTTTTTTTGCATATTGTGCAACCATAATAGTCACATGATTTATACACACGTTGGATCTACATGTATCTTTATGGCAAACATTTGTATATGGACATGTGTGTCCCAGAGATCACTTTTGTCTGACATTTATCTCTCTTCTAGGTACCTCTTCTCGAGCCTACGATCTTGGATCCTACGTCTCTTCAACTTCTCATCTCAACTGCTTCCTTTTTATAATGTATTTTGGCTATCGTCTTCCCTTTTAACCTCATACATTAGGGGGCATCCGTTATATCCCAAAATGACACACCTTCGTCTGTGACGACTTTTATATATTTTCATTGCATGATGACACTTCCATGATGAAACCATATGAAAACTCATGTCAGTCACTTAGAATACACATGTAACTCCATTTAACCTCTTCTCTAAACCATCAAAAATATATTAGAACAAGGAACAACTTTCCAGAAGACACTAACCCCTGAAAATGCTTGGAAGTACCTTAAAAAATGACTTTTTTGACCCAATCGCAAGTCTTCCTAGGAAAAACTACGAGTTTACCCTAGTAACTCACGACTCTGCTTAATAAAACTCATGATTATACCCTGAAGTGGCCAAAAGAATATAAAAATATGAAAAACGTCAAATTTGGGGTGGTTTGGGTGGTTTTGGATTTGGTTCTTCGGTTGTAACTGATCCTTAATTGACCCCAACTCTTCAAAATACGATATAAGCGAGGGAGAGGGGTCCATGAAAGGGGACTTAGCCTTTGCATTGTTATGTTGGTGAAATTGCGACTCTCATCCCCCCTACCTTTTCCTTAGCTGTCATCTCCTTCTATCGCAAAGCTTGGAGGCTGAGATTCTTGGAGAAGAGAAGTAGGAGATCCATATCAAAGGTTTCACGCGGTGCCTTGCATGAGGAGAAGGTATATCTTGTACTTATTCCACTTGGTTAATAAAGGTGTGATGTTCTTCCCCTTCAAAATAATTTTGTAATGGATGTTGTATCTTTACTTATGATCAGATGTTGATGTTAATCAAATTAGGGTTTCATATTATTTTGATTATCATAGCTTTACATATAGTCAAATTGGTTTGAGGAAGGTTGGAGCTTGTTTTGCAGGTCTCTTGGATTGAGGAGCAAGAGGATCAAGAAGAGGATTAAAGGAAATCTTGGATCAACCTTCAGTAAATAAGGTATGAACCTTTCTTACCTTTGAAACCTTGCTTATATTTGCTTGCAGAACTTTATTCATCAGTATTTATACCCCTAGTATGTTTGTGGCCTCTTAACCCCAAGCCATAGGAACACTTCCCCTAAAAATAATCGGGAGAGAAAACCGATGAGATTCGATCGACAATAGGAAGGATGCCAAAGGGTCATCCCAAAAGTGAAAGGAGGTGGACATGACAACTAGGGAAATGTACCCAAACTAGTAAAGATCTGAGGGTTGAGAGAAGGGAATCCACATAGGGTGGAATAGTCGAACACCAAGTTGGGTTCAAGAGATACAAAGGCGTTCTAGATTATAATTCAAGTCAAGGATAGGAATATCGACTCAATGCAACAACAATTGGAGTGGAACAACTGAATAAGGAAAGGAATTCAAGTATGAAGTCGATGCAAGCAAGGGTCCAATCGAGAAGTGGTTGAGTGGTAGATAAGTAGACTAGAGGGAAGGAATTTACCCTAGAAGGAATCAAAAGGGGCAAGTTGTGCCCAAGGGAAGGAACATGTAAAGAAGCAAGGAGTTGACCAAGTCATGGTCAATGACAGAAGACTAGTCAAAGGATTACGAAAGTCGGAGAATCAATCGACAGAGCTTGAGGAAGTTGAAACTTGAGTCGACGATGATGGATAGATCAACGACAAGTTGATATTAAATGAACAATCGAATCAGATTGATTGATGGAAGAAGGAAGAGTTTGGATCAGACCGAACTCCAAAGCAATAATGAAGTCGGTATATCGGCTTATAGAAGAAGGCATTGAAGCTCATATTAGTTGGGACTTGAAGGATAAGAAAGATGATGAATGGAAACGTGGGACATAGCCATGCAGATAGGGACGACAAAAACATTGCAGTAGGATATTTATGAGGAGGTCGATGAGCATCAGTCAAGAGTATTTCGAATTAAAGAATCGAAGCGCAGGAGAGCATAGGCGCATTGGAGAAGAGGTTGGATCATTAATTGCATAGTAATGGTCATGGTTGAGGATTCCATATGGCATTGTGTGCCATGGAGGATTTTGAAAGAATCAAGAGGATTCTATAATGTTAGAGTAGGAAATTAAGGCAATGGAAATTGAATATAGATACAGTTCGAGGAAAAGGATAAGGCGATTTTGGATGCCAAGATGAAGGTGATTTTGTGGGATAACTTAATAAAATCCAACTTTAATCAAAACATGGAATTCACCCTAAATGTGGATCAACCCATTTTAGATTGATTTCAATTATTAATAGAAAAGGGCATTATTGGTGTTATTGAAATTTTTGTGTTTGTGGGTGTCTATAGTTTGCTTGTGTTGTGCACCATAATCCGTAGGATGGTTCCTAAAGAATGAGATTGCATCAACAACCCTTAATCCTATCATAATGCCTTATTTGTGAGTTTAATATTCAAAACTAAATCAAATAATTCCTGACAGTTAATTAAAACAAGCTCAAATGGAATCCCTTGGTTTCTCAACTTAATTAAACCATAACATCGTTGTTTGACTTAGAATGTTGAATCATTTGTTGATCAGTATAGAGGACACAAATATACTTTGAAAACCCTATTTCACCTTTAGTTAGAAACCTTTCATAATCTAGGATTCATCGCCAAAAATGCCTTGTAGATGAGAAAAATATCAATACATATTTTCACACCTGTCAGCCTTGCAATTGAATACCACCAATCTCTTTGATTCCATCAACCCAAAAATATTAGATGGAAATCTTTCGAGATCAAAACACATTTGGACAGACCACCCAAAATATGTGTAAAAGGCCCCTGGAGGCTAGTCTTTTTTGGACCATTGCTTTACTAAAATCAAAATTTATCTACATTTCTTTCATCCTTTCTATATGGTATTTGATTTAAGTCAATAAGGTTACTAATATATTCATACATTATTATGATTTTAAACTACAAAGGAGACCTATGGGCACTAAATGCAACTTCTAGGAAAACATGGTAAAATTGTCACCTCACTTTGGAATTCAACTTGAGAAAAAACATTTAGTGGTGAAGAATGCATATAATAAGCTTATAACACATGCAGTCTCATCCAATCTCATGAATTATAAGTCTATGAGAGAATATTTTTCAACCATGGCCACAAATTATTAAATCTAGAAAGCATCTCATGTTTAAAATACTCTCCTCTATTTCTTTGATCCTTCAAATTCAAGTTTAAAAAATAAAACTAAAATTACATTATACATATAAACAAACAATACTAAAATTATTTATAATAAAAAAGAAACACATTCTACAACTTAATATAGATATATCGTAACTTAATATTGATATATTGCAATGTCACATCCATATATTGTAATGTATATAATGTCACATTAGTACATAGTTTACATAGACACAGTTCTATGTTTGTTTTAAAATAAAATAATAAAATATATATCACATATATTAAATTTTGGATGTATTAAACATTATGAAAGATGAAACCCTTCTCGACACAATTATTATTTTTGTTTTAAATTTTCGAAAAAATTATATCTCACATGCATTTAGAAGTAACGTAACATAATGGGATCTAATGCGATGGCATAAAGGGCGTTGGATTGATTAGTCATCGTCGAAGAACAAAATGCACATGGGTACTCATCTTCCAAACGTTAGATCCTCAAACCAAGGGCTTGAACTTTTGTATTTTGTAATTTTTAAATTTTTGGGAGGTTATAAGCTACGATCTCAACCAATGGATATTATTCGTGGATCTATCGATATGTCCCAAACTATGAAGTAAAGGACAAAATAGGTCCGTCAAGAGCCTATCTTTTTTTTTAAAGATATTCTAGATGCTACTTTACGCTGAAATTGTGGCAATATATGTAAATAGCAGATCCCTGGTTTTTATATAGTATATATTTTTGTAAGATTAATTTAGAAAGTAATTTTTTTTATTTGTTATTTGGTAAGTGTGTTTAAGATAGTAATGAATAATATGATTCATATTTTTATTATTAATGAAAATTATGGATTATGGATTTTATGAAAAGAAAAATCAAGTAAAACAAAATAAAAATAAGTAGTCATTTTCTAAAGGCTAGGGATTGAATTTTTTTGTTTTGTTTGGGAGGTTATAAGCTAAGATCAACCAAAGGATGTTATTCAATGAGCTATCCACCTTGTTAATAGAAACAAGACGGCAACAGTGTTTCATCCAAGAAATGGTGGAGAAACGACAACAGGACGGAAAATGTTGTTTTCTACGGGGTCACACCCTAAAACCGTTTCTTTGTCAACTTAAGATCTGTGAAATCAGAAATATTCAAGATGCAAGATGCATATGGTATATGGGTATTTATTAATGTTAGTGCTAACGGTTAACATATTAAATATATTGCAAAATAGATTGATTTATTCAATGATGAAGAGTGTAAATCCATTGATGTTGTCTAAATTTATTACACCACTACCCTATATAGGATGTCAGTTTTTTATAATTTTTTTAACAAAACAGTTGGCGTGTCAGCTTTGGGACCATGTAGTTCATTTTTATTTATTTGTCATAAATCTATGATTTTTCAAATTTTCTCTCTTTTTCTGCATAGTAAAGTTCTTCTGTCTTCTGAGGTAGTTTTAATTACTATCAATACTTTTACCTATGGATAGTGTTTTTTTCTCTCTCCTAGTTTCTTGTAGTCGAAATTTTTAGACTTAGTTAAGTTTTAGTTCACCAAATTTTTTATGGAAGTAATATTTTATATTTGTTTAAATTACAATTTTGATTATAAAATAGATTCCATGCTTTTAAATATTTTCATTTTAATTTTGCAATTTCAATAACTATTTTTTTAATTGAAAGTGCCACCTATACTCTATAGCCATAATCAAAGGTAAAGTTATAAACCTACTTGAGAATGGATCCAGAGTCTCTGAACAAACCCTGTGATGCAATCATCCTGGGCCTTTCAGTAATCTATCAAAATTTAGGGTAAAAAAAACAAAAATATGTTTTATTTTTTACATAAATCCATAGTAAAATTTAATGGATAAGTATGACCTTTCAAATGCAATCATGTGTTCTAGTTCCTAAAGGATGATCACTAACCAACCTGTAACAAAGTAATGATTGCTGCCCCAGTCTTATTGCTGAACATAAAATCATGTGTTCTAGTTCCTAAAAGATGATCACTAACCAACCTGTAACAAAGCAATGATTGCTGCCCCAGTCTTATTGCTGAACATAAAATCTTAAAATGTTAGATATCGAACCCAACCTGAATAATTTTGGCCCTCCTAAACTACCGGGTCTTCCCCAATCATAATGACATCGACCTCGAAAGCTGCTTCTATTACTCCTCTCGAGATGCTACAGAGTCTGGAGCCACAAAAATATTAATAATAATGAAGTCAGGTGGAGACAAGATGAACATGGGTTGAGCAAGTTACGCCACCCGCAAGGAATGCGAGCAAGCTGTAACATGGTGGAGACAGGATACTGTGATACGAGATGCATGTGTCCTCTCCTTCTCCTGTGGGACGACTCCAGTCCAATTGAAGCTCACGGGAACACAGCCGAAGTTTGATGGCCGCGGGTGCTTTGATTGGATTGGTTTGTCTCTCGTGTATAAGCAACAGCGCCCGGCGTACCCTACCGAACCTTCAAAAGGGAATATTTGGGTACTTGTGTCAGAGCAAATGGCAGCATGCACGTACCGTAGAGCGCCCATCACGACGAAATCAGAAGAGGTAAAACCTCACTGATTAAAAAATGATCAAATTCCAGATCTGTGGGTCCATATTGTCTCCTTTGAACTTGAGGAATCACAGACTTTGATGTCCCCAGTCAAATGTGCCTCAAAGGTTAGAAATGGAAACTTCTGCTGCAGCCCGATCAAAATATTGGGAAATTCTACAGAGACAACCATACGTTCCCGATGACCAGTGGCTCCTGCACCAGATCGACCTGTTGCCCTAAAAAGTCAATTGAGTTGGGTAGTGTTGTGTAACCCTACAGTCATGGTTGGTTACCGTCATGGTTGGTTGTATTAGGTGAGTGATGGGAAATGAATCAGGATTGAGCTAAACTCTAAATTATTTGTATTTCAGTTTTTGTTGCTTAAAATTGTAATTTTGGGAGGGAGTTTTTGCTTGAAATTGCAATTTTGGTTGTTAAAATTACAATTTTGGTTGCAAAAATGGATTCAGCCTCTTTTATAGCCTTTTATGTAATTTCAACCAGTTGAAACTGCAATTTCAACATTTCTTACCAATTTTGATCAAAATTTTAGGAAAAAAAAATTAGTGAAAATGATTTAGAGTTTAGGTCACTCTAATGAATCAGGGACAAAATTAGGTGGAAAGGGTGTTGAAGTCTCCAAAGCGATTAATTTTGTGTTACGATAAACTAAAGCTTTATGTTTCACATTGTGGGCTTTTTTTTTTAACTTTTTCAACGCTCTGAAGATTTTAGTACCAAGCATGTACTCCTTAAAGCCAAATCTTTGCTTGTCCATAATTCAACCTTATTTGCAGAATGGGCTTGGGATAAATGCCTACAAATTTCTAATATAACTGCTGCAACTCGGTAAAATGATTGGATTCATCAGCTGACTTTTGAAAGTTACAAACTTGCCAATGATGATTGCAACTTGCAATCCAAATGCCAAACCTACAACAAGATTGTTCTTATTATTGAGAAATGAAGCAAATAAGAAATAAATTTCAATCAAATAAAATTACATAAGCAGTGCATACTGATCAAAGTCCTTGTGGACTTGACCTACATTGGAGAATCTGAGTCGTGATTAGAGCACCCTGTCCATTTTGTTAGACAGAAACAAACACAAGTGAGCATCCTCACAAGCAAACGCCATGGAACTCCATAATCCAACCTACCATGGGATGCTCTAGCCTCTCATATTGAAGAACAGAACCCCAATTCAAATCAGAGAACCTTGAAGAAAGATATCACAGTTGAACCCCTGGAGTGCCTGAAGCAAATGGCACGAGGATCTCCATGTGAACTTAATTACATTCTCTTCAAATTAAACCTAGTAGCCTTCAATATGGAAGTGAGCTCCAATTGTCGTCGCCTGTTAAGCTCACAGGGGTTGCAGCCGAAATCACTCGGCATTAAAGGAAAAATTAAGATTTATTCATTTTATTGTCATGGGTTGATAGTTCTCTGTACTTATTCTGTATGAGCAGAGTTTCAGCCAATGCCAATCTGAAAAAATAGCTAGTATATAAGTGCCATTAAGTTAAGGGATAAGATATACATCTCTCCCCAATTCTGAAAGGGCATGAACAAAGGGTAGTTCAGGAGCACCTCAGTAGGTGGCACATTTCATTGGTTCTCCAGTGATATCATCTGCACTTACAACTTCTGTCAACTTGCATTTTATAACATCCTGCTGCAGTTTGGATCCCGCTGACTTCAACCCCTTCAAGGAGGTGATCTGATTGAAGAGGTTGATTACTGGCAATTTGGATAAAGGAGGCATCTTCTGCTGAGGAAGTAGCTTATAGAAATCCTCTCGCAGGAGTGGCACTTCAAAATCTTCCTTCTTGTGAGTCACAACATTGTCTGCTGCAGAAATGTGAGCTCCCGGCTCCATGTGATTTGTTGAGAAGCTTCTCTGGTCAGGAAAGTTGGGATAAAGTGTGACATACCCTCGTAAATACATGACATCAATTAAGAATTTCTTCCAAGATGCTTGCCATCCATTGGTTCTGGAACGAGGTATCTGCACGGGATTCTTCTTTGCATCCTCTGTAAATCTCATGTTCATGTACTTGTAAAACTCCCTCCACTTTCGTGGGAAGAATAGAGAACCCCAGCTGCATGGAAGCTGATGTAAATATGGTGTGTTTGGATGCAATGCCTTGAAGACTTCGGTTGCATTCCACTTGGGTCTCTCTTTAACTACTTCAATTACCCTTGGAGTGTATAGGGCAATGGCATTAAGCTCAGGTAAAGAAACTTGTGGATCATAGTGGTAAGCCAAGAGGGCATATTTGAGCCACATATAGTAGAACGGAGAAACCTCAATATCATCTTCAAGGAGTAGACCAAAATCGTCATCAGAAGTTGGATACCAACTTTCACTGACTGCCCTTATGAGACCCCCTTGAATAATCCTACGTCTCATAATTTTCTCTCCGTGTGGCCAAATGAAACTATCCACTGTCTTGAGGGTCTCTGCATCCACAGCACTGTCCATATTGAATGTCAAAACAACATCGTCCCCAACATAATAGGCTTCAGTTAATGAATCCAAAAGCCTCTTCAGTGATGTAGGTCTATTCTGGGTGACTATATTCACTGATATTCTCATCCTATTCCATTCTGCACAGCCTCGAAAAACACAAACAAATCAGTACTCAGTTCAACCAAAAATAACAAAATCATATTGAATTATCTAAACTTCTAGCAAAATGTATCAACTACTTCAATATGAAAATATTTAGTAGCTCAGAGAACTTTATCATTTATACTTGAGGACAGTTTTATATCAGTTTGATTACTCCTCATAAACTTGCATTTACATTTAGAATAGTTTCTGGCCATCATCAGAAACTATGCTTTTGAACAACGTTGGAAAATTTCATGATAGAGTGTATGATAAGCTGATCTATGTTTGAAAGTTTTATTTTTCTCTGATCGATTTCCCAATTCTACTAGTTAGATTTTGACTATAGTCAGAATGCCCCCACGCAATATATTCCTGTGCTTAAATGGAAACACACAATATATTCCTGTGCTTAATGGAAAACATATCTGATTAAAATCAGAGCTCAACATCTGAAAATCTAATTTTTCCAACCATTTCCAAGGCCTAAAATAACTTCACAACGAAAAGAAGAGTGCATTGCTATAAGCAATTGAACATACGAAGGTGCTAGAAAATTAGTAAAGCAATACCAAAATAACTTACGTTTCAAAGCTGCTGGCTTGACATCAGCCATCCAAGAAACATGAGGAAGAGATACACGAGGCAGCTGAATCAAAACAGTGTTGGACGCCCTTCCCACTGCTAAGGCCAGTCCATCACGAGCAGCATGATCTAGATCCGCCACAGTGATAATGGCTGAAGGGTTATGTATTGCAAGCAAGCCCTTCATGGAGGAGTAAATCTCTTGTGTAATGGTCACATCAGAACCTCCCGGTACAACACCAGAACCCACCCCCAAATCAAAAATCTTAAAGCGAAATTCGTGACATGCAGTTTGAGACCATCCAAGCATGACAGAAGCTTGTTCGCAGGGGCATTGAGATGTCCCACTTACAACCACATACGCTTTTCGACCAGGTGTGTTGCGAAAACGGATAATCAAGGGGGCCAGATCAACGATCTCCCCGAGTGTGTGAGCATAAAATAGCACATCAGATTGCTGTGGATTCATTCTAGCCCACTGAGTCACATAACCCCTAGACATGTATTGCCACCATTGTTTATCTCGTTTTTCAACTACACCCTTGAAGATTACAGTTGTCTCATTTACATATGCCAACCTGTGCTCACTGTCTGCCCATGTCTCTTTGTCTTTGGGATCCACCGGCAAAACAAACGAACCTGCACCTCTGTATTTCTGTAATTGATAGCTGTCCAGTAACAATAAAATGTCAATAGGCTGTGTCAAGAGGAAACAATTTGCATTTGAACTGAATAGCCAATTACAGATTAAAAGGGGCATATCCCGTTTTTAAAAAGTGGGAGTAGTTTAATCCTATTGTCGCAGGGCCAACAAGCAACTGAGAACATACGGAAGACTCAAGAGTTCTGTCCTGTAGAGATGCTGTCCCAACGGAGAAGCTTGCACATGTTATTGATGTCTTTAATACGTAGATCAGTAGTAGTTCTAAATTTTTAATGTATTGAGAGACGCAATCAAAGGGTCAATATAGTAGTAATTGCAGGATTGGATCTTCAGACCTACACAAGCAAGCACTGAGTGCCGGAAGATCACCTGGGAAGAGACCAACAAGGAAGCAATGATAATTGCCGAAGAAAACTAACGGGACTTAGTAGGATAGGATTGATGCAACCATCTCAAAAGAGACATTGATTGTAACTAATGAACTTCAGCTCATCTGATGATCATCAGTGACTCCCACCTTTTGAAGTGGCTGTATAAACACAGATGAGCTATTGTTACAGGGAAGTCTGACGGGTAGACAGAAATGTATGGTATTTAGTTCATGGCTTATCCAAAATCTTGAAAGGCCTGAGATTTGAATTTCATCAAGCTTAATGGTTTTGATTAGTTCTTGGCATCTTGTCAGTGGGTAGCATTGTATTTTCTTTGGGTAACAACAGGTTTTGTCAGTTATCAGAGAAATGGCAGTATTCATCTGGAGCGGAATCCAAACATATAGATATGCCGTTGCAGTAAGACAATTCGCAGCATCACGTAGAGAGCTACCAAAAGCTAAAGACATCTCAAAAACCATGACACTGAAACTGCCGAATATATTAGTACTTGATTGACAAAAATAAAGCTGGCACTGGCACTTGGATTCCAAAGCCAGCTTCCCCATAGGCAAAGCTTTTTTCCAGAAAATGATTATTTTAATAATTTACAAAGGTGAATAGCATAAACTTTCCACAGGCAATGTCACAGACCATCAAACTCGATCCCTGAGTACTCAAGAGGTTAATGCAAACAAAATAGTGGAAGGGAAGCCCAGAAGAACGAATTGTAAGGCTATATCACTCTCTAAGCCGTGTGTCCTGAGGGTGTTCAAATTGTAAATAATGTTTTATAGGAAATGATAATTCCTGATAATGATTTGAAAATATGTTTGTTCTATCATTGTGAAATTAGGAAATGATAATTTCTCATAATGATTTGAAAATATGTTTGTTGTATCATTGTGATTTTTTATAGTTATTTTTATTTCATTTCGGGTAAGGTTTGCAGATACATCAAAACCTACATAATCTATAAATTATAATGAACATTTGAAACCAAGCACAAAACAGTTATATCATGCCACTATTATACCATGTTTCAAACATAAAGCCTCTATACCATGCTGCCATTATATCATGGGGCTGTTATACCATGTTTTAGTCACTATAGGAAATGATAATTCCTAATAATGATTTGAAAATATGTTTGTTATACCATGTTTCAGTCACTATAAGAAATGATAATTCTTGATAATGATTTGAAAATATGTTTGTTTTATTATTATAATATCTTATTGTTATCTCTATTATTTTATAAAAAGTTTTCTGTTACACCAAAACTTATAAAACCTACAAAACATATAGATAATAATAAACATTTAAAATTTAAACATACATTTGAAACCAAGCATAAAACCCTATCATACAACCATTGTAATATACTGATACTCCAACATTTAAATGAACCTATTAATTATTCCGACAAACAAAAATCAGTCTTTTGAATTGAAAGCACTGCCGACTAAATTTTTTATTTCCCAGAAGTTGGGGAAATGTAATAATGGCAGTCGTTTGAATCTGGTTATCCTCAGATAAACCAGGAACGGGAAATTCTGTAAAAAACTAGAATGCAATATTCCAGGCAATTTCAATGGGGTCCAAGATTAGGTTCGCAAATGTAGTACAATGCAGTATATGTGGAGCTTGGGCAACGTGAAGAACAAGAGAAATGTGGGCACGAAGAGCACATTACCTGAGATGAAGATCCTCGCCAGTGTCAAAAGTGAATGGATTTTCAATAAACAGTGTTTTAACAAGATCAGCAGACAAAAACCAGCCGCTGGAGAGAAAATCAACTTGGACAACACGATCGACGATGATATTATAAGCGGGATCAGGCAGGTACAATCCAGCTTCTTTCGAACCGGGTTTCCGGTAACTAGGAAAGCTGAAATCTTTCTGGCGGAAGGGAAGAATGCGTCCAATGCTCCCGAGCACAGCATTCCGATATTTTTCGGTGCCGGCGGCGTGCGCGAAGATCTCCAAGACTTTCCTGCCGGGAATCATGTCGTCGTCCACAATGTAAACGAAATCCGCACCCTCCGCCTGCAACGCGAGCTGGAAGCGCCCATAGTATTTGAAATCATAAGTGGAGCCAACGAAGAAGATCCGAGAATTGTTATACGAGTCGACAATGCCGCGAAGCGAGGCCTCGTTGGGGCTGCCGAAAGCTATGACCCAGACACTGTGGAAGGGCAGAGTCTGATGCAGCAGCGCATCTAGCTGCGCGCAGAGGGTCTTGCGCTTGAAATGGTTGAGAATTACAGTAACCTTCGGACGACTAGCTAACGCTGCCGACGACGGCAGGCGGAGCAGCTCGCGCAGAGTCTCAGAGCCACGGGTCCGCTGCTGGAATTTGACAATTTCTGAGTACAGCTCGGTTTTGATACGTATCATACGTAGGTCGTTGGATTTCTTCTGTTCGAAAGTTATCTGCACGAATTCACAGACCTCTTGCGGGGTCTGCCGAAGATTCTGAGTGTTATTCTTAGCAGCGTCAAGATTGGCGAGTTCGAGCAGCATGGGTCCGTGGTAGCGGCCCAACAGACCACTCCACTGCTTTGCTATCTGGGCCGACCACGAGTTGTCTGGATTTGCCCGCAGATCCACAGTGGGGCTCATGAAATAGAGCAAGAACGTCGCATACATCGCGAACAAGAACTGCAGGCATGTCAGGCTGGCCGCCATTCTCATTCCCTTAGCTGCCATGGAGCTCCCATTCCTGCATCGCCCAGCGGGTTTGAAAGCCGAGGATGGGTATTCTCGCAGCAAGTTGTCGCTGCTGCCATTCATGCCTGCATCCGCCGCTACTCCATTGAAGCCTACCATTGTAGCAGTAGAGCTACTTCTCATGGAAAATCACTACTCCGTTACTGTTACGCTCCGCATAATCATAATATCAATCAATGCTGAAAGAGGGACCGACCGTCTTCTCAATCGTCATATGATTAAACAACAAGAAACAGGCGAGGGCGATGAAAACCAAGGGGGAGCAGCACCCTTATTTAATACAAACTGACTATGGTCAAACAAAGGCAAAGGACAAAGAAGTTGTGGATGAAAAAGGCCCTGGGACCCCTTGTTCCCTCTCCAGTCCCAATCCCAACTAAGATAAAAATAAAAAGAGGAAAACACGAGAAGGGCGAGAAAAAACTGTGTCACGATTAGGTGGTGTTTTAAAGAGTTATGGATTGCGTAGGATAAACAGCAACCAAAACGCTCCGTTAGTATGGCGTTTTTTTTCTTTATTATGATCAAAATTGTATTGGGAAATTATAGTTTATGTAATTTTGTGATTTTAGGAATCACAATCATGTTTTTTTAGATTAAATAGCAGATTTTAAAATTGGAGTGTCTCTTTTAGATAGATTTTAAAACTACTTCAATTGTCAAAATCAGGATTTAAGCAATCAAAAATGCATTTTTAATGGTTATTATGTTGCTAGATTCAAGTTTATGGAAGACGTTCTGTCTTAGGGTATACTCCTGGGTTATGGAGATTTCAAAATCAGGGATTAAGGAATAAAAAATGCATTTTTAATCGTTATTATATTGCCGGATTCAAGCTTTATGGAAGACGTTTTGGTCGTAGGGTATACTGCTGGGTTATGGAGATTTCAGGAATCACAATCAAGTTTTTTTATTAAATAACACATTTTAAAACTACCCAAATAATCAAAATCACTATTTAAGCAGCTTAAAATGCATTTTCAATGGTTGTTATGTTGCCGGATTCCGGCAGATTGGAGCGTTTTGGTCGTAAGGTATACTGCTCCGTTATGGATATGCAATCTCAAGTAATTAGAGCGTGTACAGCATTCATGGCTGTACTCGAACTCTAACTCGTCCTACATGTGATTTCTTGAATGACGCCTCCAACATGTGATTCTCTTTCAATGTTATTGTGTTTTCATTTTATATGTTGCATCAAACCGCAGTTTATCCATGATTTATTAATGGATTTAGTCTGAAATCCTGTCAAATCTGTCTCAATTATTTATCATTTGGCGTTTTTTTCTTTGTCACACTTATATGAGGGCACTTATTGGTGGCATGGAGCTTGGCTGTGTTCGGCCCGGGCTTTCACGAGAATTTGACGTATTATCGAATACGAACAAATTCATGTCTTCACACCCCAAAAGCCGACGAATATGTCACGACACGGTAAAATCTCTCTAACTCGACATATGGCAATAAATCCTTAAAGAACATTTATGATCCCTCAAAAGCGTAACAATTCTCGTTGTTTTTCATTATTTTCGGAGAAATATCTCTTAAGTCAAATGGTTTATATATTAATTAATTCAACTACAACATATATGTATGGGAAGAGAACTTTAATATATGTATGGCATTACTCGGTCAATTAATGGTATTCTTTGTTAATATTTTTAATGGTGGACTTTGTTA
This sequence comes from Pseudotsuga menziesii, assembly GCA_001517045.1. Classification (NCBI taxonomy): domain Eukaryota; kingdom Viridiplantae; phylum Streptophyta; class Pinopsida; order Pinales; family Pinaceae; genus Pseudotsuga; species Pseudotsuga menziesii. Next base: position 69,931 of record LPNX010987312.1, read on the forward strand.
ATGTCAATTTTTGGTTTTTTTGGATAGTCAATTTTTAAAGGATTTTTAAAGGGATTTGTTTTTTGTTAGTGCAATTTATGGGTGTAATTAGTATTTGATTTGGTTGAGATTGGTCCCATGAAGGCCCAATGTAAATGTAGGGAAAACATAGTGTAATAACTTAGGAGAGATAGATCCAAGTGTGTATATAATTTGCATGACCACTATGCATGCACCATTTACTAATCTTGATTAGACCCATAATTTGTAAGATAACATTGCTCATGAGTTGCAAATCAGATTCTAGTGATGGAAAAACTAAAATGTCAAAATCAACATCATCTAATTAGAAATGCAATTGTTTTTAACATTGCATGATTAGATTCCAATGATAACAAACAAGAAAATGTGGAGATTGTAAAAATATATATTTTGTATTTTAGTGTGAGATATATACTTGAGTATAGTTGGAAATGTTTTGATTTACAATATGATAGGGTCCCCCTTTCCTATTGTTAACATATGTGTCTTCTAATTGTTTTAATGACATCAAAATCTCACTATACAAAATTAATATCTTACTTCTATTAATAGAAGTAGTCCACAAAAACAAATAAGGCCCAATATACCATGATCCTTATTCAAATGAAAGCAATAACAAGAGAGTGGTTCTTCCTACTAGGTATATCATGGTGTATTGGTTGCAATATGAATATGCTTGTTTTCAATAAATGGCTATTACTCATAGCATAGGTAGAATTGATTTTGTGACGTATGTATTCAATGAAACACTTAATTTTTTATCAAATAAAAAAGTGTTACTATGTGGAATTGAGTTTAAGAGGTAGAGATATTTATGTCATGGAAAAAACTACATTTATCTTTTTACATAAACATAAGTTTCAATATACCATGATCCATATGTCACTATTTCATGATGTAAATTTACATATATAAGAATATAGTGTGTATTCCAAGTGATAAAAATGCTTATTTAATAAGCATTATAATAATAATAATGTCTTTATTCAAACATAAAATTTAATATTTTAATATAAATTTACATTTACAAATTTAAAATTCAAACTCTATTCCAAATGATAATACATACTTATTTGATAGAAATTAAATGCTTAATAAAAAATATGTTTAATTTTTTGGTAAATATTTAAATTTACAAAGTTAAGTTTTCAATTAAACCTATTAGTACACACATTTTTTTTAATAAACAAGTTATTTCTTAGTTAATAAAAGTAAAGTGCTAGGAATAATTATCCCTTGTCTCTTAAATGTTTGATCATCCAGAAGACAATTACTAGTAGAGCATCCAATCCATGGATCTTGATTGATCCTAACTTTCTTGCCATCACCTATGTCCCATTCAATCCGATTCCCAATGAGATCAAAAGTCTTTTCCATAGCTTTCCACATACTAGAAACATTCATGATCAAATGATTCCTAGTCCTGAATCATTCTTTAGTGGATAAATGATGGATGTAATTTTGATGGATAACTTGGACCCGAATTCCTTCTCCTTTAATAAGTTTCCAAATGCCTTTTGCAACCGGTGCCCTTGCAAAGCTAGGATAGTCCTTCAAGTCCCAATCGCCTAATTCTTTAGGAATGCCCAATTTCCTCCAAGAGATCCCAGGGAAAACCTTTTGGTCCTCTCCCCCTCGCCAAAGAAAATTGAAACACAACTTCCTAATATTATCCAAAATTCCAAGAGGAACATACGCAATGGATGTGTAGTAAAGCATATAAATATTGCTATTGTGTGTGTGAATTTTTGAATTATTGGGAAGTGTAAGCTTTATACTTTACTTCTTTAATGGAAAAACATAAAACTAAAGCATACAAATATTGCTAATGTGTGTGTAGGAGTTCTTGTTAGATAGTTTAACTATCGGCATAGATCCAAATCCTAGGCTCTCTAAAGTGCCTAGAATGATCAAATCTCTCGAGGTGCAAACCTCTTATTAAATATTGCACTCAATGAGCTATTGATTTGATTCAAACCAAAAGACACATCTTTTTATTTAAGGTCAACATATTATATTTTTATTATTAATATTTAATATTATTTATGGTCCACATATAATATTTTTATTATTAATATTTAATATTGTTTATGATCCAGATATAATATTTTTATTATTAATGTATAATATTATTCATAGCCGACATATAATATTTTTTATTTTGTTAGGAACAAACATTACAACACCATGCACGCATGACCCTCCTAAAACCATGGGTTGTTTAGGAGGGCTTGCACATGGTCTTAAAACCATTTGCAAGGCCCTCCTAAACCATGTACAATCAAACCATGGGTTGTTTATGAGGCCTTGCACATGGTTTTAAAACCATTTGCAAGGCCCTCCTAAACCATGTACAATAAAACCATGGGTTGTTTAGGACAAGGCCAACATTTCTTTTGGGATAATTCAATTTTTTATTTTTTATTATTTTGTTAGGTAGGAACATTACAACATCTCCCCCATATTGTGTTGTTTTTCTAATCGACAATTTTTTTTGCAGATAATTTATTTTTTTATTTTTTATTGTTTTGTTACGTAAGAACATTACAATATCTCCCCCATATTAGGTTGTTTTTGTGGCCGACATTTATTTTGGTCGATAATTAAAATTTTATTTTTTATTGTTTTGTTAGTAACAAACGTTATAACATAATATCGACAAACGTTACAAGATCTCCTCATGCTGAGCTATAGAGTGTCTCTCGTCGCAATTAGAAGTAGATTGATTAGTCATTGGTTTCAATGGAAGAATACCAATCTAAAGTACATAAATATTGCTAAGCTACATGGGCGTTAAGGAGTTGTGTTAAAGAATTTCTGTTAGATACTTTAACAACAAGAAGTAAATTCATTAGTCATTGGTTTCATAGGTTGGTACTTCATGGTCAAGTTGAAGATTCAAAACTCTCTTTTAATTTGAGACCTCTACTCTTTCTTGCTAGAATGTTCGACACACAAGGAGGTCATTTTGAAAGGTACACCTTAGATGTTCAAGGAATCGAGAGTAGTATTCTCTAATGAAATAAAAATATTAATTGTTTTATTTTTTAGAGAGATTCTTTGTAAATCTTAGTTATGCTTTTGAGTTTTTCTCTACACTTCTTGAATAAGGATGTACTATGCTATTAGCAACTCTTTGAAATCTTTTCTATCTATTATTACAACCACACGTTAATTCTAGTTCAATAACATCCCACACATACTAGTATTGATGGGAATTAAGTGGAGTCTACTTAACAAAATCAAATTTCTAAAATGCATGGGTTCAATATGAGAGCAAATCTTAGATTAAGAGAATCTCTACTTTCATTATAGATTCTATATCTAAACTAGGCATATTCTCCATGGTTGCATGTTAAAGTAAGGTGCATACACTAGTGATCTCATCCTCCCTAAGGTCATTTTGTTGAGCCCTCATTGAGTCCAAATCCTAAATCTCCTTCTTTGTTGAGCCCTCATTGAGTCCAAATCCTAAATCCTAAATTGGTCTTTCTTTTTTATATATAAATTAATTAATTAAATATTATTTAAATAAAATATGTCAATAATTTCATTTTTTTTATATATAAATTGACTCAAAATATTTTTTTTATATTTCAATAACACTTTGATATTTTTCTTTTTTTAATGGAAGATGCATCCCTTAGTATTATCAAATCAATACATATTGCAATCAAGTCGAAAACCAAATTCTCTCCCAAAAATTTCTTTGAGTGACTAAATTTAAACAACAATTAAAAATTTTAAGTTTCAAGGATCTGGTAACTCCATCCTCGTGGATTTGGTGTTCTATTCTTTGACATAATTTGTAAGATTCTTGAAGTAAGATTCTTGAAGCCATTGATTTAATTTTTAAATTTACTTTTGAGTAGGTTCTCTTACCTGGTTTGGAGTCTTAATAAATAATGTGATCTCTACTTTAATTAATATATATAATAATAACCAAATTTAACGAGCCTTGTAACTTGTGAAAACAAAGTGTTATTAATTTTTATAGATGTTACAAAATTTAACGTAGTTTGTAGTGTTAACTGAAGAATTAGGTGTAGCGTGAAAATCAAAGGTTAATTGATGAAGAAACATAGACACATGGGTTATGCTTCCAAGGAACTACGATTCATAAGTAGACAGATCCCCATGTTACCATGAGCCTGTACACTTATAAATAGATGTAAGCATTCCTTAATTTATACAAAAGGAAATGCTTTAGTCAACTACTACAGCCATAACATAATTCAAAACATATAGATTCAACAAAGTCAAAATTTTCATATGAAAATAAACATATGGAGATTAATATTAGCAAAATTTTTATATTAAAACCAACATACCATTTTTATATTTATATTATAAAGAAATTTGCAAACATAATTTAATTTAAGTTATAAATTATATATTTGTTGTTTTTTAAAAGTGATTTAAAAAGGTCAAACTTTTCGTATCAAAGGACACATGGAGATAAGAGTGTTTATATGTATAGCATATATAAAGTTTGGTAGATTTGGAAGTGTGTGTTAATTTTTATAATTTAATGATTATGGTTAAAATTTTATCAATTATGTGAAACTATAATTTCAATAAAAATTGGATTTATGAAGAATTTTGAAAAAAAAATAGTTAAACTTATTATTTTTTAATTCCATTTGTTTTAATGTGATATAAGGTATGTATATTTCTTTACTAGTTGGCCTATAAGCATAATGATTTTCTAAGGCAAGTTGCATAAAGTGAGTGTATTGTACCTTTGGTGTTAATGAAAATTTGAAAAGGTAAGAATCCTTTGATTTAGATAAACAATATGAGGTTTGAAGATAGTGAAAAAATGTAAAAATACAAAAAAAAACATAATTTTTAAATATTTATTTTTCAAAAAAATTGTATAACTATGCAACAAGTGAGTTTTTTAGCCATGACATTGATTTTATTTACAAACTAAAATGTATATATTTGGATACATGTTGGACATCACAAATCAAATATTGTCCCAAAATATGTTCTAGATTGAAATTTTTTCACTTTACTCTTTGATATTTATCTAAATCTTATTAGTGGTTATCCTTCTTATTACTGGTTGGGATAAGAAAAAAAGAATTAAGACTCTAGCTAGATAGAGACCTAGATATAAATAAAGGGAGGCCTTCACATAGACTTGGACATAGAAATACCTAGAACATGAATAATTCTTTGTTGGGGTGGGGACCAAAAGGCATTGTCCCATCCAAAATATATTCTAGATTGAAATTTTTTCACTTTACTTTTTGATATTTATCTAAATCTTATTAGTGGTTATCATTTTTATTAGTGGTTGGGATAAGAAAAAAAATTAGGAAATTTTTCTTTATTAAACTTAAGGGTTGATGCACAATCATGGACTCCTTTAAAGACACTTTAAATGCCACATAATACTAGAATAAATGGAAAACTTTGACTTTAGGTGACAATTAGGGGTACTTCCCTAACTTATTTGAAGATGAAGTAAAAAGAGAAAAGATAGTAAATTGAATCAACTTTCATAATATATAGCATTTATGCAGAGAAAATGTGTGTAAATGATTATAAAATTAGTTTCCGTGAAAGTGGGTTTTCAAATTTTCAACACATCTTAACATATATGTTTGTGCGGGTGCAGCAATATATGAGGTAAATGATGTCAATTTGGGATAAATATTGTATACATATAAAGGACATATGGGCATAGTGCAACACTATTTATTCAAAAAATTTCATGAATTATTTTTTTATTCTTAATTATTAAAGTCACAAAAGCTTCAAATTAAAACCTTATG
>LPNX010987312.1:80737-98388 GCA_001517045.1 Pseudotsuga menziesii
TGTGACTCAGCAACAACCATGGTCGGTGGTTCAATCTCCTAATCGAAGTTGTCAGCCTGTAGTGGATGTAAACGTCACTCCAGCATTTCAAACGACAACAAATTTTGCATCAAAACGAAAGAGAACTCCTAAACGAATACACGTGGACGAGAGCAGATTGACTTCCATGGAAGGTTAGGTGGCTAAACACACTATCCTTCGTCATTGTTCTCAAATAATGAAACAATATTTTGATAGCAAATTTGAAGCCAGTAAATGCCAATTGTTTTTAGCTTTGCTTAAATCTAGAAATATGGAAACTGTTAGAAGAAATTTAGGCATACCAACAATGAAGAATATTGAATTAAGTAATCACATTGTTAAATCTCTTGTTGATACATTCACATCGATTGGTAAAAAAACTCGTTCACAAGACTGTAATGTGGCTCATCGTGTATTGGCTGAATCAATTGTATGTAGATCCACAAGACAACATCGTTTACTTAAATGCACATCACAAATTGTGCCTTTACATCCAAAGACACTTAAAAAATATTTAGTAAGAAGAGACAACCTTGATGTAGAGGGACAAATGGAGACATTATGGGCATTTAGTGGTAGGTTGCCCCGCAAAGACATGAAGTTAGTTGAAGCAGTGAAGGGCCTAGTGCAAACATTTTGGCATGATAACACTAGGCCTTCTTCTAACACAAAGGATGTGTTAAAACATTGTAGGGGTTCTAGAAACAATGAACCTCATGTTAAACATTATCTTGACATGACACAAACTCAACTGTTCGAGATGTTTAAAGTTGCCCACGTAGAGCTAAGGCTCGGGAAAAGATCTTTTGAAAAATGCAAGCCTTGGTATGTTAGAATCAATACCATCTGGAACACTTCTTGTTGTAGATACCACATAGAGTTTGACCTATATTACCATACATTTGCACATATACACCATTTTTTGCATCCTAACCATGTGCAGGAATGCTCAAGTACAGTACCACTAATGTCATTCAGAGATTTCATCCATAGCATAATGTGTCCGAGGCAAGATGGGCAGGCACATTACTTAAAACAATGTGTAGACGATTCTTGCAACAATTGTGGTGGGCTATCATTATGGTTTGATTACATCCATGAAAGTGAAGATCAAGCATTTGGGAATGCAATTGTCGAGAAGCAGAACTATTAGTATGAGACATATCACCTACATGATGGGAAAGAAAGCAGGAAGATTAAATTGGTGACTTCACAGGTAAATTGTTGAATATCGACATATTAATATTCATGTACACATTTTTTTATGTGGTTTATTGACATGTTAATATTCATGTACCAGGTGCGAGTATGTGATTTTATTCCAGAGTTTCGTGGAAAGATCCAACAGTACAGTCAACATGTCGATATGGCACGGTGGCAAGATGAGCAATTCAGAATATGCCGGGACACCTTCCCTCTCAAAACAATATTATCAGTGGTTGAATTTGCAGAAAATTACACCCTACAACCACAAAATGAAATGCAAAGTCAATACTATCACTCAGAGTAGGTGAGCATAATGGTGCATATCACGTATCGACATGGGCAAGATAGCAATGAAGAGAAACGTGTGATACTGAAAGAAAGTCACTTTTACATAAGTGACGACTGGACCCATGACATCCATTATGTGCAACATTGCTTTAAATTATTCTATGATCATGTGATAGCTATGGATATACCATTTTATCGTCATTTCATTTGGTCAAATGGTTGTGCTGGACAGTTCAAGAATGCACGTGTATTTGAATGGTTGTGTTTGTTGCACATAAAACACAAGGTGCCACATGTATGGTACTACTTTGAAACTGGTCATGGAAAAGGAGAGCACAATGGTGCTGGTGCATGCATTAAAAATTCCCTTCGAAGGGAAGAGATGAAGTTTACAGGTGCTTGCCTTCGAGACACTGCATCTATAGTCCAATGGTGTGCAACTGTCATGGGAGAACAAGCAACAAGGAAACACTTAGTGTGAAGAATATTCTGGGAGGTGACAAATGTGGACCGATCACAAACACCTCAGGTGAACACAGTGCATGGAACTCAACAGTTTCATTCAATTAGAAGCTCAGACAACTCGACCCTACAAATTTGGACAAGATTGAAGGCTTGCTTTTGTAGTTCCTATAGCATCGGTGAATGGGATGATTGTGAGGATATAGATACCATTGATACATGGGATCGAGTGACACTTGGCACCAATTTCAACGGGGTTAATGAAATAGACCATTTGGAATATGATCAGACACATATTTCTACAAACTATGATCACATATCAGATCTCATACAAGCAGGTACATGAGTAGTACCTAAATAAGAAAATGCATTTATGTATTGTTTACTCGACCTATGTAGAATTCAATTTATGTAGAAATTAGAAATGAAAGACCTTATTTATAAAATGTATTGTTAACTCCACCTATTTCCTTTAATAGGTCAGATATATGCAGTGGTTGCCCCAAAAAATAATGAATGGGGTTCTGACTATTGGTTGGCACATTGCTTAGAAGGGAAACAAACCATTCTCGAACCTATTACAGATGATGAAAATATTGAATTGCCAACCAGCTCAATGGTTATAAAAGGGGAGTACTTGACACTTGCAGCACAACAGAAAAGGAAGGGTGGGTATGTATATCAGGATTATAGACCAGGAGCTATTGTATACCACTTCACCAACCTAGTAGTTGGTATAAACATCAAGTTGCGTACACTTGGTCACAAAAATAGGTCACATGTACGATACTTACTACCTCATATAGAGCATGAAAGATTGATCGACACCATCGGCACCAGAGATGATCCAGATGGCCTACTTGTATGAGTGCATTGTCAGGTGCGTTATTTAACCTTTAAAGTGAATTCTGAAGCACAATTTCAATTATTTAGCCTTACTTTATTCCCAATGTAATAAACCTGAGATTGACATATACCATTCACAGACATAATATTATTCAGAGGATACTAGACACTATAAACATGATCGTACAACCTAGGCTGAGTTATCTATAAATCATGTTTGCACATTTTCATTAGGTTCTCTTTTCTTTCTTATGATGTTACTAATGTCTAGCCTTTCATGTGCCTAGGATACAAACACCATCTACAACACATTGGAGGTGCCAAGAATGGTGTCTTTAGACACCAACAAATATATTTTGGAAAATAACAAGCTCTCGAGTAGTTGAAATTTACATTTCTTGATGTTTTTAGTTTAATATACATTTAATTACATTTCCATGTACAAATCGGAAACCAACTATGCTTACATGATCATTAATACTTGCATGCACCAACTAGGCTTTCATGAACACTAATTTGCATGCACCAACTAGGGTTGACAAGGTATGAGATGGAACTAGGGTTTAGTGAGCAATTTGCACGTTAGGAGAGGGAACTAGAAACACATGATCACCAATACTTGCATGCACCAACTAGCTTTTTCATGAACACCAATTTGCATGCACCAACTAGGGCAACTGACAAGGTATGAGATGGAACTAGGGTTTAGTGAGCAATTTGCAAGTTAGGAGAGGGAACTAGAAACACATGATCACCAATACTTGCATGCACCAACTAGGTTTTCATGAACACCAATTTGCATGCACCAACTAGGGCAACTGACAAGGTATGAGATGGAACTAGGGTTTAGTGAGCAATTTGCAAGTTAGGAGAGGGAACTAGAAACACATGATCACCAATACTTACATGCAGCAACTAGGCTTTCATGAACACCAATTTGCATGCACCAACTAGGGTTGACAAGGTATGAGATGGAACTAGGGCTTCATGCACAATTTGCAAGTTAGGAGAGGGAACTGGAAACACATGATCACCAATACTTGCATGCACCAACTAGGCTTTCATGAACACCAATTTGCATGCACCAACTAGGATTGACAAGGTATGAGATGGAACTAGGGTTTCATGAGCAATTTCCAAGTTAAGAGAGGGAACTAGAAACACGTGATCACCAATACTTGCATGCACCAACTAGGCTTTCATGAACACCAATTTGCATGCACCAACTAGGGAAACTGACAAGGTATGAGATGGAACTAGGGTTTAGTGAGCAATTTGCAAGTTAGGAGAGGGAACTAGAAACACATGGACATGTACAAATTGGAAACCAACTAAGCTTTCATGAACACCAATTTGCATGCTATCACTAGGGTTGACAAATAATGAGATGGAACTAGGGTTTACTTCAAGCAATTTACAAGTTAAGAGAGGGAACTAGAAACACATGGCCATGTACAAATCGGAAACCAACTAGGCTTTCATGAACACCAATTTGCATGCTATCACTAGGGTTGAGAAATAATGAGATGGAACTAGGGTTTACTTCAAGCAATTTACAAGTTAAGAGAGGGAACTAGAAACACATGGCCATGTACAAATCGGAAACCAACTAGGCGTGATCAAATAATGAGATGGAACCAGGGTTTAGTGAGCAATTTACAAGTTAAGAGAGGGAACTAGAAATTGGAAACCAACTAGGGTTGACAAATAATGAGATGGAACTAGGGTTTACTTCAAGCAATTTACAAGTTAAGAGAGGGAACTAGAAATTGGAAACCAACTAGGGTTGACAAATAATGAGATGGAACTAGGGTTTAGTGAGCAATTTACAATTTAAGAGAGGGAAGTAGAAACACATGGACATGTACAAAATGGAAACCAACTAGGGTTTCATGAACACCAATTTGCATGCTAACACTAGGGTTGAAAAGTTATGACATGGAACTATGGTTTAGTGACCTCTTTAAAAGTTATGAGATGGAACTAGAAACACATGGATGTATGTACATATTGAAAACCAACTAGGGTTTGTAGGGTATGATGTATGTTAGTATTGTAGGGTATTGTAGGGTATGATGTATGTTAGTATGGTATGATTTTAGTATCATAGGGTATTGTAGGGTATGATATGGTATATATTACACATGCATGCATGAATTAGTGTTATGATGTTAATGTATGGTATATTACAATGGTATGGTATGTTAGTATGGTATGATGTTAATATGTTATGTTATGGTATGTTATTGTATGTTATTGTATGTTAGTATGGTATGATGTTAGTGTCATAGGGTAATGTAGGGTATTTTATTGTATGTTAGTATGGTATGATGTTAGTATCATTAGGTATTGTAGGGTATGATATGGTATATTACACATGCATGCATGACTTAGTGTTATGATGTTAGTGTATGGTATATTACAATGGTATGGTATGTTAGTATGGTATGATGTTAAAGTATGTTATGTTATGGTATGTTATTGTATGTTAGTATGGTATGATGTTAGTGTCATAGGGTATTGTAGGGTATGTTATTGTATGTTAGAATTGTATGATGTTAGTATCATAGGGTATTGTAGGGTATGATATGGTATATATTACACATCCATGCATGACATAGTGTTATGATTGTTAGTGTATGGTATGGTTATGATGTTAAAAAGTTGAGGATAGCCATAATGTTAAAAATTTGATGAGTCATAAATTCTTCTTTTAAGTTATTGGAAATTCATAAGTTAGCACACATGTGAACCACACATATCATTATACCACATAGGTGAACCACACATATCATGTTCCAAGATCAAGTCAACCATATCATGTTCCAAGATCAAGTCAACCATACACTACAACAAAAACTGGATTTAGCGTCGAATTTAGCGCCGGATTTTAGTGTAATTTTTTCCCAATTTTGGTGAACAATCTGGCGCTAAACCTGGTGCTATTGTACAATTTCATAAAACGCCATCTATTGCATCTTTTTTTCCGTCCTTTTTAACATCCAATTTTGCGTCCATTTTTGCGCCCAATTTTTTGCATCTTTTGTTACGCCCTTATTTTCATCCAATTTTGCATCTTGTATTGCATATTTTTTTGTGTCATTTGTTACATCCTTGTTTGCACCCAGTTTGACGCTCAGTTTTTCATCCAATGTTGCGTGTTATTTTGCTCCTTTTGTTTCATCGAGTCTTGCACCCAATTTTGCACCATGTTTTGCATCAAATTATGTGTCCAATTTTGCATCTAGCATTGCATCTAGATTTGCATCCAAATTTGGGCCCAATATTGCGTCTAGTTTTGCATCCAATTTTACTTATAATGTTGCATCCATTTTTTCATCTAATTTTGTATCTTGTTTTACGTCTTTTTTTGTATCGATGTCTATGCCTAATGTTTCATCTTGTTTTACGTCGTATTTTGCATCTAGGTTTGTACCTAGTGTTGCATCTTGGTTGATGTATTTTTTGCATCTATGTTTGAGCCCAATGTTGCACCCAGTGTTGCGCCTAGTGTTGTTCCTAGTTTTGTGCCCATGTTTGTATCTAATATTGCATCTAGTTTTGTGTACATTGTTGCATCCCATATTGCATTCAATATTACGTCTAGTTTTACATCCAATGTTTCGTCCCATCTTGCATCCAATATTGTGTCTCATTTTAAGTCTTTGTTTGCATCAAGTGTTGCTTCCAGTTTTGCACTTGGTGTTCCACCTATTTTTATGTCCATCGATACACCATATTTTGTGCTCAATTTAATGTCCAATTTTACATCTAGTTAGGAGTCCTCTTTTGCATCTATTGTTGCGTATAGTTTTGGGCCTACTATTGCATCTAGTTTTGAGTCATTAATTGTGTCTAGTGTTGAGTCTCCTTTTGCATCCAATTTTTCTTTTACTGTGACATCCATTTTTGTGTCCACATTTATGTCTCACATAACTTCCACTTTTGCATCCACTTGTGTGTTTGGTGTGACGTCCACTTTTACATCTTGTTTTGCATTTAGTGTTGCATCTAATATTGCATCCATCTTGCACTACTACATTTCTTACCTTTAGAAATACACTACAATATCATTAGGGCATGGAGGAATCGAACCACCAACCTCCTGCTTGTAAGGCAGGCGCTCTTCCATTGAGCTAGAACCCTTTAAGAATCGAGAAGAGAAGCAATATTAACACAGATTTTATCATTTGAATTCTAATAAAAGACAATAAGATCCAAAGATAGTCATGCTTAAAATCCAATTTATTTTTCGAAACACATTAATAAGCACAAAAATCTACCGTGAACAGGAAACAAAATATCCTAAACAATTACACAATCTGTTAAAATGGTTCGTAAAAGGGTCTTAGAGAACAAGATAATGTATTGATGCATACCTAATAACCTAAACTTGAGAAGGACAAAGAATAAGGATGTGTTTAAGAAATAGTTGTAGAATCCAATTGAGGATTGTGTGTTTCTCCATAAATGTTTCTATTCGTTGATTATGTGATTTTGTTTAGCAATGGGATGGTAAGAGAAGCACTCATGAATGGTTATTAAAAGAAGATGCCTACCTCAAGATTCTTTAAGCCTCACCTGAAGTCTAGTTGTTGTTTCAATTTTCATCATGCTAGGAATAGGCTGTCCAGTTTTGGTGAGACCTTTGAATTTACATGGACAACAGTAAAACCCTGATTGTGATGAAAGAAATAATTTCATCTGCACAAGTGAGCTTTCGATTATATTAAAAACAAATCTTGGTTAATGAAATAAATTGAACACAACTTGAAAATGATAGTGTCATCATGTTAGTGCACTTGATTAAGAATCCTACTTTGACAGGCTCTTGAAGATTTTATTCAGAAGTTCAGATACTCTCTTTGACATATAAATACGTAGATGTTCTCTTTTACAACAAAAATAAGGTTATTCAATAGAATCTAGATTGAAAATATTTAAGTGCACATTACAAGATACATGGACTCAAAATTGTTTTTAGTTAATGTTGTTTCTAGATGGTACATTTCATCTTCATAAATTTATTGTCTAAGCTATTGTCTTTGGTTATTTCAGTGTGCATTTTAGCATTTTAATGCAACATTCTGAATCTTAACCTCCTTTCTTAAACAAGCTAGTACATTTTTTTCCGGTACATTCCCTAACTGTTTACAACGCTGGAGTCAGATTGTTATTGATATGTTGTGCAGGAGCTCTGACCCTCTAGAATCTAGACATGTATGCATGACCAATTAAAATGTTCATAATGGCCAACCAGTTCGAATTGGTGTTTTAACATTACTTAAAGGAAAAACAAATAAAGTGGGAAGGCTAGGTTTACCATTTGTAAGGAGACTACTATTATCCCCAAGAAAGAGAGAGAGAATTAGTTAATTATTTTGTCCCATAATAGACCACAAATATCAAAACATCGTCAGTGTAGAAACCACTTGTCACCAATTAGATGCCTTCCAATATTCCAATAAAGTGCCTAATCTCCTCAATGGACCCTTATCCAAGGTCCGTTCCATTTTTGATATCAAATGTGCAGCCTATGAGGATTGAAAATCCCAATATTACATAGACCTTTACTTTGGTCTGGTCATGGAATCCATCCAACAACCCACTGTGGTCAATCAAAGCCCTTTCCTAGACTACAAAGATCAAGATGGCTTTCTTTACAAGTTGAATCAATTGTGTGTTCCAGCTAGATCAACTTGCCTTCTGCTTATCAAGGAGCCCCATTCTTCATCCCATGGAGGACATTTTGGTGTATAGAAAATTATGTTGCACCCACAAAGGTACTTCTTTTGGCCTTCCATGTGGAAATAAGTGGAATATTACATCTAGAGTTGTTCAAATTGTAGCCAAAACAAAATTGCCAACATGAAGCTTGGGTTGTACCAGTCTTTCGAAGTTCTCTATAGGGATTGGATTTCTTCTAGCCTTTTTGGGGCCATTTTGGATTACCATTGACCAACATTTCTGATCATTACTCCAAATTTCTTAGTGATTTGGAAAATCCTCATGGAAGCCTTTAGGTTGTCTACATCGGTTCTCTACTACATTCAATCCACAAACTAATGGCCAAACTAAGATAGTGTAACATAATCTTGGTTCATGCTCTCTGCCTCTACCATCAATAGAACAAATAATGGGATCAATACCTGCATATTTTGCAACATAGTTACAACAAATCTACCCTTGTGCAAGACACTTTCCTTTTGATCTTTGTTTTGGCTTTCAACCTCTTAGCTCCAATTTCTCTCCCAACTCCATCCACATCCCACCAACAGAAGTAGTAAGACAAAGCTCTTTTGTGCAGAACTTGGTCAAGATCCAAAGTAATGTTCAGGACATCCTTCAATAGACACATGCTGAATACAAAGCACTATACGAATGACATCAAGTTGCTGCACATTTTCAAGTTGGTGAATGATTTTGGTTGCATTTGGACAAGCATTGCTTCAAAAATCAACAAATGGGTGCCAATCCTTTCAAGTTGGACTTTCTACCACAGTTAGGCACCCATGATGTGGTGAATGTCAACCAGTGGAAGTGATATGAACCACCTCATTTAAAGGATGTGTCCAGTCACACATCTGGAGGTCACAATTCTATATTGTCAGCTTCCCTTTCCTGAAGATGACAAGAATCAGAGAAAGTACATCCAAAGTGCCATAGCCAGCATATCCTTACATATCAAAACATTAGATTTCGGGAACTTCCAGGCAGATTTTGAAGACATTCCAAGTAGATTTTAGAGATGTCCTTAGTATATTTTGGTGATGTTTTAGGCATGTATATTTAGTTTTGGAAATGGAAATTGATGATTGGACAATATGATCATTTATCCCATCCATATTTTTCGTATTATTCTGAATCTGAATCTGAATCTATACAAGTTATAACACAAAATATATGGTTTGCGTATAATGGATTTTGGTTTGGGTTTCTGGTGATTTAACTATTGTGTTTTCAGCAACATCATTACAAGCAGTAGAGCCTCCATGTCAACAAAGTTACAAACCAAGAAATGAAACAACTCAAATGTATGATCCTTCTGGGTATTGCTCTTGTATTTCTCATTTTTAGGGTCATGTTAGCTTTTACATATTGTACATGGGTGTCTAGGAGTTATTCACGTCCAACTCTTCCCCCAACCCAACCTCACGCACTATGAAAACAATTGGATAGTAAAGACTTAGATTGGGTACTAAACATTTGAATAAATTCCTATTCAATATCCTACTTAATTTAAAATATGAATCTAATCTCTTTACAGAATGCAAGCATTTATATCTCATAGTGTTTTGTATTGGTTTTCAAGAAAGTTGTAAAAATCTGCAGAATCTGTTGAGAAGGGAATGCCTTTTAATCTAATCATCATAAACAAGAAATATAGGAACATTTGTTATATACAAAAAAGCATTCTTCTCATAGACCCTTCATGGACCTTATTCCAGATAATCATCATATTACAAAAGGACCTTATTGCAGATAATCATAAAAAACAAGAAATATAAAAAAAATTGTTATATACAGACAATAATTCTTCTCAGAGACCCTTCATGGATCTTATTGAAGATTGAAAATAGTTACACATTAAGTTTCCTAAAGATAAACTGCATTTTGCTCATGTTCAAGTGCCAATAATAGAATGTCACTCAACCCTTTTCTTATTTGCCTAATATTTTTTAGAACTATCAAGTGTGAGGAACGTGCAATATAATATATAGTATAGACTAATGTGTTTAAAAGAAACTACAAATGTTTATGGTGAATTCTAATCTTTTAAAGTATATATATAATTTTTGTCCCCAACCTTCCATCCCCTGAAAAATTGGGGGTGTGCTCTAGTCATCCCAGGGACTCGTCCTCCCGTTCCTACTGTTTCCCTGCCCTCCCCCCATCCCCAAACCAATACAACACAGTGTAAAAGATACTGAAGAGAATACAAGATAGAATACCACCCTTGTGAGATATTCATCTCAGTTTAAGTTTTAAAACAAAATTTATGGCATAACCCTAGTCGATATTGTTCAAATTTTGTCACATGGTTAGTCAATGAGTTAAAGTCTGTGGAATGAGCTAAACAACTACAAGTTGACTGCATTCTATCAAGGTTTAAACTGATGACAATGTAGGAAATGAGACATCTTTATGGAATAGTGCACCCCATTTGTCAAAATCATACTTTGCATTGGCATTTGACAAAAAAATATGTTACACATAGGACTATTACATTCTCGTAGTCAAGTTTCTTAGAAAATAATCTGCCATTACTAAGTTTGTCCTGCTGCATTCATACTTGGACTGTGTTCAATCCACTACCATACACAAGAATGACCCACGAGAAAAGGTTTCACCTGGACCACTGCCAGAGGTAGCTGAGCAAAATGTTATACCCCAAGGATACCCAGTTTGAAGAGGAAATCTACCAGGAATCAATGTAGAGAGTGCAGGTTTGATTTCACTGCATGGAGGAAAACTACAACATGCACACAAAAACCTTGCAGTTCCTTGTGCATTCTCATTAAGATACGGATATGAATTAAAATACATGCATTACTTTTCTCAGCTTACAATAGACTTCAGTATATTGAAAGACTTAATATCATAAAGTATATGAATATATTCATCACCCAACCTTCCATTACTATGGCTGACGGCCCTTACGCTTGCAAAGCAGTGATAGAAGTTCATAGAATTGTTTATCCAATAGTAAAAAGAGAAGTCCAGAGTGGATATAAACATTGACTGAACTTCTTTGTCCAAGCTTTGTCAGTGATATATTCATTTTAGCAAATATATCAAACTGTATCTGCACTCTACTCTAAGCAATAAAATATTTACACTCTAGCGATGTCAAATGTATATATTAAGGCATGTAGAATTACAGCCTCCTTTAGGAATATAATGTTCAATAATAATTCGTTGCAGTTTGTTTAAAAACTAGAGTGATGCTGTTTGGAGAGACTTGTTTAGTTTGAGCATTATTCTTCATGATTTTAAAACATTTTTAAAATGATAGGCTACATCATTATGGCGATTGTATCATAACCGAGAAGAAATAGACTGTGGTTATTAATCCAATAGTGTGATTTCGAAATGGTAATTGTGGATACCAACAGTCTGGTCAATAGACAGTTCATACACCAGCAAAATAAATGTTAGAATTCAGGGGCATCCAGTATTTGAAGGAAAATCAAGAATTGATAATAAGATCTGGTAAAGATACAGGGTTGTTGGATCTGATTGACATGTCTGAGAGCTAATGTAAGGCTCAAATAGCTCACTGCTAATTTCAGGGCAGATTTAAATATGATTTCAGGGTGTAAATACAAATGTATCCCGGATCGAGTGCATGGTCAGGTTGACTATTAAAATAATGGGTCAAGAAAACGTATGAAAACCTTAGTTTTGCTTAAGACATCAATTTCTTAACCCATCTTCAGTGTAATGTAAACGCTGAGAGTACAATGGCCCTCTCACGTAGCAGTAGAGATGTAATACTCATTTAACAATTAATTTTAACTGGGCACTGCCATTCACTGGCGACACAAACAATATGGATTCATCTTCTCATCCCCCTCAACGCAAAGATAAATAATGTTTATATATATAGGCCTCGCCACTTCATCACCGTCCATTCCAACAATTGAAATAAACAATAAATAATTTAAAATCTACAAATGTTTGGAACTCGCAACCATCTAGGGAGAGGGATGTTCCTATATTTGTCAAGAACTAACTCAAAAACCTACAGATGTGAGAAAGAGATAAACAAGTATATAAATGATGAGATAGATAATTTTATTGTGTTCAACAAATGACCACAAAAATAGGTCAATAGGACTGAAAACTTGAGAAGTACATCCAGGAACTTAAAGTACAATGTGGGAGTGGAATATCAACTCCTTGAATGATGCCAAAATAAAAATATTTGTTAGTAATGAAACCTACCAATCCACACTTTCCAGGGTTGCCACTTGATTCCCCGTTGCAAAAATAGTTGGTTGATTTGGATCAATACTAGGTGGGTCCAATTTTCTTGCTTGTTTATTTTTCCTGTCACCTCGGGTCCTTCAATAAATATTTGGATCTATGTAAATTCATTGAGATCAAGGGATACTTGTTTTTAAAAATAGCATTGACAGTTCTCAACCCTTGCATATGAGTTGTATTGACAGTTCTGTTAATACACCATTTCATCTTGTAGAAATCATATGATTTTTAATTCCAATACTGTGACCTTCCCATATGGGTCCTTAATTTGTATTCTTATCTAACCCATATCTAACTGGCAAGCTGAGTTTTCCAAGGAATCAACCTTCTTATTGAATTCTTGATAATTGTGAGCAATACTTACATTTGGCAGTTATCCTTTGATCGTTTCCAAGAGAGGATACAAATAGATGTTGGAGCATATTGAGCTTTGGTTTATTCAATTGGTTATGAGTTTTGAGTCCAAGAAGATCACCACATTAGGGAGAGAGTAGATCTGTGCCACTATGTCCAATTCTCACTATGGAACAATTCTCAATTTTTATTTTGCATTTTATGAAAGGCAGATAAGCGCAATTCTCATACACTCAAAGCATTATAACTTACGCATGGATTAACTGAAAGCTGTTGGCAGATTATTGGGCACTGATAACAGACCCTGGGTAGTCCATGCTAAGAAGAAATCAGCATTCAAGGGAAGTTTAAATGCTGTATAGATGAAATTGAAAAGCGTTGAAGGTAGGTATTGATTGGACACATTTATGAAGGTGTGTAAATGTAGGCTCCTAGTGGCGTTGGGGTGGTTTCCACTTCCACATGGAAAATGCAACCAAGAGATAACCAATTACCATATGTAATTTTCTTAACTCTGAAAGATTACATTGTAGAGAACAGTCTACCCTTTTCATTAGAATGATAATGAATTGATTCCAATGTTCAAAGCTTGGATTATATCTGAAAAGTTACGATAGAAACAATCAACATACCTTGAGAGATAGAAGGTTAGATTTAAGGCTATGAACTTACAATAGTAAGAAAGATATCTCAATTATCAAGTGTGAAGAGTATCAACTGAAGATACTCAACCCTAAACACAGTCAAACACCCTCAAAAGACCTCTGCATACTTAACACCAATGCTGACCTGTCATTTAGGGCTTAACACAACCATAGCTCAGTTTGAGGTGAGCTGCAAACAAGTCATGGTCAGAGAGGTAAGGTACATTCACAACCCAATTAGGATGTTTCTTACATAGTCACTAGGATACACAGTCACAACCCAAAAAGAATGGCACCCATGCATGCTCTTAACCAAGCACAAAAGCTCACTTGTTTGAATAAATTTGTTTAGAGGACGTTGTCGCATGATTCTTGAAGAGTGTTTTGTAAAATGCAATTGCATGAGGCAAGTCCATTATAGAGGGATTGGAGAAAGAGGAATTGGAAGCCCTTATACATCTATGTGACAAAGGATCTTTATGATATGGTCTAGCACATAGTTGACAAAGTACCTTGCTTGAACATAGGATGGGGGGTAAAGGATCATGTGGCACAATGGTTGATGAGGTGTAAATCCATTTGGAAATCACATTCTTCTCTTACATATAGAGCTTGGGGGTGGCTTCTCCTCCAAAAGGAGTCAGTTGTCAAGCATATGCTCCATAAATCAAGTGTAATTGACGTTGTTTGTGGCAAGGAAAAAGCAATTGTACATGTTTTTGAAATGTTCGGTTACAAAAGTGTTCCGATTTCAAGCTAAATCTCACTTCTTTTCTACCTTGCTTTTGTGGAAAGGCCCTCTTCTAGGTGACGCTTGGATGGTTCAGACAACATCAAATCCTTATGGTATTCAGTGTGGTTGATTGCTATTGGCTTTCTAAGGAAGCATCATTGTAAAGTTACTTTTCTGAAGAACCCCTCTCTTTTTTTTTTATTCTAGAAGATTAAGGAAATTTAAGCAGGATTTTTCTCTGCTTGTGAGAGTCCAGCTCAGTTTTTTGTCGTGACATTGAGTCCCTTTATCTTGGTGTGTAGGCTCATATGCTTTCCTTCTAGCATTTCTAGGATGAGATTTTCCCAGGACCCCATTGTTCAGGTGATATAATTTTTCTGTTCCACAATGTCTTGATTTGATCTTTTAAGCAATGTAGACAGCAATTCAGAAAAAAGAGTAGGTCCAAGAAACATGCAATTGATTGGATTTGATGCATTCATGTATTTAGAGAACCGATCCAAGGAATAGGTTTAGGAAATTTGCAATTAACTGGATTTGTTGCTTTTGTGTAATAAAACAACAGCAAGGCTGGTTTCTCTCATGTGACTATTACATTAGATATTCCAAGTCCTGTGTGTTCGGGTGTCCGATTTGTCAACTTTTTTAGTTTCAGAAAGTAAGCAACAAGCACCAACCCTAATATTAAGAGGTTCAATCAGAATATTTCTAATATGAAAAATAGACTTTCTATCCTTAAATGAAGCCCTTCTTCCTAGCACAAATACTCCCCCCATACTAATACTTCTACTTTATCGATATAAAAACTATCAATATGGGGAAGTAAGCATCGAATCTACCACCCTCCTTCGGCAGGAAGGATTTCGATGAAGAGGGATAATTAGTCTGAGATGTTTCTGTGAGAATGAATCATATTGGTATTTCAATAATGAATTGTATTGGGAGTGAGATGGGGTAATGACGGGTATGTGAGCTGCAATCAAGTGAATCAAGTTAAATCAATCACTGTACGCCCCACTCTGCTAATGCGTGATGTTTGTTGTCCATCTGTAGTAGCGCCCCACTCCTGAATATGTTATCCATGAATCAAATTAATCACTCACGCTTTATCAGTGGGCTTGGTTGAAGGCTAAAGGTTTCTGTTCTGGCAAAATGCTTCTGGAAAAAGGTGAAAGGAATCTGTCTAAAGGTTCCAAGGTTACTTCTGGCTCCTGGTGTGCTCGGCTTCTTCTTTCTGGCTTACCCTTTTGGAAAGTAGGATTACACTTCAAATAATCCCGGTCCAGTTGACTAAGCCTGATTTCCCAGTTCTCTCGCTAGGTACCGATCAGAGAAAGAGGCAAGTCTCTCCTTCTGCTTCCGAATGTAAGCAATTCAAAGGACGAAGTTCTAGTTCAACTATTGCCCAACCTTCCATCTACTCCGAAAAGGATGGATTGGTTTTATCTTCAATGAACAGGCGGATGCGGAATGCATATTGTAAACCATATGGATGTGGGATTCGGCTTTGCTATCACTCCGGAGGGGAGATCAGATCAGTTATCAAGTTGAGTAAATCAAAAGTGACCTATGCACAACAGCAGGGAAATATTTTGTTGATGATATGGGATGAATCACCATTCAGTATTCAATGAAGGAACTTCTCAAAAACAGAAAGAGAAATAATCTAAGCCCGGTGGATGTCATTCACACTAACATCTACACCAGATAAATTGAATTTTTCATGACTAGCTGACAATTGCTGCCCAAAATCCACTCAAGATAATGCACTTTCCCTTTCCAGACAACATAAAGGAGAAAATAATGGGTGGGGTGTACATAAGAGAATTAAAATTATCACAACATACCTTTGCCACATGCTCAAGAGTAAAAGAATTGATAAAAGTAGTAGTCCTTAAAGCAATATCCACAAACACCCTGCTCCCCTTCAAAGGAAAACACTAACCAGGTTCCCCAAAGCTCGGTACCAATACCTTACCTACATAAGGATGCATTGGGTTTCCTGTCTTGAATAAAGATCCAACTGTGACAAGACCCCATTTCCTTCCATTCCCATAAAAGTACCCTTCAGAAGGATGCACCACCCTGCCACCACTCGTGCCCACAGCAAAAAATCCTTCTTCAGCCCTTCTAGTTCCTTCCCGAACTTCATATCCACCAATTCTAGCTGAAACTGCAACATCTTCGTCGTCTTCTTCAGAAACTCCTCCAGCTCTGCAATCTGGCCCTCTGATACGACATCGCCAAGGCCAGCAGTGTTCTTAGCAGAGGGTTTCATGGTCCAATACCACAAAGTCTGTCCAAATTCAGCCAGAGTAATGAAAATAAAGACCCACTTGGTAAAAACCCTGGCCGCTAGGTGCCACTTCGAAGTTTGCTAAGGATTTCCACCGCGGACAAGGATTTTTCTCCTGTGCACATCCTTGACCCCTTTTTTCGCCCCCCAATCATGGACCTTGTTTGCTAATTTACCATTCTGCTGATCAGGAAAAGCATTTTCTCTCCCAGAATCTCGAATATAAACTCTACCATAACTCAAATCTTTACCTCGCAACAAATTCCCGTTGGCTTCCGCGGCCAAATGTGTTGTTTCCCGGTGAATATTTTTGTCCCAAGGGCATCAGTAAGTGGACAGACTGTTTCAAGTTCACCATACTCATGCATTTACACCTTCCTCGGGTGCTCGAGATGCCCTTCTCAGCTCTCCTATGCTCCAGATCAAGATGCCCTTCTCAGCTCTCCTCTGCTCCAAATCGAGATGCCCTTCTTGGCTCTCCTCTGCTGCAGATAGTTACTAGATTGAAATTTTGAGAAGGAGGGAAAATGTAACTCTCTAAATTCAAATTCAAACTCAAATGAAAAGAGTGAGGCATTTTAAATTTGGGGTTAATGAGAGGGAAAGGTTTACATTTTATTTGAGGGTTTGTGGTCTTTTTAAGTCTATATGTATATGGTCTTATGTTACGACGGTTTTGGTCGTTAGGACTTTACAAGTTTTTTATGAGGTTTATACTTGTTAAGGTAATATAGTTATCATTTAAAAATCTACTAGAACCTCCTAATAGTGGTTACATATGGGAAGAAATTAAACATTGAATTTTAAAGAA
>LPNX010987319.1:0-42020 GCA_001517045.1 Pseudotsuga menziesii
CAAATTAGCCACCAGCGATCGCCAAACCAAAAGTGGTCATTGATATGCGGATTTTGGTCATTTTTTTGGTCACTAATCTCTCATTTTCCACTAGTGAATTCTACTTTTCTTCCAATAACTTCTTCATTCATGATCCTTTGTCCGTTTGTCCTCTAGCAGCTAAAAGATCCATCTGTAGATTTTTTATTTGTTCCTGTCGTGCCCGATTCTCTACCTTTTCTTGTCTAAGCTGGTACTCAATTTTTCTCTTGGTAACTTCCAACTTAGATAAATTTAGGGAGGTTTTCAACAAGTATATGAACAAGATGTCCCCAGTTTGTTTGTGGAAATGGAGATGGGGATATCATCCAATTTCACCCCTATTTCAACAACCTTACTATTTTTTTCTAGTGCCAATTTCAATGTGTTGCGTGTCTAGTCTTAGACAACAATGAGTGACACATCTTGAACAAAAACATTCCTCACCTTTGCACACAGCTTCAAAGTTTCCTCTGCATTCATCTCCTTTGTTTCTCTGTATTTATCCAACAACTCGATCTTATCCCTAAATTGGGACATGGAACCAGCTAGGGTGTCAGCAAACAAATATTCCTTAACTTCGAAGATGGGTCCAACTGTCATATCCTCTTGCTCCTATTTGTCTTTTGCTATATTTTGGACCAATTGTCCTTTTTTTCAATATTCTACCTCTTTGGGGACCTGGGAGTGTACTCATATTCACTGTCCATGGGGTCTGAACCCTCCCGTTTATTGGTTTTATCAGAGTAACTGGATAGAGCAGTGACGTTCGTCATTGCTGAAACCACCTTTGAAATATCAAGCATTAATGATGTGATGTCTTTCACAGAAGAGTTCAAATCTTCGTTCATGTTAGCATCTTTGGGATCCCCCTTTGGGTAATCATCCCAGTTGGAAGCATCTCCTAGCCCAACCACCTCTTCATGTTTGAAAGGATTCCTCTTGACCACTTTCCTTATATTTCAGATTACCTGATGAGGGTCATACTCAACCACAGGCTCTCTAGGAAACTCCATTTCCTTCAACAAGTTCTCAACCATGGCCAGAGAATTTTCGTTCTTAATAGTAAAAGGACCCACAGCCCAGGGGTACTTGATATCAGTATACTTCTTATACTTCAAGAAATGCTCTGTTTCTACGGTTAGCTTCTGCCTGATGAGATCCATAGATAAAACCCTGAGGGTAAAGAATGCATTCAACAAATAAGGGGGGTGAGTTAAATCATACAACCGGATGACCGTTCCATTCTCAAAAAAGAACCAGTCACCTATCCTGTCCTCTGTGGTGTTCTGCAAGGCGGCCCTCATTTCAGGTAACACCTTAGGAAAACTTTTCTAGAAGATAAAATTGTATATTTCCTCCATAAGGAAGTTCATGAACTTTGTGTAGGCCTTTCTCATCTCTTCAGTCAGCACCATCTCGGGTAACTGAAATGTTTCTTGATTGTGAGAAAGAAACATCTTCGGTAAGTAGGATTGGAACCTGAAGGTTTTGCTTCTACTGAAATTCATCAGCTGAGAATGGATATTCTCGGTGAGAAACTCATCGAATTTGAGACATGAAACCTGCGAGGTATGACCTGGCCCACTTGACTCAATTCGACAGCTGATTAGGAAAAAAATCAAACTAAGAAGAGGTTCCGTGATATATTTATCGGTGTCTAGACCTAAGAATTGGATTAACAACGTAATAGTGCATTGGATTTCCTCATTGAACAGGTTGGAATTGAGGGGAAACAATTGTTCCAATAGACTAGCCTCATGTTTGAGACATTTCTTGGAGAAATCTTGTTTCCTCTCTACTGGAGACTCGTTGAAATAGTGGAGTATGGACTCCTTTGTGTAATCCTGGGCCTTTAGGGAAAACTCGTCAGGAACTGACAGGGATTTTCTAATAGCTAATGAAATGAACAACCATAGGACTGTAGAACTGGTAATGTCCATAATTACTCTCTCGGAGATAGAGTATTTATCGACGCACCAGGCAACGAAGTCAGGGCAACTTGGGATTTTCTCGGTTACGAACAAATAGAAAAAGGATTGGTGCAGGTTATGGATATCTGTGCCTTGTTCCCTAAGCATCCTCAGCTTCTCCTTAATGTCACTAATGGCTCCATGTAGCGGAAGTGTGTCGAATACCTCGACATCCCTATCTTGAAAGACTTCCTCTACCTTCAAATATTCCATGTTTTGAACTTCAAGACTTTCAGATTGAGCCATTTTTAAGGTGGCAGATGTGACAAAAGATTACCTGGTAGTTTTTGACAAGTAGTTGAAGGTCGTCATGTGCATTGGCCGCTCCTGCACTATTATGGATTTCTCTTTTCAATGCCCTGAGAATAAAATAATTCCACGAATTCACGTGCCCAGCCCCCTTTATACCTTCCTACACTCTTACCCACCTCGCATCTTGCTTATGCGAAATGATTTCAAGCTGTAGATATAAACCGTTAACAACCTGAGTCGTCCAAGGACACGAGCCTTCCTGACCATTGATATCTCTGAGATATAATCTATGTCGTCGATGTTATATGCCTTGATCTCTGTTACGACCCTTCCCCTTAGCATCTTAGGACAATGAAACTAATAACAGTTGTTGATATTTCTCACGATAGATCTTGTCCCTCCGAGGACATGACCTACACCTAGTTTCGCGATCAATCAACTCGCTAAACTTTGTGCAATTTCTCATTGCAAAATAGATCAGGGCCACTGATAAATTATCCTGCCAAAGATTTGTCGTCGAAGGTGTGGGACCCTACGATAGTTTGCATTCCGTCGTTCTCCTAACCATCGTGCATCTTTCGACTGCAAAATCCGCCAAGACCTTTAATCAAATATCCATTAGATCACCATTGTTTAAAAGACATGGGGCCCTCCAACACTTTGCAGCCCCACACTGTCTTATCTATCATGCAGGATCAGATAACGAAATAGTTCTCCTTCATAGATCCCTCCTGCTCAAAATCGTGACCTTCGGAATACAGAATGCATAACGGATTTCACACGCCTCATGGGCCTAATTCCATGCACATATATTCTATTGGGAAATCCTCTATGTCTGCCCATCCGATGATTGATCTTATACCTTGTTCAACCTTGCTCCACCCATTCCAAGCTTCTTGCAAAACCGCGCATCTTTCCTCGATGAAATCCCTATCAACCATAGATCTTCTCTACCCTGAATTTGTGCCATTCTATTTTTCCTGTAGGTAACTGCGAGCAGATTTTCATATTTGAACCAGAATGCAGGGTCCCGACCCCAGGGCCCTATATATTTTTTCACGTCGCACCATGGGGTGACCCAATTTTACATTCGTTCTTAGGAAAAGCCTTCCAAACGCAAACTATGGAATTTTTTGCTTATACCCCCTTCAATTTCACTATCCTTGACCTCAACAGGGAAATAGTGTAGTTGTCTGTGCAGGGAATCTCAAAACATTAGCACAATCTCTAACAACGGCTCCAACTCAGGGATTCTATCCTCCCAGTGATGTAGAAAATAACCATGTAGATCACGTTCCTGATCCATTTGGGTTGACCCCATCATTTCCTGAGAACCCCACAGCATGCTCTGAAAACAAAAACTGAAGAGATGCTGAAAAATAAATTTAAAATAAATGGTTAAAGGAAATGCTCTTCAGGTCGAGCTTATTCATCTATACCTACCCTACCTACCGATCATCAATGCTCAATCAAGTTACTTCTGACTTCCAGTGAAGCCAATCAAGCAAATGATTCCATATGCGAATTTGTTTTTTATGCTTGATAAAAAAGACTAAGAGTCGAATGGTAAGAGGTTATAATAGGGCACTTGATCTTTACTGTAAAACCATAACCATGCATTATTTCTGCAAAGATTCTCCACATATCTATCCATTGGGTCATGACCTCCTCTAGAAAATTATGCCATGCATCTGTCATGATAAGGCTCCTCCATGTATTCAGCCACTGGGTCATAAAATACAGGGAAATCTTCATGTATTTCTGTCATCAGTTTGTCCCAATACTGCTGCTCAAAATGTAACTTCCCCTCCATACTGTCCAACTATTCTTCAAATTAATCATGCAAGGGATGCTTATGACAACTCGTAAACGAGACCCCAGTTGCTTCACCCCAAATTCCAGAACCCAACAACCGTTTTTCGTCATGCACTTCATAGGGAATATATTCAATAAAATCCAGTGAACTAAGCTCTTCCTGATATAAACATTCTGTAGTGGAAGAGAAATAAGAGATATCCCACATAGGACCCCCATCCTCTAAGTATTCATCCTCATATTTATCATACAGTGGAGGATTGAAAACTTCTTCAAAACCCCTACAAACAGGACTTGCAACAGGAAGGTTGTTTTCTGCATTAAAAAAATTACAATATTCCTCCTATATGGTCCCAGTCTTCTCATCTATGTGCTCATAAAGAGAAATACTAGAATGCACATCAGATTCTACTTGTTCACCCTCTTCATTATCCATTCCCAAAAATTCCATGACATCATTTCCAACCTCCATTTTTTGTGTTTGATTAGAAACCCTTAATATTTGTTTCAGAAAATTAAATGAGGCAAATCATAATGGAAAACAGTTACCTTCCTCCTGCTGATTGTATTCCTCATGAGGAGAAAGATTAGGAGGTCTTGCTTGTTTATCCTCTTCCTTGTCCATCATTAGAGAAGGAAATGTATGTTCCTGCAAATCTTTTGGTGCAGTTTTAGCTTGCTCAACACACGGGGTCCCTCTAAAGTGCTGCTTTCCTATGGGCGGTGGGTTGTGGTCCAAAATGAGTTCCTCCATCGACCTCTCCATGGCTTCCATCATCGTATTCATCTTGGCCTCAGTGTGTTAGAGGGAGAAAACTGGGTGAGATCTTCATTCTCTCTTCTTTCTTCTTCTTCTTTCCCCTTTTCTCTAGCAGCAGTTAAATTTATCTCTACCTCTATGGCACCATTCATCATGTCTATTAGGGATACTGATCTTCTTTTTCTCAGCCACAAGGAAAAATCGCTATCAAAAGCTTCATCATACTGGAGTTGAGCAGCGCTAGGATGTTTTATAGGACGATACACCCTTGTAACCTAGGGTCTAGGGTTACCAACTTACTATTAAACTTGCAGACAATCAACTTTTACAGAAATTGAAATGAGAATCGGAAGATAATTTGGCTTACCCGGTTTATGACGGTTGATTCAAGCTTGGTATTCTCTTGCTCCAATCTTCTCCAAAGCTTCTAGGGATGCTTCTCTTCACTTGCATAGAGCCAATTCTTCAAGCAATATCTCATACATATATATATATATATCAGGGGTTAGATGAAAGCGTATTAATAATATAATTGAAACATCTTCATTAAACCAATATACATGAGACAAGAACAATACACAATTAGAAGAAGAAATCTCTTTATTAACAAACAATGAATAGGTAAGAATACAACCTAGCTTCTGACACAAGGATTCCTTTGCAACTAAGGACTCTGAGTTCTTCTTCTCCAAGACTTTGAAGGTATACCGCCAGCATAACTTTGCTCTTCAAAAATTGCTTGATTAGCCGCATCCCAAGGACTCTATTTATACTCTAGGAAATAGAGTGGTTTTGAAGGTTAGGATGGTTGAGACATTTGGGATAGTTATGGATTAAGGCCCAACTAATCTCATCTAATCATGATTTATATTTTTTAATTTCGAATTAAGGTACACACGAGTATTGATATAGGAAAGGAACGTATGACATGCGGGTTTCTCAAAGGAAACTCGCATATGCAATGTACACACAGGTTTCAATGCACATAGTCATGTGTGACACGCGAGTTACAATGAACATATTTGCATGTGACATGCAAGTTGCAATGCACATAGTCACGTGTGCAACCCAAAACTCAGAATAAAAATATATAAGGATAGCCTGAAGATAATGCATCAAAGGTCATGCACATCTATAGTGTTTTGGCCACTTCAATCCTAATTGTCCTTTTGTGTACCAACATGATGAATGTCAACACTCGGATGAAGAAGTGCCATTGTGGCTGATAACAGATACCCACTAATGTGTGAGGTCAGAGGGAAGCAATGGAAGAAATACATTACAATATTTATCTTGGAGAACTCAAAATTCCAAGGCAGCAGAGGAAGTACCTGAAGCAAATACATATCAATGTCATATACAAAATCATATATGAGGATTCCATGTTCAATATACTAGAACACTAGCTCCTTTACAATATTTGATTACATCATATGATACTGGTACAAGACCACTTATATTACAAAGGTGTATCGAAGCCACAATATACAATGATGAGTCTTCAAAACTATGGAAGCTGTGTAGGTGAACACAACACAATCTTGCGCAACTTAGGTTATAGATGTGAACCTAAGGTCTTGTTGCAGCTGCAGCTATTTCCCAAATTTTTTAAAATTTTGGACCCTCCTTTTAAATTTTATCTTTCCTGGATGTGTTTTGGATTGCTGAACTTTGTTGTCCTCTATTACAAATTTCGATCTTTTGAGTTTGAATTGAGGTACATTGTTTACCATTTTTAGAAGTTGAATGACTATCTTTGTTTGACTTGAACTTGAAGTTTTTGGTTTGTTGATAGTTTCCTTTTTCGCTGTCGAAAGTTTATTGAATAGTGAATCGGGGCCATAGTTCTCTACGCAGCTGCTGTTGCAGAAGCTAACTAATGAACGTCCCGATGGGAATCATGTTTTTCACCGATGGTTTATCTCCATTTTTTGGTTTTTGGCATCGTTTTGCTTATCACTGTCGGAGCATTAGGCTTCTAAGTCGCCGTCGTTTCGGAGAACAGATGGCAAACATTCCGACGGGTTAGTTCTTACCCTTGATGAATCCGTGTTTTATTGTTTTTTCATTACTTTTTGTTTTCTCTTCGCTATCGAAACATTTCATGACTTTGATTGAAAGATGTAGTCTGAGTTTTTTCCACCATCACGGCTCCTTATCGAACTAACCATTTGACATATAATTGTTCCATTCGCCGATGGTTTGTTCTGATTTTCGCCGATGTTTTCTAGTCTGCAGAATCCTTAGTCCTTGTGACTTCCACTGTTATGGCTCCTCATTGAACTAGTAGGTCGATGCTGTAGTGGTTTCGAGGTCCGATGCTGCAGTTTTTAGTGTTTATTTCACCGACATTTTTTTTTGTTGTGGAACCCTTAGGCTGTATGGCTCCTGCCATTGCGGCGCCTTGGTGAACTAATCGCTCGATGCTTAATTATTTTGCTCACCGATAGAAGTTTTTTCCCGCTGACATTTTTCATCGGGAAGTCTATATATTGGGGTGGGTTATTATTTTATTATTACCGTTGTGAACTCGCGCTTGCTCTTTCCCTTTCAAGTCGAACTGTGCATCCGTGCTTAGCTATCAGGATTTCGCTCGTTTGGGGTGCTGCTGTGGAAGTGTTGGACCATCACGTCGACTGCAACTTGTTTGCCAGGTAGGCCAACCATGGTTTCTCCTTTCTCTTGAGTTTATGAGTCATTTTAGGAACTAGGGTGTTCTCTTGGTTAGGTTTTTTCCCACCATTTGGTAGTTGACCGTCTAAGTATGATTTTGTATCCTTATGGCGTGAGGTATCAGTCAATTTGACAGTATTTGCGATGGGGGGGGTTTTCTTGTGCCCATTTGTAAGCCGTTATGGAAGCTTGATCCTGGTGTGAAAGTTTAGGTAGCTGGTGCAGACATGTGTTATGCTGTCTGCATCATTTTTTGTAGGTTTGCTTATGGCCATCTGGGGAGGGATTTTTCGGGTCTCTTGTCGTCATGGATTTCACCTATTTTTCTGGGACGCCGAAGGGTTTGATTTTTGGTCAGATTGGAATTTCCGGATAGGGCCACACTTTCGAAGACTAGCCTCATTGATAGGGGTTTTTTTGTTTTGGTGAAGAGTTAGAATGCATTTCGGTTTAAACGATGTATGTGCTATCTGGGTCATGTCTTAGCTGCAGACAGACTTAGAAATTTTCAGACCTAGTTTGCAGAAGTTCTTTTTTCTTGTCGTTCTCTATTATACATTAATTTTTTGGTTGAGAATGCATATGGAAGAAGTAAATCTTTTTATACTATTTTTCTTGATTCTTAGAACACTAACTGTAAGCTCCAATAGCCTAAGAACATGTTTGGTCTATGATAGGGAAACTTCTTCAAAGGAGATATGTCTAAAAGGCAAAAGAAGAAGGCTCCTGTTGCTGAGGAAGAACCAGATGTGGAAATCATTACTAAGGTGGAATACATCTACGAAGATACCAGAGCCACCATTGGAGTAGAGCCAGACTACAAATGGGGTGAGATATATCGGATGATTTCAAATCAGGATGTGCTTGATGCAGGATTCGAGGAACTGACCATATATGCCAACATCGAGAAATCTGCTCTGATGAAGGTAGCCACTAGACCTGAGCTGTTCCCATGCTCTGAGGTGATCGCCTGGGTCCTGCCTAGGGCATATGTGACCACGATGATCTTAACAAATACTGCCAAACAGGGCTATGCTGCATACAGTCGGGTTTATGTCTCATTGGCATATGACCTACCTCCTGCTCAAGTATACTTAACTGAAAGTTAGCTGAAGGAGATAAATTTGGACCTGGTCGAAACGGTTAAGAGAATGATGATACCTGGGAAGAAATTTCGAACCAGATCATTAGGGGAATATGAAACAGCCACTCTCAGGACCCCTTATAGGTTTATAGCACTAATGCTGAATAGAGTGTTTGGGAGAGCTCATGGTATAAGTTTCAAGTTGGGATGGATAACCATTATTTTTTATGTGGCCACTCAGGGGACCATATTCAATTGGGAAAACATAGTGTCCAATAGCCTCTCAACCTGTATATCTTCAGCTTTGGGAGGGGTGTCCCAGAAGAAGTCTGAGTTCTATATGAGCTCCATCTTAGTGGACTTTATATTGTGTACCTAGTCATTTCCAACCTTAAGGTGCAATTGGGACAAGGACAGAACCCTTGTGTACACTGCATACAAACTATTTTGGGCACACAAATATTATAGCCACTATAAAGAGATATGTGAACATTTCATTATTCCTTTTTACACTTTAATATTCTTGACATAATGCAACTATATGTCCAAGGAGGCATTCAAATTCATTGATGAACATGGGAGCTATTATTTGACTGAAGATGGGATGTACATTAGAATGTATGGTTGCTCCAGGGCATCTTCTTTACTCCCTAAGTATGCCACTAATTATGTGGTGCATAAAGAAGCATTTAGGCAAGTTTATCTAGATGGTGTAGGAAGCTTCCTATATGAACATAAGAAGGCATCCTATCCTGCCATACCTTTCCAGTTGGGAAGTTACAAATTTTCAAAGGTCAAACAAACTGCTGAATTTGTACAAGAGTTGGAGCATTTTTGTTTTGGGCAGATGAAA
The DNA here is from genome assembly GCA_001517045.1 of Pseudotsuga menziesii. NCBI lineage: Eukaryota > Viridiplantae > Streptophyta > Pinopsida > Pinales > Pinaceae > Pseudotsuga > Pseudotsuga menziesii. The sequence goes on from LPNX010987319.1 coordinate 9,429, forward strand.
TTCCACAGGAATGACTCCCGAAATAAGGTTGAAGAGCATTGTAAAGAAGCAAATGTTCATTTTGAATATGCAAATTTCTGGGACAAGGATGAAGAAATATTTAGGAATGCAAGTAATATGACTGCATTGAAGAGAAGGTTTAAATAGAAAATCACCATTGTGTGCGGTAAGGGCAAAACCGCACAAAAGAAAGATGAAGAAGAGAAAGCCAAGAAGAGGGAAGAGGATTCTAGGAGGCTAGCATAAGACACTGAGAGTTGGTTAAAGAATGGAGAAGAATAAAGAAAGAAAGCTACAGAGGAAGCAACAAAGAAGGAAGAGGAAGAAAGAAAGAAGAAGGAAGATGAAGAGATAAAGAAAAAACAAAAGGAAAGTGAAGGTCTAAGATTAGCAGGAGCTAAGAAATACTAACAAACTACTGACCCAATATATACACAAGAAGCACAGGAGAATACCGATCAAGGGCATGGACAAGACAATCCTGACCCTCAAGAGTCTAATGTAACTTCTGGTAGCACCCAAGAATAGGTTGTTTTTTCTGGATTGAATCTGATACCTTTTATGCAAAAGGAAGGAGAAGAGGTCCTTGATTTCAGCACCATATTCTATGACAAGGAGAAGAAGAGGATTGTCAAGAGAACTAAGAAAAAATTTGAAACAGGAGGACAATCAGGTATGATGATTACTGATAAAACTTTGGTGCATGGAACAGATGCAGATCCATGACCGACAGCCAAAGCTGGGGTGGCATTAACCCAGGCCACTGGAGACAATGAGGATAGACTTATGACAAACCTTGAGCAGTCAAGGAAAAATGCAACATAATTAAAGGAAACTCTAAAAAAGGAGAGGGATAAAGGTAACAAGTTAAAGAGAAATTTTGAGGATATGTATAATGAAGTAAGGGCTTTGAAGATAGAATGCCAAACTCTGAAGGAAAGCAAGATGGCCTTGGAAGTATCAGTAGAGAAAAATGAAAGGGATGCTCAGAATAGCCTAGAAGAACTACAGAAGATACAGGTAGAGTATCAGGTGTTGAAGATAGAGAACAATGTCCTCAAAGTATCATATGAAGCTCTGAGTGCTAAAAAGGATCATCTGCAAAGCAAAATTGTTGAGTTGGAGGCATAGAAGGTCACCACAGAAGAAAGGAAAAAGAAATATCAAGTGTAGGTGGTAGGTTTTGAGGGACAAATTGCTTCATTAACAGCATCACTGAAGGATGCCAGTGAACAAAAGACTGATATCCAGCCTGTGAAAGAGCATGTGCTAGCTCAACGAAGAAGAATGCACCAACTGCAAACGTCTATTGAAGGAGAAAGGTGTAATATCTTACAGATAGATAGCAGGTTGGAAGAAATCCTAGACACTACTTCATATTTTGTAGATATATCTCAGGATATTTTGGAAGTCCTGACAGGAAGAATAGTTTGGTTAGAAACAAACGAAGAAACCCCTACAGAGCTACCATCTAAAGATCAACATAGTTTGAAGTAGGACCATGACTTACTAGAATTTGCAATAAATACTGCAGAGGAATTCAAGAAGACTGTGAAGGAAACTAGAGGAGCCTGTATTGAATACTGCAGGAGGGTGCTGGTCACATACAACAGATGCCAAGTTGTTGCAGAACGAAGACTTGATGCAATACCAAAGCATGAGTTGTTCACAAAACTACTACAGAGCAGGTACCAGGAAGATGAGCAGAAGATACAACAAGTCAAGGATTTGGATGAGCAGATCCTGAAGAATGCAGTAGCTCATGCAGCAATCAACATCCATTTACTTGAAGATCAGCTACGCTTGAGTCTAGCAAGAATAGAGGTGGTTAAGAATTAGGCTGCAAAATATGAAATAAACATTCATTTTCTTGAACCTTCATATTTTGAAAGCATAGCAGTAGAGGCCCAAGCGTGGAAAAAAATCATCAATGATCAAGCGGGGCCTTCTTCATGAAAGTGCTTAATTAAATTTTCTTTTAAATGTAATATATTGTATAATGTATGAGCACTCACTACAGGACAATATTTTGGATTGAAACGTTGGGAAGCCCAAAAGTCATTTTGGGGCAGCCCAAAAGTTTTTCCTTTTTTGTATAAGTATAGGAGAGTTAGATGTAGAGGAGGACTTTTTACCAGATAGATTTGTGAGAGTATGATGTAAGAAGAACTATTTCCTTTTGCATAAAGAAATTACAAGTTTCCTGTTGGAGAAAGATTTGTGGAAGGTTTCAAATGCTGTGCTATGGATTTGTTGAATGTGAACTATTTCGTTTTCAGCTATTATCCATTAACTGTGAGATCATTATAACTCTTTGAACCTATGTTCTTGTTATGAATGCGCTCTAGTTTATTCTATGAAATTTCCACTATGAGTAATGAATGTTGTTCATAAACATCTATCTATATGGTTGTTCATATATCTATAAATGTTCATTTGTTTTGAAATAAGTAATAGCTATCTGTGATTTTTCTTAATGCATGCACAAAATACATTACTCATTGATGAATAATAATCTTGCTCCCTAGGGATAGGTTAGATAGTTAGTTTTAAGTTTTTCTTGCTATGTGTGGTTTAGATGCAAGAGAGTTAAGATGAGAGGTAAGAATGTGCGCATCACATTGTGACCACTCTTCGTATTCTCTATCAATCTACATTTTTAGATAGGCACTTGCATCTAATACTTAAATACAAAAAACTAAAAACATACACTGTGGACCGGGCTGTAACCGATAAATCCTTTTATTTTGATACTTGACCTATGGTAGCCGGATCGTAAACCGGACGGATTCCCCATACCAAATAGTAACGGGCTAGTTGGGAATGTTTACTGGGGAGAATCCCTAACTATTTTTACCTGCGATTTTCCAGGCCTCAACAGGTCTTCGTCAAAATCCAAAGGAACCAATACAATCCAAGCCATGTGAATAGATGTGCTGAAGTCGAACATGGAAAGGATTCAACATATTGTCAATCAATAGGTGAAACTGAAAACTGAAGCAAAGGAGTTCACCAATGATGATAGTGAATCCTAAGGTACCATTGTCAAAACTCTAGGTCTTTGTCTTCAGGAATTGCTGATGAGAAACCATGTTGTGATGAGGAAGGAAATAGATCCTCCAACAGATCACAAGAGTGACTAGGAACTGCATAAGAGAATGTAGACAAATAATACTCAGATAGGATAATGACGGAATCGGGATAATAATCAGATGCGGGGATAGATCCTTGAACATTGAGCATGACACAAAGATGACCCAAGGCATATTTTAACTTTGCATATAGGACAACTAGACTTATCTGTCATGTAGGAGACATGATCAGATTCCTTAGGTATAAAGGACAAGTTGAGGAGTAAGAAACTCAAATTAATAGTTGAGCTGAAAGTGTATGCTAAGACATGAGTATCAAAAAATTCAGAGAGTGCTATGTTCAAGGAGGACATGCTGCCACCATTTGTAACCCAAAAAGAATACTTCTTCCTTACCTTTCCTGTTAAATTTTAATGAGTCCAGGAAAGTCAACGCGAGTCTCTCTTCATTTTTGACAAGCTTGAAGAGGGGAGAGAATAATTCTTGATAATGTCATTGATTCGTGGATTTTACGAGCCCAAAATAGTACATGCTCATTGGTGTTTTCATGTTTAGATAGTCTGAAAACTCCGAAGAAGACTCCAAGGGGGTCCTTTTTTGTCCAATTTGGTCTCCTGAGGCCGGAAAAGTATAAAACAATCCACAGAATAACTATCTTAGCTTCCGAAGAAGTAAGGTGCACCTTTTTTGTACTTAGTTGAGGAGGTCTGAAAAAGGTTAAATTACCACCTATCCAATGCTCCTTCAAAAGCAACATATAGCCTGAGTTTTACGAGTGTGAAGGAAGGCAATATCACTCGAAAATATCCATTTGATTACGAGAAATGGGGCTTACAACAGTAAACTCGATGCTTTGTTCTTTAGGGTTTAACAAGCATGACAAAGACACAAATTACGCTCAAAATATTTTACATGTTTAGTTCCAGAGCATGAAAAAGAGAAAACTAAGCTCATACCAGGCGCTCCTTTTCCATAAATTTAGTCCCTCAGGTCCAAAAAAGTGATAAACCTATATCTGAGAATACTCTTCTCAATTCCGTAGAAAAGAGAGCTATCATTTCTTGTATTATTCCACATGGTCCGAGAAAGTGACAACATAACACCAATGTGGATTCCTGTTCACATATTCTTAACGAGCTTGAACGGACAAGTTTACTCTGTAGTCAAGTCTATTTTGAGGAGTTAGACCTAGGCCTAAAGAAACTCCATATCTTTCCTGTGAAGTTTTAATGAGTCCAGAAAAGTCAACTCGCGGCCTCCTTACTGTTATTAACGAGCTCGAAGGAGAGTAGAAGAATGCTCTAAATGCGAAGAGACGAGTGTCATAGGAAGACGAAACTAGTTCCAAGCACAAGGAACAAACCTATGCATAATGCAAGGAAAGTGGGCAAGATAAGGACACTTGGGGTGCATACCCTCCAGGAAAAGGGTGTCAAGTTGCAAAGGACAAATGATACAAGGATGAGAGACGACGAGAGCAAAGATGAGGGCTTACACAACGAGCTAAAAGCATGGAAGCTGACATCAAGCTCATAAGCGCGAGCAGGGCACATGCAAATGCAGCTACAGGTTGAACAACAAGGAAAGGTGATTAAATAGTTGTGGATCCAACTACAAATACTGTCTCCAAAAAACAACAAAATCAAAATCATATTCAGAAGAAAAGATCCAATGTAGGTGACTTTGGCAGAAACACACTGCGACTTTTCTATCTTCTACAAAAGGGAAAGTAAAGACAGAATTGACTGAAGAAGATTCTATAACACCAAGGCTCTAGGTTTTATAATCAGTAAGATCAACCTCAGAAGGAGAGAAAAACTCAACAATGGAGATAGAGTATACAGGAACAAACTCAGTATCAAAGGAGTTGAAAAATTCATAAGAAAAATCAAACTCATAAGGATCACTGACTTGCTATTCGAAGGGAGAGTCAAAAAACTCAAAAGGACCAACATAAGAATACTGATCCATGGAAATATTAGGCTTACTAAGAAAATCAGGGTTATACTTAGTCACAACCAAAACAACATCCAAAACAAGGTCAGATTGTATCAAAGACTCTAGGAAGACTTCATCTGAAGGAAGGAGATCATCCGAGATAGGACACATGTTTAAACTTTCAAATGGATTGATAGAGTGGAGAGTGGGATCCACAGTCTGTATAGGATGAATTACCTAGTCAACTGGTGGGACCAAGTCCCAAGAAGGTAAGCATGAAAACATTGGCTTCTTTTTAGTAGCAATTGAATGCAAAGAAAATGAGGTCACATAGCTCACCTGTGGCAAGGTAGTGTTTATAGAAACATTGGGAATCAATAAAGGAAATAATTGGTCTCTAGTTTGGTAAGGAGACGGATCAAGAAAATCTAACTAATTGATAGTGACAATTTCTTCACCATGATTAAAGTACATCACACAAAATAATGTTGAAACCACAGCTTGCATGGAATAGATATAATCATGTTCGAGGAGAATATTGAAGTCCAAGGGGTCTTCTATCACCATGAAGTCAACTAAAATGGTCTTCCCACCCAAAGTAACAGGTGTTTGAGAAAGAATTCCCAAGGCGATACTAGTTCTTCTATCAAATGGCAGTAAATAACTAGCAATCGACACAAGTCTGGGAGATCCGATGCCTCGCCAAGAATGAGCAGGAAAGATACTAACTGAGGCTCCTTCATCAACAATACAACGAGTAATCATGTATTGTTCAACTTTGACCTTTATCTAGAAAGGTGTATCAGAAGGAAGGTGTGGCTCAACTAGGCTATCCCAATCAAAGGAAGCAATCTGAGAGCTTGGTGGGGGTTGATCCGAAGCAAGTTCAATTCCCTCTTGTTCAGTAAGTTTTGAACTGGCAGTGAAGAAAATGTGACTAGAAGACACTTCAATCTCTGAAGGAAGAGTGGGATTGATCGACAATGGAATTGATTCAACCGCTTCATGAAATTCACTCTCCGAAGGGAGAGTGGTATTGACCAAAGATGACATTGGTTCAATCACATAAGGATCACTCTCGGAAAGAAGAGTGGGGTGAACCAAAGACTGGGAAGTTTCAAACACTAGATCAACTAAAGATTGAGTAGGTTGTTGAGAAACTATAGGTTGTTCAGGAGAAGGAAATTCTTGAGTCTCGGACGAGACTCTTCACACCTCTACGATAGCAAGGAACTGGTGAGTAAGATGATCTCCCTCATATAGCTTACAAGGGAACTTTAGCTTTCCTTTCACACGACCATTTTTTCTCAACGGTTTCAACATGACTAGCAATAGCTGACTGTTTGCTCTTAGCATGACCTACATAGGCTGAGAGTTTCCCCCCAGCATGACCACCAGAGGCTGGGTGATTGGGTCCAACCTGACTAAGAGAGTTTGGTTGTTGAAAAAATTTAGAATGTTAAAAAATGGGAGGACTGTGAAGCCAAACTCTTCATACCTCTGCGATAGAAGGGAATTTATAAGTAAGGTGGTCTCCCTCACAAAGTTTACAAGGAAACTTGGGCTTGTGTTTTGATTGGGAAGTCTTTTCAACAGTGTCAACATGACTCGCAGTGGATGATTGATTTTCTTCAGCATGAACCACAGAGGCTGAGAGACTGCCCCCAGCATGACCTGCAGAGGCTAAGATACTAGGTCCAACATGACATGCAGATGTTGGATGGGCACCACCAGCATGAATAACAAAGGCTGAATTGTCAGGATCAATATTGTTTGCAACAAATGAGTGTTTTCCCTCAGCATGAAATGCAAATGCAAAGTGGTTGTGTCCAACATGACTTGCAAAGGTTGTATGGGGAGGTTCAACTTGAAAATCAGAGGTTGAACGGGGTCTCTCAACATGAACTGTAGAGGTTGAGTAACTAGATCCAACGTGACCTGGAAAGGTTGGAAGTATCCCACCAGCATGATCAACAAAGGCTGGATGGTGAAGATCAACTTGACTTGCAGAGGTTGAGTTCTTAGATCCATCATGACCTGTAGAGGTTGGATAGGTTCCCCTAGCATGAACTGCAGAGGCTGGGTGGTGAGGTTCAACTTGATTTGTAGAGGTTGAATGGGTTCCCCCTTGCTTATGTGTATTCTTCCTATTCCTCCTTATTTTACTCCTTTTAGACCGTCTGTTACCAGTATCAGTACTTTCAATGCATGAGGTAGAAGGAGGAGGAGAATCAACTACAGGTGAAGGGGAAGTAGTGTTTTGATGCCCTTGATATAAGGAGCTTACTTGAGAAGTATCAAGGGAATTCAGGACAGTTGGAGTGGAAAACAACCACACTGGTAGCCCTAGCGTGAATCCAGGTAGATTCAGGGTGGACATCAAAGGAACACCAACATTCCATGTGAGCGGAATAGTACATGGAGTTCCCAGCATGGGGATCTCTTGGTTGGTGTTCAAAGGGGTGTTAGCAATATTTTCAAACAATAAGAGTACAAAGTATGAGGTTGAAAGGCAACCAAAAGTACAAAGGACACACCTGAAGGAAAACTAAGTACATACAAACCACACAACACTCACTAAAAAATTCCTAAAGACAAACAGATAAACATGTATAAGATATTCCTTCTAGAAGAAAGTTGATAGACAGTTACTTGGCATCCCTGTAGATGTTCTTAGGAAAAAGCGGAGGAATCACCCAACCACCCTCCCACACCTTCTACCGGGATTACCTTCCAAGCCCGTCCAAGGTAACCAGAAATAGCCTTTCGGTATACCTGTGTATGAACCCTAGATGTCAAAGAGACTAAAGGATACCAAAACTATACTGATAGTCTGGGGGGACAATCACAATCCTGATTCGTACGCATGGGAATGGTAGCAAAGCCCAAAACCCTGTCAACACTGGCACCGCACGTGGCCTAAAGGGTGGTATTGATAGAAGTCCCCAGATGCGCAAAAAAATTGGTCTACGCTTTGACAAGGAATCAGAGGGTTATCTCCTCAGTCCAATTTTCCATGTGGCCTCATGCTTAACTCTCGTTTGAGAGGAGCTTCCCAGATACAACCAACATAGAAAAGGGTTTACCTAGTGATTGGCCAACTACAATTGCAATTTTAGTACTTGTGGAGAGTTAAAACTTCCTATTCCACAAATCTATCCTAAGCTAGTAGATGGAAGATCCTAAAAATATAAATTACTAATAATTTTTAATTATATCATTCATTTTAAAGGTTGTTTCTAGTCAAAAGGTATATGGCGTGAAACTATGTGATGTTATCGACTCGATAAGAAAAAGCAAAATGATGTATAAAGTAAATTCAAAGTAAATTGCATCTACTTAACCAAATTTCTTTTTCTTTTTTATAAAATGCAAGTTAATGAACCTAAATCGAAGTATGAGAAATCACAAGACTTTTTGGATTTTTTTGACATTTTCTTTGAAAAATAACGAAAAGCAATGCTATATGCAACCTAATGCAAAGTGTTTTTGTATTTTCTTTTCAAATAAATTCAAAAATATAATGCCGATTAAATGAAACTTGAGAAATTTTACTATTCTAAACATATAAGTAGTGAAAATGAAGCAAAAGGATCCCACAATGACCTACTTCAACCAAGAGGAAGAAGACTGGAACAAACCCTGACTTGGAGAAATTAACCACTTTAAAAGTTTGCTAGATTCATAAAAGAAGAGTCACAAAATGATACTATAAGACACAAAACACAGTATAAAAGCATCCAAAATCTTGATCAAAGGCCTAGACAAAAGCACTCAGACTTATAGACCAAGCAGGAGGACCACCTACATTTCACAAATGAAAGAAAATAAAAAAAAGAGATCAAAGGCTTGAGAAAAATGCAAATGGTGTGACACACAAGAATTCAGACTCACAGAGTCATACCAAAAACATAAGACTTTTGAACAACTAAAAATCTAAAAAAGACAAGGACAAGCAAACCCTACCCAGCTTTATGCTGTTACAGGAAACACACGACTGTGTATGTAGGAAACCATTGTACAACACACAACTGTCTTATAGAGAAACATGTGTATACAAGGTCTTACACGCGACTATGTATAACATCAACCCACATGTACGACTAAATTTTTTTTAAGGAGAAAATACTAGTAAAGAAAGATAAAAAGGACCACACTCAGATTCAGAATCAGAACAAAGACTAGTAAATGGAACCTACAGGATGAACCCACAACAAGCTAGACTCCCCAACAGAGTCGCCAATTCTGATTTATAGGACAATACACCCTTGTAACCTAGGGTCTAGGGTTACCAACTTACTATTAGACTTGCAGACAATTAACTTTTACAGAAATTGAAATGAGAATAGGAAGATAGTTTGGTTTACCCAGTTTATGACGGTTGATCCAAGCTTGGTCTTCTCTCTCTCCAATCTTCTCCAAAGCTTCTAGGGATGCTTCTCTTCACCTGCAAAGAGCCAATTATTCAAGCAATATCTCATACATATATAAATCAAAGGTTAGATGAAAAGCATATTAATGACATAATTGAAAATATTCATTAAACCAATATACATGAGATAAGCACAATACAAGATTGGAAGAAGAATTCTCTTTATTAACAAATAGTGATTAGGTAAGATACAACCCAACTTTTGACACAAGGACTCCTCTACAACCGAGGACTCTAAGTTCTACTACTCCAAGAATCTGAAGGCATACCACCAACATAAATTTGCTTCTCAAAAATTGCTTGATTAGCCCCATCCCAAGGCCTCTATTTATACTTTGGGAAATAGAGTGGTTTCGAAGGTTAGGATGGTTGAGACAGTTGGGATTGTTATGGATTAAGGCCCAACTAATATCATCTAATAATTATTTATATTTTTTAATTTCGAATTAAGGTACACACGAGTATTGATATAGGCAAGGCGCGTATGACACATGTGTTGCTCAAAGGAAACTCGCGATTGTAATGTATACGCAGGTTGCAATGCACATAGTCACGTGTGACACTCGAGTTGCAATGCACATAGTCACTTGTGCAACCCAAAACTTAGAATAAAAATATATAAGGTTGGTTTGAAGATAATGCATCAAAGGTCATGCAAATCTGTAGTTATTTGGCCACTTCAATCCTAATTGTCCTTTTGTATACCGACATGATGAATGTCAGCACTCAAACGGAGAAGTACCATTTTGGCTAATAACACGGGAGGAGGCTTGAACTAGGTAGGGATAGCATTATAATCCTTTCTAAATCTGTCAGAAAACTCTTGGACATATTCACTCTCCTCTCTCCTTATGGAATGGAACTGGAACAAGCACTTCCCGAGGTCTTTCCTTTCTGTCCATTGGTTCTTGAAAACCACCTCAAAATATTGATAGCTCGAAACGGATTTGTCAGGAATACTGGTTAACCATTTTATTTCCCCTCTGACAAGGCTTTGAGCGAGCAGTCCAACTTTAACATCCTCATGGTACACCTCTTATAGGTCAGTCTAGTGTTGCAAACCACCCTAAGTGTTCTTCAAATGGATAACCCCTTTCCCCAGTGAATTTCTTGACTCTTTGGACATAATCCTGGGGGAGTTTATGCATCACTGTAGGGAGGAGTAGAGGGGAAAAAATCTTATCCTTTGTTGGGGTTATAGCAGAGCGTCCAAGAGGGACTGGAGAATTGAATGATGAAGGTTGTTTAAGCTCTTAAGTAGGGAAATATAAGTTCGTAGCAGTAGACGAGTGTTGGACATCCCTATCAAGGGACTTAGAGAAAGACATAGAGTAAGCTGTAGCATCATGGTTTTCACGGGGATGAGTATTTTTCTTATGGGGCTCGGCTAAAGGGTCTGGGCCCAAAACATATGTACAGGGAAAAGGGATATTTTCAGTTCTTAAAGAAGGATATACATGGGTAGAAATTTTGTATTTTCCTGAGCGTAATAAGCATTGGAAAGTTGCTTTGACCATTCTAGAGAAGGATATGAAGAGATTTACTAGGAAGGACATGATATCTTGGAGAAAAATAGTGGAGTACCTCATTTTTTCGCCATGCATTTCCAAGTCTTGCTATATTGGGCTCATTTTCCCCAGTAGATTCACCATGGAACCTTTGAAAATATTTGCAGCTTCTGGGTGGTTGATGTTCCCAGTGGAGTCACCTTCAAAGGGTTTTAAAGTAGTCTCCAAAGCATACACAACCAGCATGTGTCTAGGACCTACTGCTCAACCAAGTCGCAGAATTGAAACAATGTCGTTCCCCCCAAGGAGATAATAGCAATCAGGTCCCTGACAACGACGCCAAGATGTTAGCACCCTGTAATTTTCCTATGTTTGTTGTAAGAAGTCATATGGGTAACCATTTCAAACCAACCTTTATACTGGATTATAGCCAATGTAGTTATAGAGGGCTCTCTCATGTCACAAGGTATGTCACATATACATATAACTTTAAATAAGCATGCATAAGACTAGATTTCTGCTGATAACGTAGTTTGTTCATAAACTAGTATTGAAAGACAGACAGATGTCAAAACCATTGGGAGATGGAGTCACAGTCTAAACAATTCAAAAACGTTATAAAAAATAGTGAACGATGATTTTCTCTTTGTATTATGAGGCAAAGTAAGTGCAATATTCATCCAAGTAACTTCAAGTGGTGATAGGAGAAAGGAGAAAATCCCAGTACAATAAGGGGAACCTATATATGGATGAATCCCTTGCAACACCTTTAGTAGAATAACATGATAAGGGAAATGGCAGAGATGGATCATCTAACTAGGATGAATTCCATAACAACCATTAAAAACAAACAACAAATTCTACATCTGATGAAAAGAACGCTTAGTGAAGTGAATTTTCCCATGCAACTAGAAAGAATTTAGTTGAAATCAACGCATATGTAAAATGGCATAAACAGAGAACAAAAACTAAATAAAAACACCGTGATGAATCTCATAACCGTAGAGAAGCATTTTCATTACTATTCCCAAAAATGTTTGCACATCTACAAATCTGGCGTAAAGGCCTAAAGAATATGAAATTCAAATCAACCCCTATCCTCCTCTAAGGAGTCTATATTCATAATGCAAGGTCTCCCGAGACCAACCTCAAAACAAAGCCTAATTAGGCTACAAAACTGGGGAATCAATCCTGAATTAGCATAGTACATTTTGGCAGCTGTGAAGTGGTGTGTTCGCCATGCTCAGGAAATAAGGAATATTGAGCATGCATGAAAAAACAAGTAATGCGACGACTGGGGATCAGGATCACTTAGCATGATAGTGATGACTCGAAGCACCCTCAACGGTTTGGTGTTGACTTGATTTGGATATTTTTTCCTCTAGGAGGGGAATGCAATAGGTATCTAGTCCTTCCAAAACTTTTGATCATCCTCCTCTTATCTGGGGTCACTAATTCCAGCGTTACCATTTCCTTCACCAACATGCATAGATCAAGGTGTTCCTGATAGGAAAAACTCTGTAAGTGTGCGCATGCTTCTTTGAAGGTGAGCAGGACCTCAAATTCATCAGCCAGTTTGCCTATGATTATTCTCCCAGTCAGTGACTGAGTTATATCTGTGAATTTTAGGTGATCCTGCTTGCGCTCAACTAATTTTTCATAGTATGCATCCTTAGTCAGCATATGATCCCTCTCCTTCTAGAAGAAGGGGAGCCCTTTCTTGAATAGAGGGTCAAAGCTTTCAATGAACAGTTCCACCTAGTGATCCAAAATGTCTGCCTTCACTTGGCCGGTGTCTAGGTGGTGATGTTTGTTCATAAATTTACTTTCCCAAGTAACGATGGTGATCCTATCTTTAACATTGACCTTATTTAGATCATCCTCTCACAGATTATTCAGGAAATTAATAGCAATGTTTACATACTCAAATGGTTTCTTATTTAGCTTTTCCTTTGCCACTGGCATAACCTTTCTAGATGAATAAATCACCATTTCCTTGTCTAAGATATAGTCCAGGTAGGGACTGAACTTGTTTTCCTCTTCAATAATAGTATCCTAGATGATGAGTTTTGCCCCTAGAACCTATGATTGTCCTGTCACGTATTTGATGAACTTGTCATTCTTCGTTTTTCAGCTCATGACATTTGGCCTCACAGGTTTTGGATTTTCTGTCCGAGCCTTTCCTTTCTTGTTCTTTTTGTACTCCCAGGTCCTCCAAGACCTTGTTCTGATGTCTGAACCTAGTCAATTCTGCATTATTTAAACTCACCTAGGACATAGCATGTATTATACCCTATTCACCCGATTGAGTTACAGGAGGCATCATCCTGTCTTCAAGTTCCTTCTCCCTTTCCTATATCTTTTTCTCTATTTCGGCATGTTTGTGTTTCAATGTCTTCTCACTTTCCACTACCAAAGTCATCTCCTTTTTACATTTCTTTTCTTTGTTAGCTAATTGTAATAGCTTTTCTTTGCAATCCAATAGCTCCTTCTTCAGGTGTTCTTTCTCCTTTTCCATATCAACCAGCTTTGGTCCTTCCAATAACCAAGTAGAAGGAATATTTAATTTCTTCTTTAATAGTTGGATGGAATTCTCATTTTCTTCCAACAACTTATTCATTCCTTCTCCTTTGTCCACTTATCCTCCAATAGCTAGAAGATCTATCTGTAGATTTTTTATTTGTGCTTGTTACCCTCGATTCTCTACCTTTTCTTGTCTTAGCTGGTTCTCAATTTTTATTTTGGTAACTTCCAACTTAGATAAATTTAGGGTGGTATTCAGCAAGTATGCGAACAATATGTCCCCAGTTTTTTTGTGGAAATGCATCAGGTATGGGATGGGGATATCATCCATGTTTATCCCTATTTCAGCAACTTTACTATTTGTTGCTAGTGCCGATTTCAATGTGTTGTGGGTCTGGTCTTTGACAACAATGAGTGACACATCCCGACCATAAATATTCCTCACCTCCGCACATAGCTTCAGATTTTCCTCTGCAGTCATCTCCTTTGTTTCTTTGTATTTTTCCAACAACTCCATCTTATCCATGAATTGGGACATGGAACCGATTGGGGTGTCAGCAAACGAATATTCCTTGACTTCGAAGACAGGTCCAACTATCGTACCCTCTAGCTCCTCTTTGTATTATGCTGGATTTTGAACCAATTGTCCTTCTGTTTCAATATTCCGCCTCTTTGGGGACCTGGAAGTGTCCACATCTTCAATGTCCATGGGGTCTAAACCCTCTTGTTTGTTGGTTTTATCAGATTAACTAGCCAGAGGAGTGACGTTTGTCACTGTTGAAACCACCTTTAAAATATCAGACATTAATGATGTGATGTCTTTCACAGAAGAGTTGGAATCTTCATCCATGTTAGCATATTTGGGATACCCTTTGGGTGATCATCCCAGTTGGCAGCATCTTCTAGCCTAACCACCTCTTCGTGTTTGAAAGGCTTCGTCTTGATAGATTTCCTTCTGTTTGAGATGACCTGATGAGGGTCATACTCAACCGCAGGCTCTATAGGAAACTCCATTTCCTTTAACAAGTTCTCAACCATGGTCAGAGCATTTTGTTTTCTTAATAGTAAAAGAACGCACATCCACAGGGGTACTTGATATCAATAGACTTCTTATACTTCAAGAAATACTCTGTTTCTACGGTTAGCTTCTGCCTTATGAGATCCATAGAGAAAACCATGGGGGTAAGGAAGGAAGGAAACCGATAAGGGGGTGGTGAGTGAAACCATACAAACGGATGACCATTCCATTCTCAAACAAGAACCAATCACCTACCCTGTCCTTTGTGGAGTTCTGCAAGGCAACGCTTATTTCAGGTAACACCCTGGGAATCCTTTTTTGGAAGATAACATTATATATTTCAGCCATAAGGAAGTTCATGAACTTTGTGTAGTCCCTACTCATCTCTTCGGTCAGCACCATATCAAGTAACTGCAAATTTTCTTCATTGCGAGCAAGAAACATCTTCAGTAAGTAGGATTTGAACCTGAAGGTTTTGGTTCTACCGAAATTCATTAGCTGAGAATGGATATTCTCGGTGAGAAACTCATCGAATTTGAGATATGAAACCTTCAAGATCTGACCTGGCCCTCTTGATTCAATTGGGACATTAGAGGAAATTTGGGGTCTAAAATGGGACTTATAAGAAAATGCTCCAACAATAAATTTTGTGAGCTGGAATTCAAGAACCAATAGAATTTCAATAAAATGAGTCAACCATAATGGTTGAATTGACATATTTGTCATAAAAGAAAACTACTTTTTTTATTCGTATTTTCGCCATATCTCCTTGTATTTTTACTCAAATTTCAGGAGGGAGAGCTCGTTGGATGTGGAATTTTATTCCGCATCCAACAAGTACCCACACTAAATACTTTTGATAGACCCCTCTACCCCAAAAACAAGAAATTCCTGAAAACACGTGATGATGACATCATCATCACGTTTTTTTGGGCATTTCTTGTTTTTGGTGTAGAGGGGTCCGTCAAAAGTATGTAGTGTGGGTACTCGTTGGATGCAGAATCAAATTATGCATCCAACGAGATCTTCTGCTCAGAATTTGAGTAAAAGCAAAAAAGTAGATATGTCAAAAATACAAACAAAAAAGTAGTTTTTTTCATTCTTCCTCCAAAATTAATAACTATTATTTTATTATTTTAACTATTATTTTATTATTCTATTATTTTCCTTAGGAAGCCCATTTTAGACCTCAAATTTCCTCTAATGAGGTGCTTAGGGTAAAAAGAAAACTGAGAAGAGGTCCGATGATATATTTATCGGTGTCTAGACCTAGGAATTAGCTTAATAGCATAATAGTGCACTGGGTTTCCTTGTTGAACAGGTTGGAATCGAGGGGAAATGGTTTTTATGATAGAATAGCCTCAGTTTTGAGACATTTCTTGAAGAAATCTTGTTTCCTCTCTACCAAAGACTCCTTGAAATATTGCAGTATGAACTCCTCTGTGTAATCCTGTGCATTTAGGGAAAACTCGTGAAGAACTAATAGGGCCTTTCTAATAGGTAATGAACTGACCAAGCATATGAATGTAGAATTGGTAATGTCCATAATTAATCTCTTGGAGATAGAGTATTTATCGATGAACCAGGCGACAAATCTAGGGAAACTTGGGGTTTGCTCGGCTACAAAAAAATGGAAAAAGGACTGGTGTAGGTTATGGATATCGGTGCCTTGTTCCCTAAGCAACATCAACTTCTCCTTAACATGACTAATGGATCCATGTAGTACAAGTGTGTCGAACACCTCGACATCCCTATCTTCAAAGGATTCCTCTACCTTCAAACATTTCAAGTTTTGAATTTTGATACTTTCATTTTGAGCCACTTTTGAGGTGGCAGATGGGACAAAGGCTTACCTGGTATTTTTTGAAAAGTGGACGAAGGTCTCCGTATGTGTTGGCCCCTCCTGCACTGTTATGGTTTTTGCTTTTCGATGACCTAAGAATAAAGTAATTCCATGAATTCACGTGTCAAGTCGCCTTTACCTTCCTACACTCTTACCCACCTTGCATCTCGGTTCTTCGAAACGATTTCCAACCATAGATCTAAACCCTTAACAACTTGAGTCATCCAAAGACACAACCCTTCTTGGCCGTTGATCTCTTTGATATGTAATATACCTCATTGATGTTATATGTCTTGATCTCTGTTTTCACAGACTCCATCCCTTTATTCCCCTTAGCATCTTAGGACCGTGAAACCAATCACAACCGCCGATCTTTCCCACAATAGATGTCAGCCATTCAGTGACATGACCTATACCTGATTTCGTGATCCATCATCTCGCTAAAATTTGTACAATTTCTCATTGTGAAACAGATCAAGGCCATCGATTGATTATCTTTCCAAATCTCTACCATCAAAGGTGTGGGACCCTACGAGATTTTGCATTGCCTCATTCTCTTAACCATCCTGCACCTTTCGGCTATGAAATCCACTAGGATCATTAATCAAATATCTGTCAGATCATCGTCATTTAAAAGACGCGGTGCCCTCCAACACTTCCCAGACCCACACCATCTTATCCATTGTGCAGGTTTGGATGGCTAAATAGTTCTCCTCCGTAGATCTTCTCCTACTCAAAATCGTGACCTTTGGAATACAGAACGTATAACGGATTTCACATGCCTCTTGGCCTAGTTCCACGTACATATCTTCTATTGCAAAATCCTTTGTGTTTGTCAATCTGCATTGCCTTCCCATCCGATGATTTATCTTGTACCTCGTTCAACCTTTCTCTGCCCATGCCAAGCTTCTTGTGAAACCACACATCTTTCCTCGGTGAAATCCCTATCAACCATAGATATTGTCTGTGTCGAATCTCCACCATTCCATTTTGATTGTATGTAACTATGAGCAGATTTTCATATTTGAACTAGAATGCAAAGTCTTGACCCTAGGGCCCTTGATATTTTCTCACGTCGCACCATGGGGTGACCCAATTTTACATTCATGCTTAGGATAATCCTCCCAAACGCAAAATATGGATATTTTTTTCCTATACCCCCTTCAATCTCACTATCCTAGACCTCATTAGGGAAATAAGGTAGCTGTCTATGCAAAAAATCTCAAAAAATTATCACAAGTGCTAACACTCCCTCCTACCATAGGAATGGTAGCATAAGACATGTCCATTTGCAGACTTCCTTTTATTTTAGAGTTCCAAGACCTTGATAGTAACACACCAAATTTTGAGGAATGTATGCTACAACAACATCAATTTCTACAGTTTTAGAGGGCATTTGTGTCAAAGTTACTACCATATCTTTGATCAGTCCAAGACATTTTACCTTCCTGGAATCAAAAGAGTACAGACCTTTATAGGGTCTATTAAGTTCTAATCCCAAGATTTCTACTACTCCCTTTGGCATCAAATTATGGGAGGCACCAGAATCCAAAATGGCATTGTGCACAACCATTTCATGCACATTTAGAATTAGGTAGAAAGGGGGAACTTCATCGTCATCTCCATTTTCCATTTTAGACCCAAATACAATAGTAGGAGCATCATCATTCACTTCTAAGATATCAGGTTGAAATTCTCCCTGATTCCTAACCATGCATGATATCTTATCTTTGTATTCCATGTTTCTTAGAAACTCATTGAAAGGGATGAAGATTTTTACCTTTGACAGCTCTATTTGTAGGTTGAAGGTGGAAACTATTTTTTCCACATCTATCAATGCTGTCTGTCTAACTTCTTTTGTCTTTTCTAATTTATCTATAGGCTCTTTATATACAATTTGTTTTTTTCTTTTTCATTTTTCTTGTCATTGTTTTGTTGACTGCTAGAAGGATGATTTGGATTGAGCCTTCCTTTGTTGATAGTAACATCTGTATTCATCAATTGACTCTTCTTTTGGACATCATCTATAGCATGTAGGTACCCCCTTTGGTACTGTTCTAATTCTACTTATAAATACTTATTAGCATCCTCCTAAGCGTACATGTTCTGTTCTATTTATGTGAGGTATATATCAAAATCCAAATCACTAAAATAATGGGTTTGATCTTCAATAGGTTCCTCCTCCCCTTCACCATCAACATAGTTTTCAGGGAAAGGTGGTTGTATTTGCTGGTCATTTGGATTTATAGGATTTCTTACATCCCTCTGACTAATTTGTGGGGGCTAAGGAGGATTGGGTATTCTGAAATTTGGATTCCTGATATGAGGCTCATTTTTTTCTCTATTTGCTAGTCTATTATCCATAGACAAACTATCCATCATCTTCTTGATTTATTTCATCATCATTTCAAATTTTAAATCATTAGAGGAAGAAACAGAAGTAGAAGGCCCATATTCTCGAATTTTCCTTGTTTCTACTCTATGCTTTATATTTCCACTAGCCATCATGTTAGATTCCACCTCCAAGGCATCTTGAAACATGACAGGAAGAATTTCTTATTTTTCTCTCTCAACAAAAGAGCAAAGTCATTGTCAAAAGAATCAACATAGTGGAGTTTTGCAGCCCTACCAATGGTTGACATCAACAGAGATAGAGTTGTACACCCTCATAAATATACTAGAAAATTCATGAACATATTAAAAACCTCCCTTCTTCATACTGTTATATTGAGACAGTACTTGCAATGGAATCTTATTATCATCCCATATTTCTAAGAATGCACTCTGGAATGATTGGAATGTATGAATAGATCCAACAAGGAAGTATCTAAACCATTTCTTGTCTTCCCTAGACTGGCTTTGTGCAAACAGTCTCATCTTAACATCTTTGTAGTCAACCTCTTCCAGATCAATGAATTCATCAAATCTTTCCACATGTTTTCTTCCTATGAAATTACCCTCCCCATAATACAAGGTAATTCTTTGGGCATAATCGAGAGGGAGGTCATGTAATGCAGCAGGCAAAGCCAAAGGGGCAAATCTGGCCGCCATTGGTCTAGGTGGATTTGGAACTATAGGAGGTGCTTGGAAGGCTGGAGGGATTTGAAAAACTGGTGGGCTATAAGGCTGAAAGTTCTAGAAAATAGGGTTTCTTGCACCATTTTTCTCATAGTTTTGAAGGTTCAGCCAAAGGGAGTCAAGCGGATATGACTCTAACCTATTAGGATTTAATTTTGTGTTTTTTAAGTCAGATTCTGACTTAGAATTTAATAGTGATCTTTCAAAATTGGTTTCCCACACAAAATATGGAACTCTACAAAATTCTTGAGGAGATGAATTTTCAAATTGAGGAATATCTAACTAATCTTTTCCTTTATTTATAAGAAATTTATTAGGGTTATCCACACCTTGCAATGTTTCAGCGTCAGGATTATCTCATGTATGTGGCCTCCTGGAAGCTAGGATGCCTTCTACAATTCGCTTGGAACTAATGTGGATTTGCCAGGGAAAATACACAACCTTATTCTGCTGCAGGAGTCTCTATTTTCCCACATAAAATCTTTCTTCTTTGAGTCTTTGTCGTCTCTCCTAGGGATGATTTGCACTTTCGCGTCCCCAGCAACATCGCCAGTTTGTTCGCACTTACAATCGCACCCAAGGTTATGGAAGGTGACCCCGAGGTAACAACATAACCACTTTAGGAAAGGAATATGGCTTCTCCATTTCCAAAGAGGGACCTCTCACATATATATAACAAGGCATAATACAAACATGAAATGAAATTGAGATATTTTTGTTGTTGAAACATTATAAGGGTAGATTGGGATATGGAGTCACAATTATCAGGTAATACAGAGCAGTATGCATGGGAAACTCCATGCAAAGCCAAGATAATATTTCGGTTATGGTCAATATATTTTTGTTCTGGTGGAAAAGGAGGAAAGATGACAGTCCATTAACACAAACCACCAGTTAGATGAATTATGCATTAACTTTGGTAGAAATAGTTTGTGAATATATGAAATGATAGTCGAAGCATAAATAGGTATGAATTTAAAAAACTATCACACTCTCATATCAAATATGAAAGAAAAACATAATGGAAAGATTAACAAGAAGGACATGAAAATAAAGGAAATAAAGCACAGATTGTAACTGGGAAATATACATGAATCTTTGCATTCAAAGGCCAACATTCATCTTTGCAACTTCCATTAAAGACAGATCTCAAAATTACATAACGTAAAAATATCACGGGATTCAACCCTTTCTTCGTCTGTTGAGGTTATACTTATAGTATCCTAGGCTCCTGAGACCAACCTAGAAACTGAGCCAAAAACAGTTATAGCAATGATGCTGAATCTTAACAAAATGATGATCAGGAATATCTTCCATGATCATAAATAAAAAAAATCATATAGGAACACGCATGGATCGGTTGGAGAATTTTGACAGCAAGGAATTAGTATCGCTTGCTGATAATGACATTTTGGAGCTCCTTCAAGAAATCTGCAACATATTCATTCATGGCCGCATTTTTACCAGTGCAAACATTTCTGGACCAATTATCTTTCATCAAGGCACATTCTGAACTGTCGATCTAGAGCTGGCGGGAAACATAAAACAACTTCTAACCATTTTTCTTCCGCATTTCCACATTCACCCTTTTTCAGAGGGCAAAAATCATAACTCAAAATTTCTATAGAACACAAATCTTTCCTTTTCGGTATCATCTTTTTGTTTTCACCTTTTCTCCTCCGCACTTTTTCGAAAAGCAGAAAAACATAACTTCAATCTTTCGCGGATGTGAATTCTGAATTTTCCTCCCCCGGATTTCCACTCGTGCCATTTTCCTTCTGTACCATTGATTTTCATGGAGTCTCTATGAACCATCAGATATTTGCGGAATGCGGAAACCAGGACTTAGAATTTTTATAGCCAAAACCTAGCATCTCCTGATTTCCTATCTCTGACCTTTGCACCTATCCACACCATTGATTTGCACGGGATATTTCCTGGCCGTTGGATCCACCGAATAGCAGAAGGAGGAAGTTGGACTTTGGAATTTAAAATTTAAACTTTTATACCTTCTCCGATTTCTGATCTCTGCTAATTGTTGGGCTGTTGATTTGGGTGGAAGAGTTCTGATCCGTCGGATCCAGGATCGCGGAAGGAAGAATTCAAGACTTAAATTTTCATAACAAAATTTATACTTCTTCCACACTTTCGCTCTTGATTTTCCTTGGGAGGAAATGATTTTTAGGCCTTTGATCCTTTCCACGACACATATAGATCGCCTGATTTCTATCAACATTCAACTAAGGGCGGATCTCTTCATTTACATGCATTTCAAAGTCAGAAATAATAAATTCTTATGTAATTTTGCCCTTATGGATCTAAAAATTTCCTTTCAAATGCCTACAGACCTTCGTCAATAGTATTTGAGGTTCTATGATGTGAAAATTTACATACCTCATTCATCATTACAATATTTTATACCTCTCCAATTACTTAGCACAAAAACAATGCTAACATGTTGGATTGTAAATCCATGACTACACCCATGGATACCAACCTAAAATTGTTATCTGATAAATCATTAGAGTTAGTGGATGTGACTTAGTATAAACATATTATTGGATCGTTGATGTATTTTATGAATACCAGGCTAGATATATGCTTTGTTGTGAACACCTTGAGTCAGTATCTAGTGAAACCTAGACGTGTTCACCTAATAGTTGCAAGGCATGTGATGAGGTACCTGAAAGGTACAATAAAGTTTGGAGATCATGAATGCAGATTGTATGGTTATATAGATGTAGATTAGGATGGAAGTACCTCAGACAGGAAGAGCATGTTAGGTGGATGTTATTATTTGGGATCCCATGATATCATGGTTTAGCAAGAAGCGGTCTAGTGTTTCTCTCAGCACAGCTGAAGCAAAGTATATAGCAGCTTGTTCCACCAGTTGTGAAGCCACATGGCTTCGAAATTTTATGGCAACTCTATTTGACCTGGACCTTGATACCATAGTGATTTTATGTGACAACCAAAGTTGTATAAAGATGATAGAGAACCCAGTGTTCCATGACAAGTAAAAGCACATAGAAATCCAATATTTTTACATACAGGACATGGTGCCTCATTCATCATTACACTGCTTTATACCTCTCCAATTACTTAGCACAAAAATAATGCTAACATGTTGGATTGTATATCCATGACCACACCCATGGATACCAACCTAAAGTTTTTATTTGATAAATCATTAGAGTTAGTGTATGTGACTTAGTACAGACATATTATTGGATCGTTGATGTATTTTATGAATACTAGCCTAGATATATGCTTTGTTGTGAACAACCTGATTTAGTATCTAGTTAAACCTAGGCGTTTTTACCTAATAGTTGCAAAGCATGTGATGAGGTACCTGAAAGGTACAATGGAGTTTGGAGATCATGAATATAGACTGTATGGTTATACAAATTTAGATTGGACTGGAAGTACCTCATACAGGAAGAGCACATTAGGTGGATTTTATTATCTGGGATCCCATGATATCATGGTTTAGCAGGAAGCGGTCCAGTGTTTCTCTCAGCACAGCTGAAGTAGAGTATATATCAGCTTGTTCCACCAGTTGTGAAGTCACATGGATTTGAAAGTTGATGACAACTCTCTTTGATATGGATATTGATACCACGGTGATTTTATGTGACAACCAGAGTTGTATAAAGATGACGGAGAACCCAGTGTTCCATGACAAGTCAAAGCACATAGAAATACAATATTTTTACATACGGGGCATGGTACAGAAGGGAGCTATAAAGCTCCAGTATGTGAGTATTTATGAGAAAGTTGCCGAGATATTGACCAAGCCTCTGTCTTGAGTAAAGTTTGAATACTTTCGTGACAATATTGGTGTAGTCCAAAAAGACCTTCCTCGTAAGGAGGAACAATGATGATGATGCTGTATACTTTCCTCGTAAGGAGGAACAATGATGATGAGGTTGTAAAATTTTCTCATAAGGAGGAATAGTGATGATGATGCTGTAGACTTTCCTCGTAAGGAGGAATAGTGATGATGATGTTGTATACTTTCCATGTAAGGAGGAACAATTATGATGATGTTACAAACTATTCTTGCAAGGAGGAACGATGATGATGTGGGCCCTCCTTGAAAGGGGGAGAAGGTTGATGATATGGAACCTCCTTGAAAGTAGGAGCAGGTTGATGAATTCAACCCTCCTCAAAAGGGGGAGTAGGTTGATGATGTTGCAGTGGGATAGTATCATCCCTGGACATTAGTCCTAAAGTGATCCACAAACCTTTGTCTCTATGTTGTGGTAGGATTGCATTGTCCTTGGAATTATGTCCTAAAGTGATAGGGATTGATCATCTCGTAATTGGATTCATGGACTTTTGTCTTCGTGAGGCACGAGGATTGCATTGTCCTTGGACTTATGTCTTAAAGTGATATGGATTTATCATCCTATAATTGGATCCACAAACTTTTGTCTTTGTGAGGCATGAGGATCACATCGTCCTTAGACTTATGTCCTAAAGTGATAGGGATTTATCATCCCATAATTGCATCCATGGACTTTTGTCTTCGTGAGGCATGAGGATTGCATCATCCTTGGAATTACGTCCTAAAGTGATAGGAATTGATCATCCCGTAATTGGATCCATGAAATTTTGTCTTCATGAAACGTGAGGATTGCCTCGTCCTTGGAATTATGTCCTAAAGTGATAGGGATTGATCATCCCATAATTGGATCTACAGACTTTTATCTTAGTGAGGCAATAGGATTGCATCATCCTTGGACTTACGTCCTAAAGTGATACGGGTTGATCATCCAATAATTGGATCATGTGTGATGCAGGTTATGTTGATGTGGATGATGATGTTCATCAAAATATCAAGTGTGGTTGTAGATGATGATGTTGCTAATCGAAAGGTTAAGTGTTGCTGCAAAGGATCGAGCGATTGAGTGCTACAAAGGATCGAGCGATCGAGTGTTGTAGAAGATGAAGATCAAAGATGAAGCCTTGGTGTTGTAGAATATTATGTTCTATCACTGAAGATGTGTTGTTGGCACAACATATCCCATTTCATTCTTCTATCACTAAAGATGTGTTGTTGGCACAATAGATCCCATTTCATCTAATGAAATGGGAGCCCCATTTATCATTATTAAGGTAATTTTTATTGTTATTGTTTTTCTATGGGCTATTTTTCCTTGGGCCTTTCATCCTTTGTTCTTATCATGTTTGAAAATTAATAAAACTTTCATTCAAAGCCTTATTTTTTTGGGTTTGTGAATTGTGGAAAATCCTCTATTCTTTCAAATTTATGTTTTCGCAATCCGTATTCCACAACATGCAAAAGCAGAAAGTGGAATTTCTTTTTTCTGAAGGTTTTGAATTTTGTTTTCCCACATCCCAAAACCCACAATGCATATTGTGGGTGTCACAATTTCTTTTATTTTTCATTTCTAGCTTTCTGCAACCTGTAATGGGGATTTCGGATGTCTAAAATCATTTCGCAATAAAATTTCAATTTTTCACTTCTGCAATTCTGCAACCCGCAAATGCGGACTGCGGAAATCAGAAACTAAAAATAAAATAAAATAAAAAATTGCTCTTCTGCGATCCAGAAACCCACAATTCACAGATTGCGGAAGTAATAAAACCAATTTCTGGTCACAAACATTATCCCACAATTCCACAACCTGCAGTGCAGATTGCGGAAGTACAAAATGAAATATTGTTAAAATTTCATCTCCGCAAATTTCATTTCCCGATTCAATATTGACCATCGATCTGTTTGAAATCTACGGCTTAGTTATTTCATCATTGGACTTGGTAATTTAAATTGTTCAATTTTTTTGTTATTTGTTCATCATTTTAACTTGTGATTTTCACCTGCCTAAGAATTTTTTGTCAATTTTCAGCGAGTCCACGAATTTCCTTGTCTTTCAAGCGATTTACCGGTAAGTATTGTTGAATATATTGCTTCCCATTGGTTTAATTTCAGTAATTTTTCTTTGGGTTAATATCGATGGTTTTACTGTGATTTCTTACCAGAAACTACCTTACACCCTGCAACCATGTCAAGGAATACGCGGTCCAAAACCGCTATGAATGAGCAAAAGAACAGAGAACCCAATGCTGGAATTTTCTCTGACACTAGTGGGTGGGTGTCTGAATCCTATTACCCAGACTGGTCAAGAATTTATGCCATTTTTGACAATGATGATTTATATGCTATTCCTCATGACCATTCGACCTTCGTAAACATTAACAAATCATAACTTTATGCCATAATGGCCAAGCCTGCATTCATGCCTTATACAGACCCTGTTAAGTGGATGGTTGAACACGAAAACCCCAAAGACTGTACTTTTGAAGACTAATATCACACCTAGCTAGCCTCCTTTCATCCATAGGTATTTGCTAGAGAATATTCCATGAACCCACCTCAACGATTGATTAATAATCAATTCCTTGAAGCCTCTGCCACATAGTACAACTTTCAGGAAATGATGAAGTTATGGATGGATAACCCCATAGAATTAATCCCTAAGGAAGATAAAGCATACCCTATCTCCTAGTTCAAAGATTCATTTTCCCTATTGAAGGCCATTCTATGGAGACTCTACGGGCTACCAAAATGTACAATGTTCAAGTAGAATGGGCTCCCCTCACACATAACATCATTACTACAGGAGACTCCTTCAACTGGGCTCAAATCCTATCAGTTGTGTTGAAGGAGTCAATTGAGAAGTACTAGAAGACTCCCGCGTCTAGAAAGCCCACATTTTTTCTATTAGACTATGTGATGGACTTATTCTGTGCATCATTCCCCATCCCATCCATGGGATGGAATTGGACTAGATTTTTACCCCTTGTTCATATTTACTGCTCAACGTTGTGGGAGGACAACTTTGTCCCTCTAGTATATAACATCTGTGACTACTTCATTGGGACAGTATATTAGAGGATATTCAAAAGTGATGCCCCTACCTTTTTTGAAACAACAAGGGCACATATATCCACCATGGGAGATTGGTATGTTGGAGAGTATTTTGCATATATCCGAATTTGGGGGAGAAAAACTGTACATTTTCTCCCCATGATAGTTTTATATAGGATGGTGCTGGAAGATATTTCCCTTTAGACTGTGGTAGATGGAGTGTTTCCTAATATCACTTCAACAAATAGAAAAGGGTGGCCAAATTTTCCACTCAGCCTTGGACCGTTGGTAATCCATAATTCTACTCATGCATGCACTTTGGGAAAGAAGATAGTTACTCCATGGGATGTACTAGTCAAGAATTTATGCCATTTTTGACAACGATGATTTCTATGCTATTCCTCATGACTAGTCGACCTTCGTAAACATAATCAAATCACAACTCCACACCATAATGGCCAGTCCTGCATTCATGCCTTATACAAACCTTGTTAAGTGGATGGTTGAACTCGCAAACCCAAAAGACCATGCTTTTGAATACCAAGATCACACCCAGATAATTTCATCCATAGGTATTTGCTAGAGAATATGCCCTGAACCCACCTCAACGATTGCTTAATAAACAATTCCTTGAATCCTCTGCCACACAGTACAAATTTGAGGAAATGATGAAGTTGTAGATGGATAATCCCGCAGAATTCATCCCTAAGGAAAATAAATCATACCATATCTCTTGGTTTAGAGAGTCGTTTTCCCTATTGGAGGCCATGCTATGAAGACTCTACGGGCTACCCAATCGCACAATGTTAAAGGCAGAATGGGCACCCCTCGCACATAACATCCTTACTACAGGGGATTCCTTCAACTGGGCTCGAATCCTATCAATTGTGTTGAAGGAGTCAATTGAGAAGTACCATAATACTCCTACATCCAGGAAGCCCACATTTTTTCTATCAGCCTATGTGATGGACGTATTTTTTGTGTCATTCCCCATCCCATCCATGGGATGGAATTGGACTAGAGTTTTACCCCTTGTTCATATTTATTGTTCAGTGTTGTGGGAGGACAACTTTGTCCTTCTAGCATATGACATCTGTGACCACTTCATTCGGACAATATATCAGAGGATCTTCAAAGGTGTTGCCCCTACCTTTTTTGAGACAACAAGGGCATCGATATCCACCATGGGATATTGGTAAGTTGAATAGTATTTTGCATATATCCAAATTTGGGGGAGAAACATTGTACATTTTCTCCCTAGGATAGTTCCAGATAGGATGCTGCTGGAGGATATTTCCTTTTAAACTCTGGTAGATGGAGTGTTTCCTAATCTCACTCCAGGAAAGAGAAAAGGGAGGCCAAAGTTCCCCCTCATCCTTGGACTGTTGGTAATCCATAATTCTACTCATGCATGTACTTTGGGAAAGAAGATAGTTACTCCATGGGATGGACTGGTCAATAATTTATGCCATTTTTTAGAATTATTATTTCTCTGCTATTCCTCATGACTAGTCGACCTTCGTAAACATTATCAAATCACAACTCCATGCCATAAAGGCCATGCCTGCATTCATGCCTTATACAGACCCTATTAAGTGGATGGTTGAACACACAAACCCGAAAGACTGTGCTTTTGAATAACAATATCACACCCATCTAACCAACTTTGATCCAAAGGTATTTGCTAGAGCATATTCCTTAAAACCCCCTCAACAATTGCTTAGTAATAAATTCCTTCAAGCCTCTACCACACAATAAAATTTTGAGGAAATGATGAACTTGTGGATGGATAACCCCGCAGAATTCATTGCTAAGGTAGATAAATCACACCCTATCTCCTGGTTCAGAGAGTCATTTTCCCTATTGGAAGCCATACTATGAAGACTCTATGGGCTACCCAACTGCACAATGTTTAAGGAAGAATTAGTGCCCCTTGCACATCACATCATTACTATAGGAGACTTCAACTGGGCTCAAATCCTATCAGTTGTGTTGAAGGAGTCAATTGAGAAGAACCAGAAGACTCCCACATCCAGGAAGCCCACATTTTTTCTATTAGCCTATGTGATGGACGTATTTTGTGCTTCATTCCCTATCCCATCCATGGGATGGAATTGGACCAGAGTTTCTCCTCTTGTTCATATTTACTACTCAGCATTGTGTGAGGACAACTTTGTCCCGCTAGTATATGATATCTATGACCACTTCATTGGGACAATATATTAGAGGATATTCAAAGGTGATTCCCCTACCTTTTTGGACACATAAAGGGGACTGATATCCATATCCACCATGGGAGATTGGTATGTTGGAGAGCGTTTTGCATATATAATAATTTGGGGGAGAAATACTATACATTTTCTCCCCGGGATAGTTCCAGACAGGATGGTGCTGGAAGATATTTCCTCTCAGACTATGGTATATGGAGTGTTTCCTAATCTCACATCAGCAAAGAGAAAAGGGTGGCCAAAGTTCCCCCTTAGCCTTGGACCGTTGGTAATCCATAATTATACTCATGCAGACATTTTGGGAAAGAAGATAGTTACTCTAAAAATTGGGGAATCCCCCAAGAGAATGCATGACCTAGAGTCATTCTTGGCCAATCATTTTACCCAGGAACACATGAAGGCTGGTTACTCACACCAGAATGACCTTGATGACTCCATATATCGAGGGGATAAATAATTTTCATAAGTTGTAGCCAAGATAATTTGTCCTGATGGAAAAGGTTTTGTTTTCCAATACCAGCAGGAATTGAAGGCCAAGGTGCTTCATTAGAGAAAGTTGGAATTGACAGTAGAAGAGAAAGCACATAAACAACTGGTTGAGAAATAATCTTAGAAATCATAGGTTGCTCCTTCTTCAGGGACAAGTGAGAAGGTTTATGACTATGGAAAGGTTGTATTTGAACATCGTCAGCATCTAGGAACCTCATCCACCTTTGAGGAACTAATAAGAACTACAGAAATGAAGAGGAATTTGGAGCTGATGAGCTCAGTGGTGGACGACCAAGCGATAGTTTCTGAACCTCAACCAAAGAGGAAAAGGTTTGAATAACCACTTCCATAGGTCCAACCACTTCCACAGGTTCAACCACTTCCACAGGTTCATCCACTTCCACAACCTAATACACCAGCAACATAGAATGAAGTCCATGAAATTGAAAGTGATCTGGAAGAATAAAACTTCCCCTCTAGTTACTCCTTTACAATTACAGTTCCCACCATCTTGCCATCTGTTTTTTCAATAACCCAGACAACTAAGGACCCCTTTGACATTTTATTTCATGACCATTCGTTTTCTGAGATTCACATCTCTCAGATTCTTACTCCCAGTAATGGTACATCTGTTGTATCCTTACCTATTTCTATTGCCATTCCATTTTCTACTTTGCCTATTTTTTCTGCATCTTTTGAACTACCTGTTATTTCCACTTAACTGACATTTTCACAAACCCCTTCATTATCTTCACAACTTGATATCTCTTCTTTTCCTACTGCCTATTCCCAACCCATTATTTCTCTTTCCATTTTCACTCCTTTACCGTCGACCTCTCATACCTCTACACCTTTCAGTACCATTTCCTCAAATCAATATACCAATACCTGCCCCTGATATTTCCCAACCTACCCTTTTAGTCACAATATTTGAAGGAGCTATTGCAACAATAGAGGAAGTGGTAGACTTCAGTGATTATGTAGTGGTTTCCCTTGGGGAATACTTCTGGAGGAAATCTGAAAAGGCTGTGGTAAATAAAAGATCTAAGATATCTAGGGAAGGAACTATTAAGCTAGGATAGATCCCTAATCAGATCATATGGAAGAGAGCTTCCAAATATGTCAAGAAGGAGGCCTTGGGGACTGCAATTGCTATGGGATCCTTTGCAGGTGCTAACTATGACTCACTTTCCTCACTAAGCAAGGAAATTGAGATAAAGGAGAAGGAGTTGTAGAAGGTCAAACAAGAACAAATAAAGGATATTGCACAACATCACACTGATATCCAAGAGATGAAGGATGGTTATGAAGACCAAATAAATAAAATGCAAGAGCAACAGTTGAAGGATTTCCAATTTGTATCGGTTGAATCTTATTTCTCCAAATTCACAGAAGATGAGTTTAGAGACTTGGCCTCCCGAATTCAGGATGACCTTTACAAGGTTATGGTTGTTTTGTTCGAAGCACTGAATGAAATTCAAGAGACCTATAATACTTTTGAATACCAATCCGAACTCTTGTATGATGATAACTAAAGGAGGAAGGAAGAAACAAAGCCCTATGATAATCTAGTGGAATGGAAGAGATACATCAAAGACAGGAACTGAAGATGTGCCAGTCCTAAAAAAAATTAAACTGAGAAGGATCAAGATTTCCCTTGAATCATGGGAAAATGTATGTGAGTCTATAGAGTCCACCATTCAGGATGGACAGGTTTCCTGCAACAAGAGGTGGTTCACATAAGAAAACTTGCTTAGTTTTATAGACTTGCCACTCATATTGGATTCGATCGAAGAGGCCATGCCACTGAGGCTAAAGCTGGAATATATTGAAAAAGATTTTTTGGAGACCAAGGAGTGGATTTAGAATATTTATCACTTGAACCTAGTTGAGATCAAGGATTGGATTGATTCTCCACTAACTTCGCAGATGAGAATCAACCTCTTTCTTAGAGAATGGGAGAAAGATAAGAAAACAAAGATCGAATCCCTGGTTTGTAAGGCTCAGTTACAACTGGAATTTCCTGAGTATAGGGATATAACTATTTTATTAGATTGTTTTTCCAAGTGGCAATATTCCCTTGGTAAATCTTGAAAACCAATATTTTGTAATCCCCATATCTTTGGAAGCCTTTCTTTTGTTAAATTTTGTAATAATTATTTAAAGAGATGGGATATCTCATGGTAGGGATCAGAGACAGAGCCCACATGAGTGACACTAGAGGACTATAGGAGAAAGAACCACGAAGGACAAACCAGAGATACTCTGTAATTTTTGCAGGATTGTAATTTCTTACATTTTCATTAAAATTTACATTGTTTCTACTATCATCTTTTGGCTATTCATTGAATGTATTTGATGAATTTTGGCTATTATTTTATTTTCTCAGATATTTATCACATGTTGCTTGATTATTAAACACATTAATTATTGTATTTATTTCTCATTACAAACATTATTGTGTTGTTTATGCATTAAGTAAATTCTTTAGTTAATCCATATCCTATAAATTGCAACTAAAACACAATCACCTCTGGAAATACTGATTTTTCAATTAGTGTTGCTCTACTAGAACAATTACATGCTTAATATCTTTAAATATAACAATTCAATTTTAATTGTTTCAATGATATTCAAAGTTGGAAATAAATGAATCCGATTTATATTTCTATGCATCGGATTAAATTTTTCCATAAATCATAGATCTAATTGTTTTATTACAAATTATCCACATGTACTCTTTCAGTTTGCTTAGGTAGTTCATTGTTACCTTAAATCCTTCCCAGATATTCCACAGAGGAAGAGAAAATACGCTTGGATATAAAAACTTTGTGCTAGTGGATGCCTTATATCCATAAGATTCAGTCATCTCAAACAACTTGGGGACAAAACCATCTCCGCGTGGGATTGTTTGAAGCCCTTAAGGTCAGACTTTCTCCTCCTTTTTATTTCCTTGTAGTTTTCCAGCAACTACAACCCCAGGCCATAAAAAATATGTGAATATGTTCTAGTAACTGTTCCAAATGCTAGTGATTGTTGAAAACTTCCAATGATGTATAGATGTATCACCTTGATGATGTTGCATATTCTCTCTCTCCTTGCTTGTATAGTTGATGTTGTTGTTGTCAATATAATATTATTCTCATTAAGGGGGATTGTTGAAATATTGTAACTTGAAAGAATATTCTAAATGTATTTTATTGTTGTAACCTATTGGAGATGGTTTATTCCTCCGTGGGGATGTTACTATTGGATTTGGTCATCATAAATTCATGAGGTAAAACCTCTGGTGTAAGTCGGGTCAATAGAACCCTCCAGAATATCATATTATAATGTTTTGTGTCTTCCTAGGTGAACTTGGCCCAATAAGTTTGTTGGGGCCAACCTGTTAGGGAAAAAGTCTAGTGGAAGAAAGAGCATAAATAGAGGAGTTGTGCTCCTCATTTGAACACACACTCACTTGTGTATAGTGCATAAGATATATATATATATATATATATATGTTAGGAGAAGGAGCATCTGTTTGGGGTTTCGTCTTTGTACTT